>JBBHKE010000303.1:363204-381472 GCA_037447655.1 Zygnema cylindricum | reverse complement strand
CTTAGCCTTATCAAAGCATGCACCTGGGTTGGCTTTACTCGGTGCGTTCGTTTTTTAGCAAAGGACTGTCTGTCCTACCTTGTATCCGTCGGTCATTGCGTAGGCATGCAAATGACGATTGCGGGCAACCTTGTATCCGGGTTGAAAAAAGCCGCCGCTTCCTTCAATGCGTAAATAAAGTGTAAGCGTAAAACTCAGCGGTTACCAGGATCACCTAGGATAAGGAATAATCGCACCTATTCACCACCATATACATCGCCGAAGCACAAAAACCATCCTTTCTTTCTCACGTGCGAACAGCCAATTGAAAAACCCCCTTTTGCAGGTTTTAAAAGCCGAAGGTTTATTAAAACAGAGAGCCCTTCCGATTCCTTTCCCCCAAAAAGTTAACCGACAAGCGTGCACTCTTTCTTTCCTACCAAAAACACGAAGCCGCTACATATACCACCACTTATCCACGCTAATAAGGAATAGGATCCACTAGGACCATTGGCGACTCAAAATGCGAATGTGAAATAAATGCGTAACTTCCTTCGCCGCCGAAAAAAGTTGGGCCTATGTTCCAACGGGCGTTAGCAGTAAACGTACGGATGCGTTACTGGCTGCCTATGTTCCATCCTGTCTGTCAGGAAACGATTTTTTGCTTGCGTGGCTCATTTCGGTTGGGTCCACGTACGAAACTATTCCGATTCTGCAAATCTACAAAGACTGTTTGACAACAAAGTGTGAACGCAATATACGTACCATCGGAGGTAAAAAGTGACTCGTACGAAGTATTGAACAGAATATGTACGGTGGGACGAAACTTTAAATTTGTAAGAGTTTACTAAAATATCAGGGTATGTCAGCTTAGGGTGAAGTTCCATTAGACGAAAAGTGGGGTTCGTTACTTAACGCCGTACGTTTTCGTACAGCGCCGTACAGAGCCGTACCAGAAAATTTTTTTGTCGGACGAAACATCGTTACTGGAGAGCTGTCGGGAAGCTCCAATGATGTAGGCGTAATTCCTGACCGTTGGATGTTTCACTTTTTGAGATCCGCGAAGCAATCGAGCACATCATCTAGTGGGCCCCAACTCTCCTCGCTAGGAGAGTTGGGGCCCACTAGATGAATGCCATTCATAACCATTGGTACACGTGAAAAGGAAAAAAAATATCTACGTTGTACAAGCGATCACAGGCGTGCACGTCGTACATGCCATGTGCCTCCTGCCACGTTGAATGTAGGTCAGGGTGAAAATATCCCCGCACGCAATGTAGGTCAGGTGAAAATATCCTCGCACGCTCCGTCTGACATCCACCGACATTCAAAGTTTGCCGCGACCTTCAAAGTTTGTCGCGTCTTTTTGCCATTCTGTTTCAAAATCTTGATTTCCATTTTCAAAATCAAAATCTAGCCGAAAACTTTATGTACGAATCATTATTTCTCAATGCTTATGGTACAAAAATTTCGTACAGATATTCCGTTTGTATATTTTTTTCAAGATTTTTAGAATCTGGACTCTAACCTACGTGGCGCCAATCATAATTGAGGAAGGTTTGTTACTGGCCCGACACAATGGAGCGGACTTCTAGTAAACGCTGCCAGTAGACTTGTCCGTAAATTTACTGGGACCGTCTAATGGAACTTCACCCTTACTTTGTTTTTTAGCGTAGATCCGGCGGACCCGGATTTCAAGTGTCCCCTATGTGTAACAACGATATGAGAGCAAGTGTTGGCTTTTAACAGAAATATTGTTGTCCATACAATTACACAGACCTCCGGATGTAACCACACCCTTGGCCTTAAAATTGAAATTTATAAGTGAATCGTAAATAGTGTGGCTGGCTTTGGCCGCGTTCATGACGACTCGCATTTTTTTCATTTAGTTTCAAGGTCACGTTCCATCAGTCGAAAAGTGGGGTAGTTTACAGAAATCAGCGACTATCCGTACCAAACCGTACCCCTTATTTTGTTTTTATACGCGAAACAACATTACAGAGAATCTTGCCAATACTCTCCAAAGGTCTTGGAGGTAACACTGACCGTCGGATATGCATCCGCGAGGCATTCGCTTCATTTTTCTCTGTAGCTGCCAACGTACCTCAAGGAGGGGTTGGCAAATACACAAAAAAAAAAATTGCGACACGCTAGACAATTAAGCTACGTGTTAGAAAGACAACCAACGAAAAATCACAAAATTTGCTTATGGTATGTACCATTCAAAAGCAACTGGAAATAAAAAAAGTAATCTCAAAATTTTCCTCCGTCGCGCTATTTCTGGCAACGCTCTTTCGTCACACTATTTCCGACAAAGGATTTTCGTCATGTTCGAAAAGAGGAACCTTAAAAAACGATCTGGTGTAAAAGACAAGCGTTTGCAAAAAGTACAAAAGTGTTGTCGTATTATGATTTGGTACGCAGGTACATGGTACGCAAGTGAAGATTTGAAGTGAAATTTGTCAGTGTAAAGATTTTTAAAAGATTTTGAATATCCGGTCAAAACCCACGTGGTGGCATTCAATGTATAACACGTGGATTACAGACTCTTCGTGATAGAACATCGACTCAATTAACCCGGCCCGTAGAGTTGGTCGTACGATTACAGAAACGTCTTATGGAACGTTACAAGTCTTCTAGTACTTTAGTTTTGAGAGGTTTCATTTCGCGTCGTCTTGAATTTGCGTGTAAGTTCAATGTGGCGCTTCGCGATTAAATTTCAATTTTGCGGCTAAGTCCAAGGCCAACATGTGCTCTCATAGTGGAGCTCACATAAAGTGAGAAAGTGATTGTGCGCAACACTTTTATTTGCATGTGGTTGCCGCAGTTTTCTTACCGTAAACCTTAGTCGGCCATGTGAATTGCTGATTTTTTTTATGATGGTCGACATTGACAACCGCGGCAAAATTGTAACCGGTCATTACAATATTTTGAAAGTCAAAGCTCTTCAACGGATTGACCATCAACGGTACGTAGCTTGTACCAATGTGTTCTTAAAATGTACAATCATTGACAAGGTGACGTAAGTGACTGCGCTCAACCAAAATAGCCACCGCTATGATCAATTCCCTAATTTATAGTCGTGGAGTGGAGACGTGTAACGTAATGTATCATGCGTCAACTTTTGATCGCGTACATCCCTTGGAAGGAATCTTACCTTTGAATCGCACCTGTCGAAGTAACATCTGGACGAGTGTGCACCTAAAAATAATGATGTATGTAGGGGAAAAACCATAAACATTAATATGACAGTGTAAAGACCATTCTTGTACTGTTAAGTCAACTTTGAGTGTACGTCCCCATGTATTAAAGTATCGACTTTAATCTGTCTTTTTCACCCAAATCGCAGTTCCGTAGGAGAAAAACTTTAGCCGTACAAAAAAAATCAATTCTTTAAAATTACAACAAACCTCAAGTCGATACTTTGAATGTACTTCATGTATGTTGACATGTGAACCTATTTTGGCGTTTTCCTTTTTTCGACCCCCGAGCAAGAGAATCCAGCGCGTCAAAAAACTTCATCAAAAATCACCTCGCAACGTGATTTCAGGGAAAATACCCCCCAAACAACAAATGAAAAATGACCCGCGCACACGCCACACGAGTGTGAAAATTCTAGGACGAGGGAAAGTACTCGCTATTTTTCACCTTGCCCGTCACCTACATGTACGGAAAAGACGAGGATGTACGTAAAAAAATCTGCAGGGGTCTTAGACCTCCAATTTCATTTATGGGTTCCTCGGTAGAATTTTGCATCGTCGTCGCCTCTTCCCTCTCCCTCTCACACTATCGCTTTTATCTCACACTTTAGAATGAGGCACGACAAAACTGGTATGAAATGAAAGATATTTGAAAAATAATTCTTTTGACTACCTTTATGTATATTTTTATGGCAAGTAGAGTGACTAAAGTAGAGAAAACAAAATCGGGTATCCATGGCCGAAAGTTCTTGAATCTGTGACGTCACAAATGAGCGTGACGTCACAATGTCACAAAACCCTAAACATCTGCCATGTCACAAAATTACAAAAATGTAGACGTCTACAACTGTCGTTGTTTTTGTTGGCGTCACCAATTTGGTAGTCGTCGTCAACCGCCACAAAGTTGTACCCACGTCTACAACCGTCACATTTCAAAGTTTCGATTTCATTTTCGCACATAGGTACGCTTTTCAAAGTAGTACGGAACACTTCACTACAGTCCAAAATACATTTTCAATGTATCGCTTACATGGGGATGTACCCTAAGTCAAGCGCTAATAGCAAAGTACACCGTAAATGGTTGACGGTTCCATCGGACGACCATACCATAATTATGGCCTTTATTTCGCATTCGTCCCTAAGGGCGTGTTCCCATGTGTTCAAGTAAGGTTTTTTTTCGTCGTTTTTACAAAAAATGGGACTTCCAACGAGAAAATATTACGCCGTACGAAAAATGGGCAAAAACATGAGTACGTTTTGCGTCATCTTGAAACTTGGAAGGTACAGCAATTTGGTGTTATTACATCGCGACCCACTTCCAGCTCATCTTCACACTTGCATTGGAATCAAATCGCGATCTGATTTTAATCACAAACGTTTTCAATTTTTTTTTGCAGTTGGGAGAGTACACGAAAATAAAGTTGTTTGTCCGTTTGCAAACAATTCTTTTGTTTGTTTGGTTGTACGTGTTAAGATTTCAATGTGTAAATTCAGTTCAGTTTTATGTTCAGTTTGTGTTTATGTTAAATTAATGTTCAGTTGACGTCGGCAGGTTATGTTTTCCCGATACTCCCTGTTTAGTTTGAGTGTCTGTTAAGGTTCGTGACATGTGGTACTGTACGGTTGGTGAATTCTTTAGTGCGTAGAACCGTGGTACGGTCTTAGGTCCAGGTCACGGTTAGTTTCGGCGGACTAGTGTTTTATTAGGCGTTTCAGCGCCTAAGTGTCAAAAATTGGTGAAAGTGGAGTTTGAGTGGAATTGTGACAGAAGTAGTATAATTCTGTCTTCTGGTGGTGTTGGAAGAAAGTATTTTTTTTTTAGGAGGAGTATTGTATAGTTTTATATATCAGAGAAGGAAGTGAAGTTGAAGGAAGAAAGGGGGATGTAAAAAGTTCGATTGAATATATTTTCTATTTGGTCGAGTTCCTTTGTTATCTGTGAATTTCTGATGTCTGGAATTTCTGAATGCTTCCGCTCAAGATGTATGTTTAAATGATCCTTTTTATAACAAGTGGTATCAGAGCTGGTAGAAGCTTCCAGTAGTAAAACAAAATCATTGTCAGCGTGGCGAGTGTTGCTGCAATGGGAGGAAAGAAGAAGAAGGCTGCAGCTCCGCAGCCTACACCTGTGCAGTCTGACACTCCAGAGCCGAGTCACAGGGGCTTCAGTGCTGCCCAGTTGGAAGAAGAAGAAGACACGTTTCCACCAGATGATTATGAACAAGAGGAAGTAGGAGGAGCAGGGGTGTTTCTGACGGAGGAGAGACTTCAGACACTGTTGACTGGAGTTCTACAGAGTGTGCTCTCAGCTGCCCCTCAGGGGGGCAGGCTGCGAATTGGTAACAATGATGGTTACTATGAAACTGAAGAAGAGAGGAGAGAAAGAATTCGAAAGGGGAAATTCGCAGCTGAAGATGAGTCTGATTTGGAGGAGGACAGCGATGAGGAAGAATTGATTCAGATGCCCGGCAAAGTCGTTCTCTTCAACGGAACGAATTACTATATTTGGAAGCGATATATTAAAGGACAGCTAGAACTTCGGCATCTTTGGAAAATTGTTACTGGAGAGGAGACCATGCCAATCTCTGATCGAAAGGCTAGAAATAGATGGAAACGAAAGAATGTCGCGGCCTATACTGGTCTCATGCAAACTTGTACGCCCGCAGTTCATGATTATTTTCTGACGCACGATTCTGCTCATAAATGTTGGCGGGCTATCGAGAATGAATTTGAAAAAGGAAATCAAAATCGCGGCCAACATGCATATACCGAATTTCTCAATTTTAAGATGAATCCGAATGAATCAATAGGAGATGCTTCGAAACGCTTCAATGTTATTGTGGAACGACTGGCAGCCACCGGTCGGTTTGTCATTGAGGCGGATAAAGTTACCGGCTTTCTCAATGCCTTGCCGGATAGGCTTGTCCATCTCAAAGAAATTTTGAGAGTGAAAAAGAGGTTAACTTACGAGTTCATATTATCCTATTTAAAAGATAACGAAGATAATCGAGTGAGTTCTTCTCGGAGAACTCCTTCTTCCGGTACTCTGAACGCCACCGTTCCAAATTCAGGCGATCTATTTTCTTTGCGTGGTGGCGGAAGAGGAGGAGGAAGGGGTGGAGGCCCACGAGGTAGAGGAAGGGGACAAGCAAAAGGAGGAAATCAAAAACCATTTTCTGCCGCCCCCGATCTGAACTCTGTTGCATGCTTTCAATGCAACAAGCTCGGACATATGGCGGCATCATGTCCCGATAAGGAGCGACAATGCTATTATTGCGGCAAATGGGGGCATGTGAGTCCTCAATGTTACGCAAAATCGGAGTCCGAAGGAGGAGGTGGTAGAGGAGGAGCTAATGGTGGCCGTGGTGGTCCTACTAGTGGCCGTGGTGGTGGCCGATTTGGCGGCCGAGGTGGAGGACGCCTTGGTGGTCGTGGAGGTGGTCGAAACGGTGGCCGATTTGGAGGCCATGGAAATTATATGGGAAATCGAAATGACGATTATGAAGAAGAAGAGGAATCGGGTGCTCAGATTTTCTCATGTTTAAATTTATCTATAAATTCACTCAATGAAAAGTCAAAATCGGAGAAAGAGTGGGTGATTGATTCCGGAGCCTCGCATCACGTTTGCACCGATGTAACGTTATTTAATGATTTGCGGCAATTGACGGTTCCTAAATTAATTACAGTGGCAAGTGGGCAAGTCATTACGGTTGGAAAAGTAGGCACGGTCCGAATTGACCTACCTACTTATCGTTTTGATGGCACGGAACGCTTGACAGAAGCTCGTCTAGTGAATGTTTTATACATTCCGGACGGATCGGTAAATCTTCTAAGTGTACCTCAAATTCAGCGCGCGGGTGGAAGTGTGCTTGCACTTGGTGACTCTTCGATTCAAATTAAAAATTCGAAAGGAGTTATCATTGGTGAAGGAGAGGTGACAGAAAATCTGCATAGTCGGCTAATTTGGCGCCGACCGAAGTCAGAAATTCAACCGGATGGTTTGATTGCTCAGATTTCAGAGCTTAAGGGTGATTTGACTCTTTGGCACCATCGGATGTGCCATACATCCGAGGGTAGTTTGAGGCGGATGATTAAAGTGGGATGTGCGAGAGGTTTGGATTTGACATCGGGAGAAAAAGTAAATGGATGCGAAGGATGTAGTCAAGGGAGGCAAATTCGGAAGCCTCACCCGGCTAAAGATATAAAATTCAGATCCGAAAAACCCCTCGATTTGGTCCATGTCGATTTATGTGGACACATTAAACCGGAAAGTATTGGAGGAAATAAATATTTAATGGTGATTGTGGATGATTACTCACGATTTTCTTGGGTAATCCTCCTGAGTTCAAAATCTGAAGCTCTTGAGAGATTTAAGGAGTGGCATGTCATGGCGGAGAGACAATGCGAAAGAAAATTGAAATCAATTCGAACCGATAATGGTGGTGAATTCCTCGCATTTGATGGATATTGTCGAGAATGGGGAATTAAGCATCAGTTGACGGCTTCTTACTCCCCGGAATCCAATGGAGTTGCTGAACGGAAAAATCGGACATTACAAGAAATGGTCCGCTCCATGGTGCACGCATCCGGTCTTTCAATGTTGTTTTGGGGAGATGCAATTTTGACCGCCAACTACATTTGTAATCGGCGGCTTACTTCAATTTCAGGTGATAAGACTCCTCACGAGTTATGGTACGGCAGAAAACCAACTCTTCATCACCTTCGGATTTGGGGATGCCAAGCGACCGTCTATGTGGAATCGCAAAAGAGAAAAGGAAAATTTGCGGCAAGGAGTTGGACCGGAATTTTCGTCGGCTATAGTTCAAAAGGAAATCTATACCGAATCTATGATCCGGTTAATCGTACAATTATTGAATCCCGGAATGTAGATTTCCATGAAGACTTAAAATCAGCTATTGAAAAACCGGCAAAATCTCACAAAAATCTCGATTTTCTTGAAGAAGACGAAATTGCTCAATTTCCAAATATTGAAGGATCAGATTCAGAAAATGAACCTGAGTCGGAGTCTAATGTTAAGAGGGGGAAAAGAAAGTTGGACATTAAGGATGACATTGGGGACATTGACATTGAATCTCAAAGTGTCAATTCCCGGATGTCCTCGGAATCTCGAAATTCTCAAAATTCTAAATCTAGTTTGCCGAGTGTAACTGAAATGGAACCGAATGTTGAAGAAGATGTTCAATTACGTAGGAGTATAAGAGATACAAGGGGAAGGAAACCGACACGCTTGTCGTATGATAAAAAAGGGGGAAATGCCGAAAATACTCACTACTTTATTTCGGCATCGAGAGAGGAGGATTTCCTCCTCTAGCAATCACTTTGTGAAAATTCTGCCGGTGACCCTCAATCTTTTACCGAAGCGAGAAATTCAGAAAATTGGGAGTCAAAATGGCAACCGGCTTGGGAAAGAGAATTCAAGTCCATTGTTGAAAATCGTACATTCGAGGAAGTAGACTTACCGGAGGGGAAGAAGGCGATTGACGCGAAGTGGATCTTTAAGACCAAAACTGGTGCTACCGGAGAGGTGATCAAATACAAGGCTAGGTTAGTTTGCAAAGGATTTCAGCAACGGGAAGGAGTAGATTACACGGAGACATATGCGCCTGTAGTTAAATTCGACTCGTTACGGATGATTGTGGCGATTGCGGCATCCGGTAAAAAGCACATCCATCAAATGGATGTAGAGACCGCATTCTTAAATGGCGAACTTGAAGAAGAAGTATACATGAAGGTTCCGGAAGGAGTTGTGTCAAAGGAAGGGAAGGTATGGCGGCTGCGAAAGTCTCTCTACGGCTTGAAGCAAGCGCCTCGTACTTGGTACTTACGACTACATTCCGTACTTACCGAATTTGGATTTGTCCGAACTACCTCAGATTCGGGAGTTTATATTAAGGGGGAAGGAGAAGATCAAATTATCTTCTCAGTTTATGTTGATGATTTTCTGATGACTTCTGACAGTCTGAAAAAAATCAATGAATTGAAGGCTTATTTGCGCCTTCACTTCAAGGTGACAGATTTGGGAGAAGTTCGCTACATATTGGGGATTGAGGTGATTCGTCACCATAATGGTGACATTAAATTGAGCCAGGCTCAATATTGCAGGGAAGTTCTGACACGGTTTGGAATGCTGAATGCAAAACCGATTTCTACTCCCTTGGATCCGAAAGTGCAGATTCGGAAATTTGAGGAGGAGACAGATGTTAAAGTTCCGTATCGGGAAGCGATCGGAAGTTTGATGTACCTCAGCGTAGGTACAAGGCCTGACATATCGGCAGCAGTTTCAGTTGTCAGCCGATATTGTCATGCGCCGAAGAAGGCTCACTGGGAAGTCGTGAAGCGTATATTTCGATATCTGGCCGGTACATCGACATCGGCCTATTATATAAATCGAATGGAAGTTTGGAGTGTATCGGATACTGTGACGCAGATTGGGGAGGCGATTTTGACTCCGGAAAGTCAACTTCCGGATACGCTTTTGTTTTGAGTGGAGCGGCAGTTTCGTGGAGTTCGAGACTCCAACCGACCGTCGCGTTAAGTTCTACTGAAGCTGAGTATATGGCGGCTTGCCATGCCGCAAAAGCGTCAGTCTGGTTAAAAGAAATGTTATTTGAATTAAAAGTTCCTATTGGATGTTTGCAAATTCTTACAGATAGCATGAGTTCTATGGCATTAGTTAAAAATCCTGTTTTTCATAAACGTACGAAGCATATCCGCATTCAATGGCATTTCGTGCGTGACCTAGTCGCACAAAAGGAAATTCAGTTTCAATATATTTCTACCTTGGAGGAAGCCGCAGATATGTTGACGAAGGCGGCAGTTGCAGATGTACTTTTGAGAGGGAGACCAAAATTAGGATTGATATAATCCTTTTTTCTAATTCACACATTGAAGAGGGGGATTGTTAAGATTTCAATGTGTAAATTCAGTTCAGTTTTGTGTTCAGTTTGTTTATGTTAAATTAATGTTCAGTTGACGTCGGCAGGTATGTTATTTCGGTACGTTTTGTTTTTGTCTGAGTGTCGGCTAAGGTTTGTGACGTGGTACTGTACAGTTGGTGAATTATTTAGTGCGTACAACCGTGGTACGGTCTTAGGTCCAGCTCACGGTTAGTTTCGGCGCACTAATGTTCTATTAGGCGTTTCGGCGCCCAAGTGTCAAAATTATAAAAGTGGAGTCTGAGTGGAACTGTGACAGAAGTAGTATAGTTCTGTCTTCTGGTGGTGTTGGAAGAAAGTATTTTAGGAGGAGTGTAGTATAGTTTTATATATCAGAAAAGGAAGTGAAGTTGAAGAAAGAAAGGGGATGTAAAAAGTTCGATTAAATATATTTTCTATTTGGTCGAATTCCTTCGTTATCTGTGATTTTCTAATGTCTGGAATTTTTTGAATGCTTCCGCTGGTGAATAATTGATTTACATGATCCTGTTTTAACAAAGCGTAATCAGCATCAGTATATAAATAAGAGAACATTGTTTGCCTTTCTGGAAAGCGTTATATAGGCGGTGTGTCTGTCATGGTTTTTTTTGTCCGTCCGCAGTACGGACGGCTGTACCGCTGGCACAATGTAACTGTGTCGCCCGTCACAGTACAGACCGCCATATGATGGCGTAATGTAACATTGCCAACCGTCGTTGTGCAGACCGTCGTACGGATAACGTAATGTAACATTGCCAACCGTCGCTGTGCAGACCGCCGTACGGCTGGCGTAATGTAACTTTGCCAACCGTCGTTGTGCAGACCGCCGTACGGCTGGCGTAATGTAACATTGCCAATCGTCGCTGTGTAGACCGCCGTACGGTTGGCGTAATGTAACGTTGCCAACCATCAGCAGTAAAAACTGCCGTACGGCTGGCACAATGTAAAGTTGTCGTCTGTCAGCAGTATAGAATGTCGTACGGCAAGCACAATGTAACGTTTCCATCAACTAACTCTACGAACGCCTACAGGAAAAGGTACGAGACCTTCCAGGAAAAAGGTACAGGTGTTCTTTTTTTGTAACGCGCATGAAAAACGGGCATAAAAAAACGACATGAAAAAAGGGCATGTTAAACTGGACAGGGTACATGCCCGTGTAACGGGCGTTGATTTACTTGTCATAAAAAATCCTGAAAAAATCTTAAAATGTATGGAAAATTAACAAAAATGTACGGCAATATACAGAAAGTGTACCGTACGAAACTTAATAATATGGTAAATATTTGGAAGTCGTACTAAAAAAAAAAGGAATGTACAACAATGTACCCTATAAACCCTAAAACCCCCCATTTAATTACCTTAATATGTACAAAAATGTACGACCACCATACGTGGCTGTAAGAAAAGTGTAGCGCAACAGTACTGAAATATACGGGAATGTACGGAAATATACCCTACAAAACCTATAATATATAACCCTAAAAGGTACAAAAACTACGGAGGATGTACGTGCATATATGAAAAGTGTGGGGCGATTATACTCAAAATTAGAGAATGTAAAGAAATGTACTCTAAAGCCCTAAAAATCCCTTAAATGACCTTAAAAGGTGCAAAAATGTACGGACATTGTCAGGAAATGTACGGAAATGCATAGCTACATAGTCAGATACGCATTTTATAACATTTTTTTCATCGTCAAATGTGTATCGTGTGTAGTATTCGCGCGTTTGTTTTGTGCGTAATATGAGCACGGGGCATCTATGGTTTGTGCTTGTCGCAATCTGCACGCTGTGCTCCACTTTCGGCGGACCGCGCTTACTTTTAACCATAGAGGTACCAAGCGTTTTAAACACACGAATGAAACGTCGAAAAATTAATGACATATGCGCACGTAATAAATGCAAAAAAATTTAAAATGCGTTGACCAACTTTAACTTCATAATAAAATACAAAATAAAAAACATTCAATCCAAAGCACTACCACAACTTAGGGTATGTGCTCATGTATAAATGTATCGGGTTTTTTATTATATCTTCCGTGAAAGTTTTTCTCGCGGCTTTCGCGGCTTCCGCTGGCCTTGCATCGCATATTTTTAGATAGTGTAATGTACGAAATGTGTCAACTGGTACTAAAACTACCCATTATTATTTCACAAAGACGTATAGATAAGTGTCACACTATAAGGTAATGGCGTCGACAGGGAAAATTGAGTGCGTCGCACTTAAAATCGTACTCAGATATTGGTACTGTTTAAATAGTGCTAGTTTCTAATTTTAATTCTTTTAAATATTGTAGTGTACAAAATGTCAGTCCGTACTATAACTAGTAATTATTTTGTACAGATAAACAAAATAAGTGTCAGATAAGGGCTTCGATAGTGGAAATTGAGAGCGTCGCACAGAAGATTGTACACAGATTTGATTCCAAGTGATAAAGACGAAAGAAAGTAGCGCTTACCTGTTCTCACATATTTTGGCGTCGAATGTGTGAACACAGACTTTCACGGTGAAATTCTATGGGCTCCATTGCCACACAGAATTCGCAGATCAGAAGAAGCTAATCTAGATAGTGCCGACTCCAAGTTTATATAAAACCAAATGATTGACCCCTTGACAATCAGAACCCGAATATAGCTTCACCCCTGTGTAATAACAATTTCTGTGTGCTAAGAACCACCACAGAATGCAAAGTTAGAATATGAGATTTGGACACATTCACCCACTTTGACTTTCCCTAAGAAATGCAGCCACCTGGGCGGGCAAAAAATCTGACCGAATACACCCCTATGTAGCCTGGACTCCCCTGAGTCCGCAGCAACAAGAATCATTGAAAATGGTCAACTGAATTGATAGTTATGGCTGGCCAAAGTTTGCCTTTTATACAAGATGCTCTCTGGGAGAGGTTGCTACCTACCCAAAATATTCTAAGTCTTAAACCCCCCTCTCTAAACTCCCTAGTACTGAGGTATGACCCAATCGCAATATTGTAAAGTACATAAAGGTACAGGTGCCAGTGTACCTTTTGTACGGCCATCGTACGACATGGCCAAAAAGTCGACATATGCCATATGCTGACTCGTTCTTATTATCCCCTGGATGCCGCAAGCCAATGTGTTCGTTCCACGTGTCAATTGACATGGCGGTGACCACAAACCGCCTAAAACCCATTCCGCGATCTCGGCATATATCACGGCCCTCTGATCAGAATTAGATTTCATTTGTAGCCGTCGAAAATATATGCGCGGTATTTGTTTCGCTATCGAAACAAATGCGCGGTATCCTTTTTGTCACCAATCGTATTCCGTACTATACAGAACTGTATCTATGCACTACATATCCATTTCCCGTTAAATGAATTAGTCTACGTGTAACTATTTTTATATTTATCAAACACTATATATCTTAACACTGGTCCTAGACGTAACGGTCAAAGCTAACGACTACGATGACGATCGGCAAGTACCAGGATCAATTCCTAGGTTCGTCATTACTTTTGGTAAACTCATCTATTTTCTGCTTCCTGTGTGCTAGAAAGTTTTAGGCGGCCATGGCTCTATCACCCTACCCAGCCTTCAGTGACTACAACAAGTGTGGGGGCTTAGAGAAGGGAGTTAGAGGCAGACCGCCTTAGCTCTTTTTCTATCCTAATACAGACCTAGAAAATACTCAAATATCAAAACACGGCTACCCTAAAAACATGCGAATGTGTATGGATTTTTTGACTTTAATAGCCATTCACGGTGTACTTTCAACCTTTTTTCGACCGTACGTTTTGTCCGTATATATTTTTGTACACGAAAAGTTTACGAATTTAATGAAAATTTAAAAATCTTGAAAAATTAACGCATTTTTCGTAAAAAAGTGAAAATCCGTACATTTGGTACCTTTATGATTTTAACGACGCTTTTTTAGGGGCCGGTACGGCCGGTAGTCTCTATTAGGGACGGTGGCAACTTTAGATTGTGCCAGCCGTATAGCGGTCTGTACTCCGACGCACGGGAACTCTACATTGTGTGAGTCGTACGGCGGTTTGTACCGTGACGCACGACAACGTTACATTGTGTCAGGTGCAACTCTGAAACCTCCATAGGACCTCAGAGTAGGCAGCTCACACGAAGCCTCTAGGATAACCCTGACCCATTTGTCTTTCAGCACGAATAACTACCACCCTGGCAAACAAAAACTCTGACCACCTTCACCCCTGTGAAGGCAAGACTCACCTGAGTGGATTGCAAAAAGAATCTCTGAATTTGCTCCTCGAGCAGTAAGTTAAGGAGGGTCAAAGTTGACCTTTTGTACAGAAGCTCTCTAGGAGAGAGGGTCCTATCTACCAATTTTTTCTAAGTTCTATCTCTCTCTAAAACTCTATCTACTGATGTACGGCACCAATCATATTACTGTAACGTACAGAAAGGTACAGCTGTCGGTGTACTTTATGTACGAACATTGTACGACATGACCAAAATGCGACACGTGTCTTTTCTGGATTCGTTTCTGTAATCCTTGGAGATGCCGAAATCGAATGTAGTGGTGCCACGTGTCATCTGATGTGGCGGCGACCATAAACCGCCGCAATCTTTTTCCGCGATCTCGGCATTCTTTCCGGCCGTCCGATTGAATGCCGATTTCAATCATAGCCGTCAGAAATAGTTGCGATGTATTTGTTTCGCTATTGAAACAAATGCGCGGTACTTATTTATTCTTGGTACTCGTAATCCGTACTTTTTATAAATGATTCTATGTATCCCGTATATAGTTGCCGTAAAATGAATTAGCCTATATGTTAACGTTTATATATTTATTACACTCTATATCCTCTACAACTAGGCGATAGCTTTACTTTTAGTGAATCAACTACTTTATTACACCATAAATCTCTGGATAGCATAGGCAGCCATGGCATTAGCTTCCTCTCCAACTTCTCAGTGACTGCAACAAGTGTGAGAGTTGGAGAGAGAAGTTAGAGACACACTACATCGGCTTCTTTTTCTGCACTTTATTTTAGACCTAGAAAATACTAAAAGAACCATCAATTTTTACACCCCCGCTATTTTCTAGTCACTCTTTCATTTCATACCACACTTCTCCCTGCAGAAAATTAGCTTAGGGGAAGGCAAAGGTTTGGTCATCATATCTGCTCCATCTCGCTATCTGGTCGGTACTCTAAACTGATTATTTTATTTTCTACTTTCTCTCTAACAAATCTGAGGCTAATGTCCATGTGTTTGGCTTTAAAATGATGTTTAGGATTGGCGGAAATAGCGATCGCTACCTGATTATCACAAAAAAAAAATTGCACACCACTCTTAAGGTGACCAAGCTCACCAAGCAAAGACTTGACCCACATCATTTCTTCTATAGCAGAGCAAGAGGCCATATACTCAGCCTCCATGGTGGATTGAGCAATAACCTTTTGATGTTTGCTACTCCAATAGCAAGCCCCATCACCCACATATAATACATATCCAAAAGTACATCTCCTCATCGGAGCATCACCATAACTGGAATCACTCCAAGTAGTGATGTCAGTATTCTCCCCACCCAAATGCAACCATAGATCCGTAGTTCCTATCACATATCTAAGGACTCTCTTAGCTGCCTCCCAATCCTTTTTAGTGGGAGCATTTAAACTTCTACTCAGCACTCTTACGGCTGCAGCTAAATTCGGCCGGGTACAATTCATAAAATAGATTAGGCTTCCCATTACTTGCATGTAAGGAATAGTCTGCATGAACTTTTGTTCTTCAGGACTTAATTCCTCGTCTAAGACTATGACTCTTTCTTCCTCACTCCCCTCACTTCCCTTCTTTAACTCCATTGGAGTTGTACAACTATTAGCTTTATCCATCTGAAATTTTTCTAGCATGTTCCCTATTGCTTCCTTTTGAGTAAATATTATAATATTTCTTTCTCAGTCTCTCTCTACTTGAATTCCCAAAATATATTTTGCTTCCCCCATATCCTTCATTTCAAATCTCCCCTTAAAATCGGTTTTCAGTTTATAAATTTTTTCCATTGATTTACTTAAAACAAGTAAACCATCAACATAAATTGCAATAAATATAACACCTTCCTTATCTTCAAAAACATAGATTGAGTGATCTGAGCTGATCCGAATGTATCCTAGACCGCTAAAAAACTCATCAAGCTTCTTATTCCATTGTCAAGGGGCATGTTTCAAACCATAAAGAGATTTAATTAGCTGGCATACCTTACTCTCTTCTCCTTCCTCCACAAATCCTTCGGGTTCTCGCATGAAGATGTCCTCTTCCAATTCTCCATGCAAAAAGGCTGTCTTGATGTCCATTTGGTGCACCTCCATGTCTTCCGCTGCTGCTAGATTGAGAAGTATGCGGACGGAGGGAAATCTGACGACCGGGGCAAAGGTTTCCTCAAAGTCGATTCTTTCTTTCTGTGTAAATCCTTTTGCAACTAATCGGGCTTTGTAACGCTCAATGGTGTTATCCGGGTTCATTTTTAATTTGAAAACCCACTTACAACCGATTGGTTTTTCGGTTAGGTGGACAGTCCATCAGCTCCCAAGTATCGGCTGCCATAATTGAGGCCATCTCCTCATTGATGGTTGTCTTCCACGGTTCCTTTCTGGACAAGTCATCGCCTCTCCATAAGTTTGAGGTTTATTTTGATAAGATAGTTTTGTTACCTTGTTATTAACCTGTTTTTCTTCCAATCTTTTGCTACTTCTCCTTCCCCCCTCAAAACTTGTAGTCCGAATAGATGGTTATCGTGGGCTCTTTTGAACAATCTCGACTTCTCCCCTATCCCTTGATTTTGAATCAATTTCCACTACGTCTTCCGCTTCAAGTAGAGTTGTCACCGGAGTTTCCGCAACCGAGTCCTTTTCGGTCTGATTTGTACCTGCAAGAATGTCAACTCCTCTAAAACCTGGATAGTTTGGAAGCTCAAAGTCAGCGGAATTTTCTGACTCAAATCTGAATATTATACTGACTTTGTATACTTGAAGGGATCCACAGGCTTTCCTTCATCCATAACTACTAGATGCTTTCCTAAGATTATATTTTCCCTTTTTAGATCGTACTCTATATCGTTTAACATCCTCATCATATCCTAATAGGTATCCTGGTTTTCTTCTAAAATCTAGCTTCTAATTAGACCGATCTGTATCTAGACTAAATACTTCACTGCCGAAAACCTTTAAGTGAGATATGTCTGGTTTTCGGCCGGTCCATCTCTCATAAGGTGTTTGATCATTTATAGCTGAGGTAAGAACTCTATTTTTGAGGTAATTAGCACAGTTCATTGCTTCTGCCCAAAACCTTTTTTCTATCTTCTTATCCGACAACATACTTCTAGCACTATCACTTAGTGTCCTAGTTAATCGTTCAGCTACCCCATTCTGTTTTGGGTTTTCTGGAACAATCTTTTGGTGTTGAACTCCATCTTCCCTCAAAGAGTCCTCAAACTGGTTAGAAGTATACTCTCCACCATTGTCACTCCTTACTCTCTTGATTGGAGTTTCATGGAGTTTTTTGCTCCATGCTATATATTGTCTAAAACAATCCTGAGCTTCTAACTTGTATTTCAAAAAATACACCTTGGAATATCGAGACCAATCATCAGTGATAGTCATCATAAATCTCTTCCCCCCCGGTGAGGGCACTTTGGCCAGTCCCCAAATATCTGTGTGTACTAAATCTAGAATTTTTTCTCCCCTATAGGTGGCTGTTTTGGGAAAGGGCAATCTGTGTGCTTTACCTCGAGCACATCCACTACAATCACTTAGATTCTCACTCTCACAGAACTGAATTCCTTCCACCACTCCCATCTTTTTCATCTCTCTTAGATTATCTAGATTCACATGCCCAAGCCTCTTTTGCCACATCATTATATCATGAATCTATTAGATTCTCTCTACTTTTTCTACCCTCACCACCTTCCTTAAGTCAAGACACTCTCACTCTTAGATTCACTAACATCACCTACACGAGCTCCATTTCGTGTGTCTAACGGGAAAGGGTTTTGTCGGTGGATATCCCCTCTTTTTTAAGATCTAAATCATGTGTGTCTATAAACCCCTGACCGGTTTCACGGGAGTGGCCCCCCCTTCTCTAAATACTACTGATAGTGACTACTAACCAGAGCTATAAGGTTCCACATAAAAAACTTTATGTT
>JBBHKE010000303.1:330702-363194 GCA_037447655.1 Zygnema cylindricum | reverse complement strand
AACCGCCACATCACATGACCAAAAAAACGGAGAATGCTATTCGAAAAAAGGCATGTATGCACAGGTTAAATATGAGACGGCTAGCTTTCTACTCTTAGAAGCTCAAGTTAGCTTTGGCATGCTAATTACTAGGTCAATTGGACACGTATGTACGGAAAAAAGCTTATCGTAAGAGGCAAAAAAACCAGTACACTACACCGCCAATCGTTATTAGCGTAGAAGTTTCTTTAGCGTACATGAAAAATTACCGTGGTTTACGCTAATTAAGAATTTGAAAATTTTGAAAAAAAACATACATTCTAATTGTTTAATAATTCTAATTTGGGTCTTTGAAAAAAAAAAATGTCGGTCGCAAACATGCTTACACCAATATAGGTATTCGTACAAAATCTGACAAATCGTACACAAATCGCACGTTCACACAGTCGAAACCTGGTTGCTGGACGAATATGTGCGAACGTGATATTTGACAATCCGATTAGACCCCCTTTTTAGAGCGCACATTCTCATGCGTCCGCGGCTACTAAAACTCATTAATTATACTTTTTCACTTAAAAAGGTACAATTTGAACGGTCTGACACTGTCCGTACATCACACTAATTGACTGATGGCGTACTTCCATTTTGTACGGTACTAAAAAATTAACCCTAAATAGAGTAAAGAAAAAAATAGAATGAACTACGCTAATGGAGAATAAAAAAAAAAAAAAAGCGGGACGGAATTAGCGTACACAACGCTAAAACGATTGGCGGTGTACAGTACAGTACAAAATTGGCAATATTTTATCATTTAGTACGAATAAAATGTGCGGTCGATTAAGTGCGGAGTCTCAAAACCGTGCAAAAAAAAACATTTTACACATATTTTAGGCGTCTCATACGTCTCGCACGAACAAACGCACGGAATTTTAGCCAATAACCACATAAATTTCCCCTCTAAATCTTTTTTTTTCCCCGCATTAAACTACAGCAATGCCCACCGCTATTAGAGCTAATCAACCCAAAATTATAAATAACACTTTTTAGTTAATTTAATTGAGTGGTCAATAAAGAACCACGTGACAAATTATAATTTAGTGTAGCTAATTCTAATACCAACAATTCATAACTTGTTTACCCTTCTCATCACCATCTGTTTTCTCTCTCCATCATTTATACCCCATCCATGATCATAATTTCAAAATATATAACATAAAAATATAACATTTTTGTATTGTTTCTCTCTTTTTAACCTTTTGCTTTTTTGCTTCGAGGATTAACGATGCATTTTTTTAATGACAATGATAAAAAGATGTGACAATGCGGTGACAATAAATCCAACTTTTATTACCATAATTTCCTAAAAAAAAATAAAAAATGACGATCACAACCGATCTCATGATTAGAAAAACAGAGCCATGAATTAAAAAAAGCCTCCAAAAAATATTTTAAAAAAATTCTCAGGTTTTTCTTCTATTGTGATTATCCTCCGAATTATTTTTAAACCAAGCTACCTTATTTTTTTTTCGAGCCGTACAAGTATATGTTATACAAGATTTAGAGTACAACTAACATAAATAGTGCCTAAAACCCTTATTTCTCCATCCATACATAATCCTAAAAAGGCAAAAAGATTTTTTTTTTTTTTTTTAAAGGCAAAGAAAAAGGCTTTTTCAAATAAAAGGTCTCTACTACTTCACATAAATTACATCTCGTTTTCAGAAAAGTACGGTTTATCTCACTCAAATCAATATCAAACAGAAATCGATTAAAAAACCAAAAAATATTAAAAAACTATACAGTTTTTGCATCAAAATCCTGCTTTTCGGTTTCCGACGAGAATTTTTTGACTTCTTCGTCGTCTTCTTCTTTATGGCCCGACAATCCCAAATACGATCTTTTTGTGCGCATCGAAGCAAAACTTTTCGAACGGAATGTGTCTTTCTTTTTACCGGAAGCCATAAAACTTTTTGACCTTAAAAACTCCGGTTTCTTAATTTGATTTCGATTGAAATCAAATGAAGGCATCATTTCTATATCGGCCGGTAAAACCAAATCGCTTCCTCCGATTTCTGACGCGTTTTCTTCACTCACGTCGAGGGTCCCTCCGACCGAATTTCCTTTCAAATCGAATGCAAATTCGTCCATAAAACGTTTCCCCGCCGATTTTCTCAACTTCAACAACGATTCCTTTTTACTATTTTCAAAAAAACTATTTTCAATGAAACTATTTTCCACATTACTTTCGACATTATTTTCGCCATTATTTCCGGCGATATTTTCGAAGCTATTTTCTACTTCTCCCACTTTCCCACTCTCTCCTTCGTCCTCCGCGGTTTCATCCACACTATTATTTTGAATACTGGAGATTTGGGTTTCGAAAGATGAAGTTTGAGTCAATAATTTTCCACTCGGACTCGAGGATGAGATAGAAATTTTCGTGATTCGAACTCCGGAAAGTCCCAATTGTTCGGTTAAATATTTTAAAGAACTTGCTTTAAAATTTGTATCCAAAGTCCAATAAATGTGACCTCCGGGCAATCTAGCGAGAACGAGGTTTTTTCTTTGAGGAGGAGGAAGCCCAGTTCGCAAAACCTGGGGAAAAAGACAAAAAAAAGAAAAAAAAAACTGTTCAGTTCTATAGAAAAAGAAAAAAGAGACTGACAACATTTTTTTATTTAGTTTTCAATTTTATAGAAAGAGAAAACAGAATCAGCTAACAAAAAAAAAAACAAAGAAAGGAAAATATGCTCAATTCTTTAGTTCTGCAGATAAGAAACTTATAAAAACGAACCAATTTCTTTTTCATTTTGTTTGTACATCGTTTCTGTGTTTTGGATCACATGTCAAAATTCAAAACCTTTTCGCATTGGACATAAAAAAGAAAAGAAAAGTACTGAATTGGACATCAAACATTTAACATTCTCAGATCCAAAATCATGTAGCATTTGACATCCAAAAAATCACCTCTCCCTCGTCATCAAAATTCTTACTCTCCCTCTCCCTCTCCACAGACTTTGACAAAATATGGCATGTCGATACATCGTACATCAAGACCTCTAAAAATAGTACATATCCATTACCATCAAAACATGTTCGACCTACATCACTAAACAAATTCACAAAAAAAGTCAAATTTTCTCTTACCAAACAACAATCGGCGATAATCCCACACGTTTCGAAAACGTAAGCGTGTCGAAAAAAAGTGTTATCGGTTCCCGTGGTATCGATCGCGTCGAGATTTTCTAACTTTAACATTGCCGGATGAGTCGCTAACTCCAAAAATCCTCGAAAATCCCCGAGACGAGGATATCCACCGTGAACCGATCTAAAAATATGGAGGTTCGACAGAAAAAACAAAACGAAACAAAAAAAACAAAACGAAACGAAAAAAATAGAGGTACAGAACCCTGGTTAAAATGGATTTTTTGAAGTTTTTTCGGGGCTTTTCCAAACCTTGAGGAGAAATGTAGTTTTAATTTGGGTTTTTTGGAGTTTTTTTGGAGTTTTCTCAAACCTTGAGAGATGGAGAAATGTAGTTTTAATTTGGGGTTTTTGGAGTTTTTTTGAGGTTTTCCCAAACCTTGAGAGATGGAGAGCCTGGTCATCCCCGGAGCAATAGAGAGTTATCCTCTCACATCGAAGCGCCACATCAGACGAAATACTCACAAATTCTCCCATGTCAAAATCCGGAGCCGCCAAAACTACCTGCCCGTGAAAAACAAACAAAAACGAAATGTTTCATTTTTTTTTCATTTCCATTTTTATTTCTATTTTAAATTTCGTTTTCATTTTTTTATTTTAGTCAAAATAGTAGTTCAACATACGGTGGTTAAACGGACTAAAAACACTAAACTTTAGTTTAGTTTAATGGTTAAAAAACTTTACGTCCACACTAATTATGGTGTAGTCGAACTCACCCGTCCTATTTTGGCAACTCCAGGGCCTTGCCAGGTGGCGATATCCATACGAAGGAGAGAATAGAGGATGAGACGACTTCCCATACTGTGACCTAACAGGTGGACCCGTTCCACGCCCAGTTCCGTTATGAGAATCCTGCAAAACCCCGAGAGTAACGATAAAGTGAAAAAAACACCATTCAGATTTAAAAAAACCCTAAAACACCAATTTTGTAAGTAACTTGTAGAAGATAAAAAAATTGACTAGTTCATGAATGAAATTACCAGGTATTGCAGAAAAATACAAAAAAATATAGAAAAAAATACAGAAAAAACGAAAAAAAACACCTGTAAAATATCTACAAAGGTGTGACACATATATATATATATATATATATATATATATATATATATATATATATATATATATATATATATATATATATATATATATATATATATATATATATATATATATATATATATATATATATATATAAAAAGGCAAGCACACCGTCGAAAACACGGGGAACAGCGGTGGCAAGAATAGCAGTGTTCCCAGCCAAAAAACGAGAGATGGTAGTGGGGGCAACAAGGCACCAACTTCTCAAACAGGGAGCAAGAGCAACACGCGCCGACGATAGTAAGCCCAAACCGCCATCGCAGACAAGAAGAAAGGCTTGAAGGCGGGCTGCGTGCGTAGATTCGCGATCAAATGCCCCACGACCTAACAAAGTTAATACAATCCTCAAATGCAGAAAGGGAGGACACAAATGTTCTGTTGGGAAGAGGTGGAGAGGGGGAGAGGAGGAGAGGGGTGGAGGGAGAGTGGGAGAGAGAGGGAGGTGGAGAGATATAGGGACGTGGAGACATGGAACCTCAACGGAAACTTAACAGAAACTTATCCTAAACTTCGCAAAAAGTTAACGGAATTTAACAGAAAAATAACGGAAATCTAATGGAAAAAAAGCAGAATTTGAACAGAAAAACGACCGGAAAAATACCAATTAAAGTATGTAAAATCAAAATTATAAAAAATTACAAATATTTTAATGTTTAAAACCAAAAATAGTGGTAAAACTCACCAGGAGAGGAATAGTGGTGAGTTGAACAATTTTATTTTGAGCCACTCCTCTCCTTTTTGGACTGTAGTGCCAAGTACGGCTGTCGGTTTCTCCATACCGTAAAGTATCCGGAAGAGAAATCCATTTTACTCCCCAAGTCACCTCACTCCCTCGTCCCGTTCCCCACATTATTTTTTTCCCTTTTTCTTTACTGTCTTTCATTTCTCGGTCAGTCGCAAAAAAAACCGGCATCGAAATGAAGCCTTGTCCTGTCAGGTCACGCGACGTCAGGTCACATTTTTAAAGTAGAATAAACGGAATTGAGTATTGGAATGACCGCATTTGGAAAAGAAAAAGATTGGAAGGAGGAAGGGGGAAGGAGGGAGGAGGGAGGAGGGAGGGAGGGAGGGAGAGAGGGAGGGAGGAGGGGAGGGAGGGAGGGAGGGAGGGAGGAGGGAGGGAGGGAGGGAGGGAGGGAGGGAGGAGGGAGGGAGGGAGGGAGGGAGAGAGGGAGGGAGGGAGGGAGGAAGGAGGAAGGAGGAAGAGGGAAGGAGGAAGGAGGAAGAGGGAAGAAGGAAGGAGGAAGGAGGAAGGAGGAAGGAGGAAGGAGGAAAGGAGAAGGAGGAAGGAGGAGGAAGGATGAGGAAGGAGGGGAAGGAGGAAGGAGGAAGGAGGAAGGAGGAAGGAGGTTGGAGGAAGGAGGAAGGAAGGAGGAAGGAGGAAGGCGGACGGAGGAAGGAGGAAGGCGGACGGAGGAAGGAAGGAGGAAGGAAGGGGGAGGAAGAAAGGAGAAAGGAGAAAGGAGAAAGAAAAAAGAAGAAAGAAAGAAGAAAGAAGAAAAGAGAAGAAAAAGAGTCTGTTGCTGCCTATCATATCTCGGTTAGTTGCGAAAAAAAAAAAAGGATCGAAATGAAACCTTCCCTTACGTCACGTCACGGTGTCCAAACCAGCACATTCCAAAACCAAGAAAAAATTAAAAATGAGCAAGAAAAAGGATAAGGAAAAAGAAAAACAGGATGAAGAAGAAAAGAAAAGGAAAGGAAAAAAAGCGGAGCCGATGACATTTTCAAAAAAAATAAAAACAAAAACTCCCAATTTTCCTAGCTCCCAATTTTCCTGCCCATTTTTTTTTCGTTTCTCTCACCTGTACCTTTCCCCGAATCTTCGATCTCACTCCTTTCCTCTCCCTCTCCCTCTCCCTCTCCCTCTCTCAGTCTTCTCAACCACAAGTTCCGGAGATTCAGCATTTCGTCTTCATTTGCCATACTATTTGCCACTTCTGCTCTCTGAGCCGCCGCCATTAATGCTTGTGCGAGATTGCAACTTCCGGGAAATTTCAGGAGGTTCCTATAGAGCTCGTCTATCGCCTCGTGGATTTGGGCACCTTCCGCATCTCTGCAAAACCATTTATATACTTTTATCTTTCGTGTTTTTCTCGTATTATTCTTTTTCGTCCTCTTTTTTTTTTATCATCTTAATTTATTTAGTTTCTACGATTTGGGTTTTCACTATTTTGTCTTTATCGATTGGATATCGGCATAGTTGGAAATAATGTCTTGCCTTTTTTTTTTGGGGCAACTCCTCAATTTAAGGAATTAATTAAGGAATATATAATGAGCCACAATTAAGATATTCATGTTTTAGAATAAATATTGACCAAATTCATCTCAAAAAAGTGAAAAACCATTGAAAAAACGAGAATGGTTTCACACTAATGGTGGTATAAAATATTTTTCTCATAATAATTTGTCTTTAGTGAATCTTTAGTCGTTGTAGTTATCCTACTGATTGTAGTTCTTGTAGTTATGGTAGTTATTTCCTAGTTATTTTTAGTAAGTTTTTAGTTATTTTTAAATACTTTCAGTTAATTTGAGGTCATTTGCAATTATTTTTCGTGATTTTTGGCTATTTGTGGTTATCTTTTGCTATTTGGAGGTATTTGTAAATATGTATCACTAATTTGAGTTTTTAGAAAAAAAAATCAAGTTCTTCCATGAGAAATATTCGAGTGGACTGCAAGGTGGAAAAATAGGTTAAGGTGGAAAAATGTTAATAAAATTTGCTCATAACTCAATCTTTGTAAATATCTTAATATTTTGTTGGTTTTCATTGTAATTGACGTAAAGTAGTAAATATTTATTGTATGGCTTTCATAGTGCCACTTTTAACATTAATCTCATGTCCAATGACATTATGTAAAATCAAAGATTTTCAATATTAAGCTTTCATTAACAGCAATGTCCAATCTTAAACTTCACATATTTCTAGTCAGTGTTCATTTTTCAAGGTTCAACTTTGGAAATTAAACCTGAATTTCGTATTTAAATGTTGAAAGTATGCTTAAGGTTCAATGTTCAATTCTTTACGCATTAAGTTCAATGATGTTCAATGTTAGATGTCAGCATTCAATATTTAATTATCGCTGTTCTCGAAGTACACTGATCAATTTCAAATGCCCAATTTTCAATATTTATGTTCAATGTTCAATATTTAACTTTCAGCAATTTCCAATGTCTAATGTAAATTTCCAATGTCCAATGTCTAATGTTAATTTCCAATGTCCAATGTCTAATGTTAATTTCCAATGTCCAATGTCTAATGTCTAATTTCCAATGTCCAATGTCTAATGTCCAATGTCTAATATTAATTTCCAATGTCCAATGTCTAATGTTAATGTCCAATGTCCAATGTCCAATGTCTAATATCCAATGTCCAATGTCTAATGTCTAATGTCAATTTCCAATGCTTCATTTCCAATGTCCAACATCCAGTTTCCAATGTTCATGTCCAATGTGTCTATTCTATAATGTTACAGATACATGTCCAAATTCAGATATTTCAACCAGATGATGACAAATATAAGATATAATGTCATTAAATAAACCCAAAAACGTGTACAGAAAAACTGCCAACGCACTAAAACATTTTCAAAAGAAAATATAAATCTGGCCATAAATATATTCGATCTGGAAGGCCCAGCACGGCAGACTTCAAAAACCCTAACGGAAAAACAAGACCAGAGGTAAATAAAAAACAACAAAAAAAAAAAAAAAAAAAAAGCAATGGATCGAAAAACAACAGTGCAAAAAATTCGAGTAAAAATATTGCAAAAAAAAAAAAAGTTTAGCTCACGTAAAAAGATTCTTCATATTTGCCCGAAATTGGTTATCCACTTGATTTCCCTCCTCCCTCAAAACCAAAAAAATTTCATCGCTATTCATTATTACAGTATTCAAAAAAATGGCGTTATTGTTTAGGTTACGTGGCGCGCTTCTGCGCCATCGGAAAAAGCTTCGAAGGAGCCGCATCGTGCCACGTCACGCAAACCGACAAAAAAAAAAATCAAATCTGTGTATAGACTTCCAGACTTAAGACTGTAGAGCGTCTCTCCTTTAAAAATTTAAAATTGACTCTTTGACTTTTTCAGTTTTGAGTTTTTGATAGTCTCGAGTTCAAGTATAAAAAGCAACGGGCAGCCAAAAAAATAAGAAAAAAATAAAAATCATCCGAGTACTATTCGATGACAGCCACGTGGACAAATAAAAAAGCTCGATCGTAATTGCTAAAGTCTACGTGACTCTACGTGCACGTTCGGGAATTGCGGAGATACTGTACGGCTGTGTAAATTCCGTACAAAGTGCTTTTTGAGGAAGTTTCGAAGAAAAGGGACAGGTCGGGAGAGAAATAAGTGGAAGTACGTCATTATTACGTATGCGTTTTGTACTTTGGAATCATTCTCAACGGCTCAAGCCTCGAAGTGACACAAGCTCATAAAAGACAAAATAAATATTTTTTGATGACGTCATTCTATGTACGGAATGTCTGTTTAAAATGAAACTTCTGAAACGTGTCGAATTCCTAATGGATTATGTATGGGACACACTTTTTGCAGGAAGGACGGCTTGCTCCGCGCAAGAGCTTACGTCAGCAAGTACACAAATGTACATTGCTGGTACGGATTTAGCACGAACTGAGGAAAAATCTGTAGATCATGTAACTGGAATTGAAGTGTAACGCTAGAATTTAGTGAAGGTACTTCGTACTGTATTATATAAAGGAAAAGAAAGAAAGATTTTATTATGAAAAACGCGATAATATTATAAAGTAGCCAATGTCCGAAATCGGAATCGTTTATTCTTCGTTACACCGCCAATCGCTATTAGCGTGTAGGTTTCATTAGCGTATACAAATAATTACCGTGGTGTACGCTATTTAAGAATTTGAAAATTTTGGAAAAAATCATACATTCTAATTGTTTGATTATGGTAATTTGGATCTTTGAAAAAAAAAATGTCGGTCGCAAACATGCACTACACTAATATAAGTTTCCGTACAAAATCTGACAGATCGTACACAAATCATTACATTCACACGGTCGAAACGCGGCTGTCGGACGAATATGTGCGAGCGGGATTTTACGACCTGGTTTTTTTTTTTCAGAACGCACATTCTCATGCGTCCACGGTTACTAAAAATAATTTTTGTTATTTTTTTTAACCTTAAAGGTACATTTATGTACGGTCTGACGACCGTACCACTCTGTTAAGAGTCAACGTACTGATATAACCCTAAATAGAATAAAGAAAAAAATAGAGTAAACTACGCTATTTGAGAATAAAACAAAAAAAAAGCGGGACGGGATTAGCGTACACAACGCTAATAGCGATTGGCGGTGTACTTCAATTATGTGACATTTGTAGACGTCTATAACACCTACGACGGTTGTAGACGTCTCCAGAACTTGCGACAAATTGTAAACGTCGACAGAACTACACCGTGAATCGCTATTAGCGTTTAGAAATAGGTAGCGCTATGAAACAAATAGCGTTATCAACGCTATTTGGGAATTTGGGGTTTTCAACGAAATCATTTACTCTAATTTGTTTTTTAAAGGGTTTTTATTAATTCTATTTGAGAATCTGGGTAAAAAAACGGGGTACCGCAATTAGAGTTATTGACGGTACACCGTGAATCGGTATTGGCGTAATGGACGCTATTTAAGGTACCTTTTTTTTTCCCCAAATTCTTAAACAACATAAATTATTCTGTTTTTTCTTTTACGCCATTTATGGTTCTTTTCCAATTTTTATCATCTAAATAGAGTGTTGTACGGTTGGTGTCAGACCGTACAAAAATGTACCTTTTCAAGCTAGAAAGTATAATTAATGGGTTTTAGTAACCACGGACGCATGAGAATATGCGCTCTAAAAAGGGGATGCAATCGGGCTGTCAAAAATCACGTTCTCACATATTGGTCCGGCAACTGCGTTTCGACGGTGTGAACGTACGATTTGTGTACGATTTGTCAGATTTTGAACAGAACCTATATTAGTGTAAACAAGTTTGGGGCGGGTGTTTATTTTTTTTTAAATCCAAATTAGTATAAGTAAATATCCAGTATGTATGTTTTTTTTGAAAAAATCCAAATTCTCAATTAGCGTAAATAACGGTAATTGTTCCTTCACGCTAAAGAAAACGCTAAAGAAACCTTTACGCGAATAACAATTCACGGTGTACTACACCACGAATCGTTATTAGTGTCAAAGTTTAAATAGCGTAAATAAAAATTTAGTGTTATTGATTCTAATTTAGTACGAAAGATGTGGCAGATTATGGTCCACGTCCTTAAATAGCGTTGCTAATTTATTTCTGAAAATCATGTATACTAATTGCGGAAAAAAATTAGAATTTTAAGAACCCAAATTAGTGACTTTGACACTAATAACGATTCGCGGTGTAGCGATTCACGGTGTAGCGACAATAGTATACGTCTACAAATGTATGTTGTCAAACCGCATTTCGTGGACTTTTGTGACATCGAAGGTTTAGGGTTTTGTGACATTATGATGTCATGTTCACTTGTGACAACGTCGACGTCACTAAGGGCGTGTCCCCATGTAATCGAAACTTTGAAACGTTACTTTAGATTTTATCGCAGATTTTACAGTGTACTATTCAAAGTGTGCCTATGGGGGTGTCCCCATGTAATCGGTACTTTGATAAAGTATTTTGGACTATAGTGAAGATTCGACGTACTACTTTGAAGAGCGTCCCAATGTGCGAAAATGAAATCGGAACTTTGACATGTGACGGTTGTAGACGTAGTTACAACTTGTGACGGTTGAAGACGACTACGAAACTTCCGACGATTGGTGACGCCAACAAAAACAGCGACAGTGGTAGACGTCTAGATTTTTGTGAAATTGTAGATGTTTAGGGTTTAGTGACATTGTAACGTCACGCTCGCTTGAGACAACGTCGACGTCACGGATTCAAGAACTTTCTGCCATGGTTTTCCGATTTCGTTTTTTCTACTTTTCTCACTCGACTTGCCATTAAAAAAAAACCTGAAAATTGTCAGAAAAAATATTTTTAAAATATCTTTCATTTTATACCAATATTGTCGTGTCTCGTTTTAAAAAGTGTGAGATATAAGCGATAGTGTGAGAGGGAGAGAGGAGAGGCGACGACGACGATTTTTTTTGCAAAGGACCCATGATTGAAAGTGGAGGTCAAGACCCCTGCAGTTTTTTTCCGTACATAGCGCGTGACGAGCACGGAAAAAAATAGTGAGGACTCTCATTCGTCCTACAATTTTACAAATCGTGTGGCGCGTGCGTGGTTCGTTTTTCATTCGCTGTTAGGGTGGTACCTGAACTAAAAACACCCCCTCGAGGTGATTTTGGAAGAAGTTTTTTTTTGGGCTGGATTCTCTTGCCCGATGGTCGAAAAGGGGTAAACGCCAAAATGCATTCGCATGACAACAAACACGTCGTACATTCAAAGTATGAATTGACGTTCACTCTACTTTGGTAAAAATGATTTTTTCGTACGGCTAAAGTTTTTGTCAAAGTTCCCTGAAAAAAAAGGCAAAAAGACAGAGAAAAGTAGATACTTTAAAACATGGGGACACCCCCTATGTCAAATGTTACTTGCGCGTTCATTACTTCAAAAATGTGACAGTTGTAGACGTCTACAAAATGTGGGACAGTCTACGAAACGAAATGTAGACGACTACGAAACTGCCTAAAAACGGCGACGGTTGTAAACGTCAAGGTTTTTGTAACGTTGTAGATGTTTAGGGTTTTGTGACATAGCAAAGCCATGCTACCATGTGATGTCATCAGTACGTTCAATTTCGCCATGGCTTCCCGATTTGGTTTTTTTATCTATTATCATTTGATATGCCATCAAACTTAGACAAAAAATATTCAAAAAAGAAAAAAATATTTATCTTTCATTTGATATTATTATTGCTGCATCTCGTGTAAATCAATATATGAATAAGGGAACGTTGTTCACCTTCGGGGAAACCCTTATATAGGCGCCGTGTCTGTCTCGGTTTTTTTCCGTCACACGGCCGTACCGCGGGCACGATGTAACGCTGCCGCCGTCGCGGTACAAATCGTCGTACCGTGGCAATATTCTACGCTGCCGCCTGCCCGGTGGCATAATTCTACGCTGCCGCCCGCTTGGTGGCATAATTCTAGGCTGCCGCCGGCCGGCATAATTATACGCTGCCGCTTGGTGGCGGATTATACGCAAGCGTAATTTTACGCTGCCGCTTGGTGGCGTAATTTTACGCTGCCGCCGACTAGCGTGATACTACGCTGCCGCCTGGTGGCATAATTTTAAGCTGTTGCTAGCTAGCGTGATTGTACGCTGCCGCTCAGTGTCGTAATTCTTCACCGCCTATAGTTGGCGTAATTATACATTGGCGCCCGGTGGCGTAATTCTACGCTGCCGCTCGCTGGCGTAATTCCACGTTGCCGCTTGGTGGCTTAATTGTATAATGCCGCTGTTGATATTTGGGTATTTTCTAGGTCTTTATTAGATAGAAAAGAGTAGAGGCAGTCTGCCCCTGACTCCCTTCTCCAAGCCCCCACACTTGTCGTAGTCACTGAAGGCTGGAGAGGGAGCTAGAGCCATGGCTGCCTAAGCTCTTCAGAGAGACAGGAGTAGACAATAGATATGTCTACTAAAAAGACATTTGACGGACCCAGGAATTGATCCTGGTACCTACCAGCCGTCAACCATCCCGTAGTCGTTAGCTTTGTCCATTTAGTCTATGACTAGTGCTAGGACATATATGGTTTGATAGATATTTATATAGTTACAGGTAAGGAATTCAATTTAACTGGATTACGGTATTCAGGGCATAGAAACAGTTGTTCTTGTAGCACCGGACGAAATAAATAGTACAGACATTTATTTCGACGGTCCGTTTTAGTTACGATGTAAATCGGACGGCCGTGGTAAGCGCCGACATCGCTGAAAGGAAAATTTGGAAGTTTGCAGACGCCGCCACTCCGGATGACACATGGCAACATCGTACGGGATTACAGAATTTCCGAAACGACAGAAAACAAATCCGGGAGTGACAAATGTCGCACTATGGCGACATCGTACAATGTACGTACAGAAATTACTCCGGCACTTGTACTTTCTTGTACGGTACCGTTTTCTAACGCGGCATGACCTGGCGCCACGTGGAGAGATAAGATTTGGAGGCAGGAATTCCAGAGAATATAAGAGAAAATCCGGATAGGACATTTGTTGACTTTTTAGCCATGTCGTACGATGACCGTACAAAAAGTACACCGGCATCTGTACCTTTATGTACTATACAGTAATGTGATTGGTCCGTACCTCAGTACTAGAGGGTTTAGAGAGGGGTATAGGACTTAGAATATTTCGGGTAGGTAGCTGACTCTCCCAGAGAGCACCTTGTATAAATGGCAAACTTTGGCCACCCATAACTATCAATTCAGTTGACCAAATTCATTGATTCTTGTTGATGCGGACTCAGGGGAGTCCAGGCTACACAGGAGTGTAGTCGGTCAGATTCTTTGCCTGCCAGGGTGGCTGCATTTCTAAGGGAAAGTCAAAGTGGGGGAATGTGTCCAAATCTCATATTCTAACTTTGCATTCTATGGTGGAACTGAGCACACAGAAAGTTTTATTTCACAAGGGTGAAGCTTTCATGGGGTTCTGATTGACAAAGGGTCAATCATTTGGTTTTATATAAACTTGGAGTCGGCACTATCTAGATTAGCTTCCTTTGGACCTGCGAATTCTGTGTGGCAATGGAGCCCATAGAATTTCAGGTTATGGGCCCACCATCTAGGGTGCCTATGTTTGATGGAACAGACTTCACTTATTGGGAGTTCACGATGGAGGGATTGCTTTTCGAGAAGCACTTATGGGGAACTGTTTTGGGACAAGTGAGGTGTCTGCCACCGGGCTTTGGAGGAGCTCACTATGGAGAATCATCTGAGGCTGCCCAGAATATCAACCGGAGTTCAAATGCAACGGAAGGTGAAGGGAAAAACCTTGCCGTGAATGGGGAATTAGGGGAGAAGGATAAAGGGACACCGATGGTGATGGGAGCTAGGCTCTCGGCTACTGTTCCACTTGTGGGGGTTATAACTGAACCAAAAACTGAAGAAAATGATAGGAACATTTGGGAATATAAAAACACTATAGCAAAACATCTCATACTTAGATATGTGTCGAAGTCTATAGCTATCATTCTTTTGAATCTAACTAAGTCTTCGGAAATTTGGGAAACACTAATTCAAATTTATAAAAGTGAGACTATACAGAGGCAGCAGTTAGTTAAACAGGAAATAAAGGCCTATGTTTATAAAGGCGGTAGCATGATAGAGTTTTGCAATGATATTGCTGCGTTATATGTTGAGCTTGCTACTGCGGGATATGTAGAATCTGAGAAGAGAAAGATTAATACACTAATCATTAAACTCCCATATGAGTACGAATACATCATTAACCGTATGCAGGGAATGGATGGATCCTCATGGACTTGGAGCAATACCATGGGGATAATACTTGTGAGGGAAAGCACTTTGGAGCTTCGTTGGGGAAGTGACAAGGGGACTTCACTTACAGCTGGTGGTTATTGGCGGAAGCGTGATGTGAGGAACGGCGGTGACGAGCGGAAGCGTGATGAGAGGAAGAAAGAGAAAGGTAAACCTTATTGAAACTTCGGTGGAAGAAGAGGGAGAGGAAAAGAAAGGGGAACATTGAAAAAGGGGGTTTGCTTTGCTTGTAGGAAACCGGGTCACTATATGGAGTAGTGTCCTTTTTTTGGAAGAACTTAGAAGTGGGTACGTGAATGAGGAGGAAGAAGGGGAAGAGGAGAAAAAGGATGAAGAAATCTTGGAGCTTCTTCACATCAGTAGAATGGAGAAGAGAGAGAAGTACACAAAAATTCCACGAAGGCAACAGTGTGCTTTTGGAGGTATAAGGGAAGTAAAGAGAGAGGAGGTACTTGAGGATGTCGAGGAGTGTAGAGTGAATGGCGTAGAAATGAGAAAGTCAGATCTAGGATCCATAAGTGAAAATGGGAAAGATAAAATTAATGAGGATAATTTTATTGATATTTTAAAAACAGAAAACTGGGCGGAAAGGGATACTTCAACGGATTCCGAGGAAAGGGGAGAAGTGAAACTAGAAGGGGTTTTAAAGGATAAGGGAGAAGAGGAATATTTAATGAAAGGTTTAGGGGAGGAGAAATATTTATTGGGAATATATTTAGAAAGTGAGAGTGGAAAGATCTCCATGGAAGAGAGTGAGGAAAGTTCATGTTTTGGGGGTAATGGGTTTGACATCACTAAAGGGAGTGATGATATTTATGAAGGTGTGCCTGTAAAAGGGTTAGCCTCAGGATGTGTGTTGCAGATTGGAGATGGGGCTGGCTGTTTAAATTGCAAGAGGGAAATCGGATTTAGTGTGGATGGAAAAGAGATGAGGTGGATAAAATCTTTGCTCGGATTTATAATAAGTGGGATGCTAAATGAAATGTGTGATGCAATTATTATTTCATTTCATCTAATGCATTGTTTTAAATACGAGAGCATATTTGTTAAATTATATAAAAGGAAAAAGAAAAGAAAAAAGGAAAAAGGGGAGGGAGTGTTTTGTTTATTTTGTTTGTAATAGTTGAAAGGAAGTAGAATAGAAAATAATGGGAGTGTTGATATTTGGGTATTTTCTAGGTCTTTATTAGATAGAAAATAGTAGAGGCAGTCTGCCCCTGACTCCCTTCTCCAAGCCCCCACACTTGTCGTAGTCACTGAAGGCTGGAAAGGGAACTGGCCATGGCTCCCTAAGCTCTCCAGAGAGACAAGAATAGCTAATATATGTATATTTACCAAAAAGGTAATTGACGGACCCAGGATTTGATCCAGGTACCTACCGTCCGTCAACCGTCCCGTAGTCGTTAGCTTTGTCCATTTAGTCTAGGACTACTGCTATGACATATATGGTTTGATAGATATTTATATAGTTACAAATAGGGAATTTCATTTAACTGGATTACGGTATTCAGGGCATAGAACAGTTGTACTTTTAGCACTGGACGAAATAAATAGTACGTGTAGAAACTAATGGTTTTAAAGTATTTTCTAGGTCTGAATAGAAATAAAGAAGCCGAGGCAGTCTACCTCTAACTTCTCTCTCCAACTCTCAAACTTGTCGCAGTCACTGAGAAATTGGAGAGGAAGCTAGAGCCATGACTACCTAGGCTATCCTGAGGTTTACGGGAAATATATACTAGTTAAGGGATTATTTAATAAAAGGTATATGCCGGCCACAGGATTTGATCCTGGTACCTACCGGCCAGCAACCGGTAGTTGGTAGCCTTAGCCGTTAAGTCTAGAACTAGTGTTACGTACTATATGGTTTGATAATTAATTAAACATTATCAAGTGGGATAATTCATTTAACTGTAACTGTTTACGGGATACATAGATCTAGTAATGTAAAAGTACAGATTACGGTACGGATAAGAAACCAATATCGCGCATTTATTTCTTTAATGAAACGAATATCGCGCATGTATTTATTACGGCTACGATTAAATGTGAATTTATCGGACGGTCGGAATTAACGCCGAGATCGCAGAAGAGGATTTCGGCGGTTTGTGGTCATCGCCACATCGGATGACACGTGGCGGAATGACATTGGATCGCGGCATCTCCGAGGATTAAGGGAGCGAATCTGGACATACCACGTGTCGACATTTAGGCCATGTCGTACAGTGTCCGTACAGAAAGTACACCGACAGCTCTACTTTTGTGTACGGAACTGTAATCTGATTGGCTCGGTACATCAGTAGATGGAGTCTGTGAGAGAGATAGGACTTAGAAAATTTAGGAGATAGGACCCTCTCTCTAGAGAGCTTTTGTTCAAAAGGTCAACTTTGACCCTCTATAACTTACTGCTCAGGGAAGCAAATTGAGAGATTCCTTTTGCTATCGACTCAGAGGAGTCTTGCCTTCACAGGGGTGAAGTTGGTCAAAGTTATTGTCTGCCAGGGTGGCAGTTGTTTTTGCTGAAAAACAAAGGGGTCAGGGTTTCCTAGAGGCTTTTTGGAAGCTGTCCACTCTGAGGACTTATGAAGGTCTCAGAGTTTCAGGTTATGGGCCCACCCTCTAGGGTACCAATCTTTAATGGATCTGGATTCATATACTGGGAAAGTATGATGATAGGAGCTCTATGCGAAAAAAGGTTTTTGGGGATAGTGAGTGGACGGCTGAGGCGTCGATCAAGTCTTGGATTTCCTCCAGGGTTTAGAGGAAGCAGATTCACCAGGAAAGAAGATCCACCTTCAACGGAGGAAACAAAAGAAGGAGAGTTGGTGGACAATGGAAAAGAGAAGGAGACGACTACACCAATAGCAACTGGTTCGGCATTCATGTCACCTATTCCGAGGAAAGAGGAGAATGATACTGAATCCTGGACTTCAACAATATGGCGGCAAAGCACTTCATCCTACGCCATCTCACTCAAGGACTTGCTTGTCCTCATTTACAGGTAGAGAGGGCATCCGATCTTTGGATGGCTCTCATAGAGATGTACCGAAGTGGTACGATTCAGCAACTGAAATTCTATGGGCTCCATTGCCACACAAAATTCGCAGATAAAAAGAAGCTAATCTAGATAGTGCCGACTCCAAGTGAATATAAACCCAAATGATTATTCCTTTGACAATCAAACCCCATTATAGCATCACCCCTGTGAAATAAGACTTTCTGTGTGCTCAGTTCCACGACAGAATGCAAAGTTAGAATATGAGATTTGGACACATTCACCCACTTTGACTTTCCCTAAAAAATGAAGCCACCCAGGCAGGCAAAGACTCTAACGAATTACACCCTTGTGTTGCCTGAGCTCTCTTGAGGACGCAACAAAAAGAATCACTGAAAATGGTCAATGAAGTTGATGGTTATAGCTTGCCAAAGTTTGCCATTTACACAAAGTGCTCTCTGAAGAGGCAGCTACCTACCAAAAATATTCTAAGTCCTAAACCCCTCTCTAAACCCTCTAGTACTGAGGTACGGACCAATCACATTACTGTATAGTACATAAAGGTACATGTGCCGGTGTACCTTTTGTACCACCATCGTACGACATGGCTTAAAAGTTAACACATGTCCTATCCGGATTCGCTCTTATGATCCCCGGAATTCCTGCTTCCAAATCTTATCCCTCCACGTGGCGCCAGGTCATGCCACGTCAGAAAAACGGTACCGTACAGAAAGTACAGGTGCCGGAGTACCTTTTGTACAGACATTGTACGATGCTGTTATAATGTGACATTTGTCACATTCAAATTTGTTATGTTCTATTCCGAAGATTCCGCAACCTGTACAATGTCGTCACGTGTCATTCGGAATGGTGACGCCCCAAACGCCAAAAAAAACCTATTTCGCGATCTCGGCATTTATCGCGGCCGTCTGATTTAAACTGACATTCAATTTTAGCCGTCGAAAATTGGTGCGCGGCATTTATTTCGATAGCGAAACAAATGCGCGGTATCCGTTCCGTCCCCGTACCGTACTCCGTACTAGATTAAACTGTATCTATGTACTAAATATCTATTTCACGTTAAACGAATTAGTCTACGTGTAACAATTTATATTTTTATCAAACCCTATATCTCGTAACACTAGTCTTACACTTAACGGTTAAAGCTAACGACTGTATTGACTTGTCGGACGCCAGGTACCAGGATCAATTCCTGGGTCCGTCAAGTTCCTTTTGGTAAATCTACCTAAATCACCCCTTGTCTTCTCTAGTGAGTTTAGGTAGCCATGGCTCTAGATCCCTTTCCATCATTCAGTGACTACAACAAGTGTGGGGGCATGGTGATGGGAGTTAGAGGCAGACCGCCTCAGCTCTTTTTCTATCCTAATACAGACCTAGAAAATACTCAAATATCAACACTCCCCTTATTTTCTAGTCTATTTTCCTTTTAACTTCCACAAACAAGTAAACGAACACCCCCTCCTCCCCTTTTCCTTTTTCTTTTTCTATTTCCTTTCATAAAACTTAAGAAAATACTCTCGTATTTAACGCAGTGCATTAAATGAACTGAAATCATAATTGCATCACACATTTTATTTAACATCCCACTTTTCATAAATCTGAGCAAAGATTTTATCCACCTCATCACTTTTTCATCCACACACAAACCGATTTCCCTCTTGCGATCTAAACAGCCAGCCCCATCTCCAATCTGTAACATACACCCAGATGCTAACCCTTTTACAGGCACACCTTATAAATGCCATCACCTTTTTTAGTGATGTCAAACCCATTAACCCCAAAAATTAAACTTTCCTCACTCTCACTTTCTAAATTTATTCCCAATAAATATTTGTCCTACCCTAAACCTTTCATTAGATATTCCTCTTCTCCCCTATCCTTTAAAACCCCTTCTAGTTTCACTTCTCCCCTTTCCTCGGAATCCGTAGAAGTCTCTCTTTCCAACCATTTTTCTTTTTCCAAAATATCAATAAAATTATCCTCATTATTTTTATTTTTCCTTTTTTCAATAATTGATCCTAGATCTGACTTACATATTTTTATGTCATACTTTCTACACTCTTTGAAATCCACATTATGTCTACCTCCCTCAAGTAACACCCTTCCCTTTACTTCCCTTATACCTCCAAAAGCACACTGTTGTCTTCGTGGAATTTCTGTGTTCTTTTCTCTCTTCTCCATTCTACCGATGTGAAGAAGCTCCAATATTTCTTCATCCTCTTTCTCATCTTCCCTTTCTTCCTCCTCATTCATATACCAACTTCTAAGTTCTTCCAAAAAAGGACACTCCTCCATATAGTGACCCGGTTTCCTACAAGCGAAGCAAACCCTTTTTTTTCAAAGCTCCCCTTTCTTTTCCTCTCCCTCACTTTCCGCCAAAGTTCTGATAAGGTTTACCTTTGTCTTTCTTCCTCTCATTATGCTTCCGTTTGTCACCACCGTTCCTCAGATCACGCTTCTGCCAGTCACCACCAGCTGTAAATGTAGTCTCCCTTTACTTCCCCTACGAAGCTCCAAAGTGCTTTCCCTTAGAAGAATTATCTCGATGGTAATGCTCCAAGTCCATGAGGAGACATCCATTCCCTGCATACGGTAAATGATGTCTTTGTACTCATCTGGGAGCTTCATGATTAGTGTATTAATCTTCCTCTCCTCAGATTCTACATATCCCGCACTAGCTAGCTCAACATATAACGCAGCAATATCATTGCAAAACTCTATCATGCTACCGCCTTTATAAACATAGGCCTCTATTTCCTGTTTTACTAATTGCTGCCTCTGTATAGTCTCACTCTTATAAATCTGAATTAGTGTTTCCCAAATTTCCGAAGACTTAGTTAGACTTAAAAGAGTGATAGCTATGGACTTAGACACATATCTAAGTATGAGATGTTTTGCTATAGTGTTTTTATATTCCATATTTTTCTGTCATTTTCTTCAGTTTTGATCCCTACGAGTGGTACCATAGCTGAGAGCCTAGCTCCCCTCACCATAGGTATCCCATTATCCTTCTCCCCTAATTCCCCCTTTAAGGCAAGGTTTTTCCCTTCACCTTCCGTTGCATCTGAACTTTAGTTGATATTCTGGGCAGCCTTAGATGATTCTCCATAGTGAGCTCCTCCAAAGCCCGGTGGCAGACACCTCACTTTTCCCTAAACAATTCCCCATAAGTGCTTCTCGAAAAGCAATCCCTCCATCGTGAACTCCTAATAAGTGAAGTGTGCTCCATCAAACATAGGCACCCTAGATGGTGGGCCCATAACCTGAAATTCTATGGGCTCCATTGCCACACAGAATTCGCAGGTCCAAAGGAAGCTAATCTAGATAGTGCCGACTCCAAGTTTATATAAAACCAAATGATTGACCCTTTGTCAATCAGAACCCCATGAAAGCTTCACCCTTGTGAAATAAAACTTTCTGTGTGCTCAGTTCCACCATAGAATGCAAAGTTAGAATATGAGATTTGGACACATTCCCCCACTTTGACTTTCCCTTAGAAATGCAGCCACCCTGGCAGGCAAAGAATCTGACCGACTACACTCCTGTGTAGCCTGGACTCCCCTGAGTCCGCATCAACAAGAATCAATGAATTTGGTCAACTGAATTGATAGTTATGGGTGGCCAAAGTTTGCCATTTATACAAGGTGCTCTCTGGGAGAGTCAGCTACCTACCCGAAATATTCTAAGTCCTATACCCCTCTCTAAACCCTCTAGTACTGAGGTACGGACCAATCACATTACTGTATAGTACATAAAGGTACAGATGCCGGTGTACTTTTTGTACGGTCATCGTACGACATGGCTAAAAAGTCAACAAATGTCCTATCCGGATTTTCTCTTATATTCTCTGGAATTCCTGCCTCCAAATCTTATCTCTCCACGTGGCGCCAGGTCATGCCGCGTTAGAAAACGGTACCGTACAAGAAAGTACAAGTGCCGGAGTAATTTCTGTACGTACATTGTACGATGTCGCCATAGTGCGACATTTGTCACTCCCGGATTTGTTTTCTGTCGTTTCGGAAATTCTGTAATCCCGTACGATGTTGCCATGTGTCATCCGGAGTGGCGGCGTCTGCAAACTTCCAAATTTTCCTTTCAGCGATGTCGGCGCTTACCACGGCCGTCCGATTTACATCGTAACTAAAACGGACCGTCGAAATAAATGTCTGTACTATTTATTTCGTCCGGTGCTACAAGAACAACTGTTTCTATGCCCTGAATACCGTAATCCAGTTAAATTGAATTCCTTACCTGTAACTATATAAATATCTATCAAACCATATATGTCCTAGCACTAGTCATAGACTAAATGGACAAAGCTAACGACTACGGGATGGTTGACGGCTGGTAGGTACCAGGATCAATTCCTGGGTCCGTCAAATGTCTTTTTAGTAGACATATCTATTGTCTACTCCTGTCTCTCTGAAGAGCTTAGGCAGCCATGGCTCTAGCTCCCTCTCCAGCCTTCAGTGACTACGACAAGTGTGGGGGCTTGGAGAAGGGAGTCAGAGGCAGACTGCCTCTACCCTTTTCTATCTAATAAAGACCTAGAAAATACCCAAATATCACAGCAACAACAGTTGGCTGATCAGAAAGTTAAGGAGTACGTATACAAAGGGGGAAATATGTTGGATTTTTGCAATGAGCTTGCTACACTCTTCATGGAGCTAGAGAGTGCGGGAAAAGTTTTTAGTGAAAAAGAAAAGGTTAACTGTTTACTGATGAAGTTACCTGATGAGTTCGTGAACATAGTTTACCGTGTGCAGGACTTGCCTGACTCAAGGTGGATATGGAACTCAGTGGTAGGGATGATTCTCGTTTGGGAGAATACGATTGAGATCCAAAGGGGAAGAAAGAGTGGCCAAACCTTCGCAACTGCGACCGATTGGAGGAACAAGGATTCTCAGAAACCGGGTGGAAACTATAGGGGGAGCGAGCAGAAAAATCAAGGGCTCCTAAAGGTTTATGTCATTTTTGTAAGAAACCTGGGCATTATATGGCAGAGTGCAGTAAGCTAACCGAGCTTCGGTTAAAAGAGGGGCAGACCGGTGGTACCCTGAGAGGAAAGAAAAAGGCCCTTGTCACACAGGTACTTGAGGCTGAATCCGAAGACGAGGACAATGAGCTCCTTTTGATTGAGGAGTTGGAGGCGAAAAATGAGGTCGAAATTCCACGAAGGCAGAAATGTGCTTACGGTGGATTGAAAGGTGAAGCACGCTGGATTGTAGATTCAAGTGCCTCCATGCACATGTGTAAGGATAGACACCTGTTCACTAAGATAAGAAAGATTACCAACGTAGAGATAGAGTACGGAGATGGGAGGATAGTCACCACTACTCTTGTAGGATCAGTAGATCTAAAAGTGTTAGTAGAATGAAAGACATCCATATTAACATTCTCCGATGTATTATTTATTCCGGAGCTGAACAAAAACCTTATCTCTACATCTCTATTAGATGATAAGGATTTTTTCACTAGCACTAGGGAAGGAGTCTTTACTGCTAGTTTTGATGAGGATGTCTATTTCATTGCTGAGAAAGGTAGCCATGGGATGTTTAGGCTGATCTTAAATAATGAAAAGAAGAAATTTTATTATGTTGGTGTTCATGATATTATGATGTGGCATAAGAGGCTTGGGCATGTGAATCTAGATAAGTTAAGAGAGATGAAAAAGATGGGAGAAGTGGAAGGGATTCAGTTTAGTGAGAATGATGATATAAGTGATTGTAGTGGATGTGCTCAAGGTAAAGCACACAGATTACCCTTTCCTAAAACAGCCACGTATAAGGGAGAAAAAAATCTAGATCTAGTACACAGATATTTGGGGACCGGCAAGAGTGCCCTCAACGGGGAAAAAGAGATTTATGATGACTATAACTGATGATTGGTCTCGGTATTCCCGGGTGTATTTTTTGAAAAACAAGTCAGAAGCTGAGGATTGTTTTAGACAATATAAAGCATGGAGCGAAAAACTCCATGAAACTCCAATCAAGAGAGTAAGGAGTGACAATGGTGGAGAGTATACTTCTAACCAGTTTGAGGTTTTTTTGAGGGAAGATGGGATCCAACACCAAAAAGATAGTTCCTAAAAATCTGGAACAGAATGGGGTAGCTGAAAGGTTAAATAGAACACTAAGTGATAGTGCTAGAAGTATGTTGTCAAATAAAAAGATAGGAAAAAGATTTTGGGCAGAAGCAATGAACTGTGCTTATTATCTTAAGAATAGAGTTATTACTTCAGCTATAAAAGATCAAACACCTTATGAGAGATGGACAGGTCGGAAACCAGACATATCTCACTTGAAGGTTTTTGGCAATCAAGTATTCAGTCTAGATACTGATCAGTCCAATTGGAAGCTAGATCCTAAAGGAAAATCGGGATACTTATTAGAATATGATGAGGATGTTAAATGATATACAGTTTATGATCTAAAAAGGGAAGATATAATCTTAGTAAAGCATCTAGTAGTTATGGATGAAAGAAAGTCTGTGGATCCCTTCAAGTATACAAAGTCAGTAAAAATCAGATTTGAGTCAAAAAATTCCGATGACTTTGAGCTTCCTAACTATCCACGTTTTAGAGAAGATGACATTCTTGTAGGTCCAAATCAGACCGAAAAGGACTCGGCTGTAGAAACTCCAGTGACAACTCTACCCGAACCGGAAGACGTGGTGGAAATTGATACGGAATCAAGGGATTGGGGAGAAGCCGAGTTTGTTCGAAAGAATGCACGAGAACCATCTATTCCGGCCTCAGATTTTGAGGGGGGAAGGAGAAGTAGCAAAAGACACAAAGAAAAACAGGATAATAACAAGGTAACTAAACTATCTCATCAAGATGAACCTCAAAATTATGGAGAGGTGATGACTTGTCCAGAAAGAAATCGGTGGAAGACAGCCATCAATGAGGAGATGGCCTCAATTATGGCATTCGATACTTGGGAGTTGGTGCATTGTCCACCTAACCGAAAACCAATCAGTTGTAAGTGGGTTTTCAAATTAAAACTGAACCCAGATAACACAATCGAGCGCTACAAGGCCCGACTAGGGGCAAAGGGATTTATACAAAAGCAGGGAATTGACTACGAGAAAATGTTTGCCCCGGTGGTCAAATTTCCCTCCGTCCGCATACTTCTCAGCCTGGCAGCAACGGAAGACATAGAAGTGCACCAGATGGACATCAAAACAGCCTTTTTGCATGGAGAATTGGAAGAGGAGATTTTCATGCGACAACTCGAAAGGTTAGTGGAGGAAGGAGAGGAGAGTAAGGTATGCCGGCTCATTAAATCTCTTTATGGTTTGAAACAAGCGCCTCGACACTGGAATAAGAAGCTTGATGTGTTTCTTACGGGTCTGGGATATATTCAGATCAGCTCAGATCACTCAATCTATGTTTTCGAAGATGAGGAAGGTTATATATTTATTGCAATTTATGTTGATGATTTGCTTGTTTTAAGTAAATCAATGGAAAAAAATAATAAACTGAAAATCGATCTTAAGGGGAGATTTGAAATGAAGGATATGGGGGAAGCAAAATATATTTTGGGAATTCAAGTAGAGAGAGCCTGAAAAAGAAAAATTATAAATTGACTCAAAAGGAAGCAATAGGGAACATGGTTGAAAAATTTCAGATGGATAAAACTAATAGTTGTACAACTCTAATGGAGTTGAAGAAGGGAAGTGAGGGGAGTGAGGAAGAAGGAGTCATAGTCTTGGACGAGGAATTATCTCCTCAAGAACAGAAGTTCATGCAGACTATTGCTTACTGTCAAGTAGTGGGAAGTCTAATCTATTTTATGAATTGTACCCGACCGGATTTAGCTGCAGCTGTAGGAGTGTTGAGTAGAAGTCTAAATGCTCCCACTAAGAGGGATTGGGAGGCAGCGAAGACAGTTTTTAGATACTTGATAGGAACTAGGGATCTATGGTTGCATTTGGGTGGGGAGAATACTGACATCGCTACTTGGAGTGATGCCAGTTATGGTGATGCTCCAATAAGGAGATGCACTTCTGGATATGTATTATATGTGGGTAGTGGGGTTTGCTGTTGGAGTAGCAAACAGCAAAAAGTTATTGCTCAATCCACCATGGAGGCTGAGTATACGGCCTCTTGCTCTGCTGTAAAAGAATTGATGTGGGTCAAGTCTTTGCTTGGTGAGCTTGGTCACCTTAAGAGTGGTGTGCATAAATCTTTTTGTGATAATCAGGTAGCAATCGCTATTTCTGCCAATCCTAAACATCATTTTAAAGCCAAATACATGGACATTAGACTCAGCTTTGTTAGAGAGAAAGTAGAAAACAAAATAATCGGTTTAGAGTATCGACCAGATAATGAGATGGTAGCAGATATGATGACCAAACTTGTGCCTTCCCCTAAGCTAATTTTCTACAGGGAGAAGTGTGGTCTGAAATTAAAGATTGACTAGGAAATAAAGGGAGTGTCAAAATTAATGGTCCTTTAAAGTATTTTCTAGGTCTAAATAGAAATATAGAAAGAAGCTGAGGCAGTCTACCTCTAACTTCTCTCTCCAACTCTCAAACTTGTCGTAGTCACTGAGAAATTAGAGAGGAAGCTAGAGCCATGGCTACCTAGGCTATCCTGAGGTTTACGGGAAATATGTATTAGGGGTTTATTTAGTAAAAAGATATGTGTCGGCCACATGATTTGAACCTGGTACCTGCCGGACGGCAAGCTGCCGGTAGACGGTAACCTTATCCGTTAAGTCTTGAAGTAGTGTAAAATACTATATGGTTTGATAATTAATTAAACATTAATACGTAGGATAATTCATTTAACTGTAACTGTTTACAAGATACATAGAACTGGTAGTGTAAAAGTACGGATTACGATACGGATAATACCGTGAATTGATTTCGTAAACGAAACGAATACCGCGCATGTATTTATTACGACTACGATTAAATGTGAATTTAATCGGACGGCCGGAATTAGCGTCGAGATCGCGGAAAAAGATTTCGGCGGTTTGTGGTCATCGCCACATCGGATGACACGTGGCAAAATTACATTGGATCATGGTATCTCCGTAGATTACGACACCGAATCCGGATATGACATGTATCGACATTAAGGCAATCTCGTACAATTTCCGTACATAAAGTAAACCGGCGGCTGTACTTTTGTGTACGGAACTGTATTATGATTGGCTCCCTACATCAGTAGATAGAGTCTGTGAGTGAGATAGGACTTAGAAAATTAGGAGATAGGACCGTCTCTCCCAAAGAGCATCAGTACAAAAGGTCAACTTTGACCCTTCATAACTTACTGCTCAGGGGAGCAAATTCAGAGATTCTTTTTGCTATCGACTCAAGGGAGTCTTGTCTTCACAAAGGTGAAGGTGGTCAGAGTTTTTGTCTGCCAGGGTGGCAGTTATTTTTGCTTAAACACAAAGGGGTCAGGATTATCTTAGAGGCTTCTTGGAAGCTGTCCACTCTGAGGACTTATGGAGGTCTCAGAGTTTCAGTACGGACATTTATTTCGACAGTCTGTTTTAGTTACGATGTAAATCCGCTGGCGTAGTTCTACTTCACTGCACGTCAGCAGTACATACCACCGAACGTAGCACAATGTAACATTGTCGTGCGACCGTCCGCGGTACGGACCGCCGTACCGATGGCGTAACGCAGCATGTCGCCCGCCAGTATCTACGAACAACCACCGGCGGTACCGAAAAAAAAACACACTTTAAGCTGATCAAATCACCCTATAGTTTTGTTCCCATGAATAGTGTATTACTACTGTCCCGTAGTCGTTAGCTTTGACCATTTAGTCTAGGACTAGTGCTAGTACGTATGGGGTTTGATAAATATTTAAATAGTTATAGGTAGGATTTTCCATTTAACTGGGTTACGGTATATAGGGCATAGACACAGTTGTATTTTTAGTACCGGACGAAATAAATAGTACAGACATGTATTTCGACGGTCCGTTTTAATTACGATGTAAATCGGACGGCCGTGGTTAGCGCCGACATCGCGGAAAGTAAAATTGGCAGACGCCGCCACTCCGGATGACACGTGGCAACATCGTACGGGATTACGGAATTTCCGGAACGGCATAAAACAAATCCGAGAGTGATAAATGTCGCACTATGGTGACATCGTACAATGTACGTACAGAAAGTACTCCGGCACTTGTACTTTCTTGTATGGTACCATTTTTATGACGCGGCATGACCTGGCGCCACGTGGAGAGATAAGATTTGGAGGCAGGAATTCCGGAGATTATAAGAGCGAATCCGGATAGGACATTTGTTGACTTTTTAGCAATGTCGTACGATGACCGTACAAAAGGTACACCGGCATCTGTACCTTTATGTACTATACAGTAATGTGATTGGTCCGTACCTCAGACTAGAGGGTTTAGAGAGGGGTTTAGGACTTAGAATATTTCGGGTAGGTAGCTGCCTCTCCCAGAGAGCACCTTGTATAAATGGCAAACTTTGGCCAGCCATAACAATCAATTCAGTTGACCAAATTCAGTGATTCTTGTTGCTGCGGACTCAGGGGAGTCCAAGCTACACAACGGTGTAGTCGGTCAGAGTCTTTGCCTGCCTGGGTGGCTGCATGTCTTAGGGAAAGTCAAAGTGGGTGAATGTGTCCAAATCTAATATTCTAACTTTGCATTCTGTGGTGGAACTGAGCACACAGAAAGTGTTATTTCACAGGGGTGAAGCTGTAATGAGGTTCTGATTCTCAAGGGGTCAATCATTAGGGTTTATATTAACTTGGAGTCGGCACTATCTAGATTAGCTTCCTTTGGACCTGCGATTCTGTGTGGCAATGGAGCCTATAGAATTTCAGCCGCCAGTTGGCGTAATTTTACGCTGCCCCCCGCTGGCGTTGTTCTACTTCACTGCCCGTCAGCAGTACATACCACCGAACGTGGCACAATGTAACATTGTCGTGCGACCCGTGCGCGGTACGGACCGCTGTACCGATGGCGTAACCCAGCGTTGTCGCCCGCCAGTATCTACGAACGACCACCGGCGGTACCGAAAAAAAAACACACTTTAAGTTGATCAAATCACCCTATAGTTATGTTCCCATGAAGAGTGTATTACTACTGTCAAGAGAAAAAGTACAAAATTAAAAATTGGATTTTTCGATTAAAAATTATAGACCTTTGGCTGCCGTGTTGAAAACCTTAAATATGCGATATCTGTGTGCGCGCGAGGCGGTGTCTGTAAGTCCACGCGACCCAAACCAAAATGTCCCTTATGACCACGACCCATGTTCCCATGTGCCGTCGATGCAAAATTGATGCTTCAACATACATCGCAAGAGAAAAAAAAGAAAAGGTACGTGTGTGCCATCTTGGCTCAATTGATGTCTAAAAATACATATCAAATGAAAGATTACGAAAAATTGTAATTCGTAAGAAACGGTTATTAATGAGGGATATGTTATTATTGTTGTTCATTTAACATCACAAGAGCAAAAAAGGAAAAGGTACGCGTGTGCCATCCAGACCCAATTGATGCTTAAAAATACATATCAAATAAAAGATTACGAAATATTGTGATTTGTAAGAAACGGTTATTAATAGAGGGATACATTATTATTGTTATTGATTTACAATTCACATTACATGCAAGTACGCTGCTAAGTCGTGAAATATACAAGCAGTAATAATATATTATTGCATTTTTTTGTTTTAAATTGGGGTTGATTTATGAAAGCAGCACAAAATGAGTAGATGTTAGTAGCATACATTACTTCACTATTGCAGCTTGAAAGAGTTTATGATGCGTATGTGACCCTAACGCAAACACCCTATGGTTGTTGTTGCAAAGTGTGTAGACGTGAGTACGCATATTCGAGCTGAACGATAACTCACGATATGTGATTCGACAATGTACGAACCGACAAGATGTGAACCAACAATATATGAGCCTACAGGATATTAATCGCCAAAGTACAAAACGACAATATATAAATCGACAATTTATAAACCCACAATATATGCACCGCAAATATATGAACCAACAATATATAAACGGACAACAAGAAAGAGGGAGAGAGGAGAGATAGAAGACGAAGAGGGAGAGAGAGGGAGAGGGGAGAGACAACAAGAGAGAGGGACGGGGGAGAAAAAACAAGCGAGATAGGAAAAAGAAAAAGGCGTTGAATTAGTGTGTCTAACACTAATAGCAATCCATGGAGTATTTAGATGTTTCCATAAACAGGAGAAAGTAATACAATATGAAAATTGACATTTCTTTTACAATAGTGAAATAAAAGAGTTTCGAAAGAAACTTATCCGTTAACATTGTTAGAGCTATAAAAAGTTAATATAAAAAATTATGTTTAATCCTAATTGGGTTGTTAACGTTTTAAAGTAGCTGCATAGGTATACATACTTCGACACACTTATGTTCTAACACTACTATTTTTCAATAGAATATTTTTGTTGTTTAGAAGTGTGTATGTTTTCTATGCTTATACCATCCCTCTATGGTTGTTGTTCTAATAAAAGTTGCAGAGAGACTCTTAACATATAATGCATGTTGTACAATTGCTTATTGAACACATAAACGTATATTTGTATAATACTTTGGTAAGGCTCAACAAAGCGTGATAAAACAACACGATACATGTTCATATAACAAGCATAACAAATCACGACACGAATCATGTCCGTGTAACAGGCATTGATTGACTTATGTGAAAAAAAATTATATTGTGAAACAAAACACACCAACATGAGATCCGTAGCTAAAAAAAAAACATTTGATTTTTGACAGTTACACGTAGATATAGGCAGAGAATGGTTAGTTAAGTATAGTTAGTCAGTTGAAATTGCTAGAGCCACACACCATTGAATGTTATTACAAAGGTGACACTCAGTCATCAATAAACCCATTTAATCTTAACTACAATATTCCTGTTGTGAAGTGGACTAAATATGATTATGAACTTCAAAACATGTTTGTTTGCACAGAATGACATCCTACATGGGACATTCCCTCGATTTAAAATTGTCTATATTTGTGTTGTAAATCAAAACACCCTATGGTTATTAATCCCATATATAATTTACAGTTGTATAGTTCATCAAAAAACCCACCTGTAGTTGTTCCCAAATATAAAGAGTACAAAAAATCTATACGACCCTAAACACACACAACATGACCTTTGCCCATGTAACGGGCATTGATTTACTAGTAAGAGAAAAAGAGGAGTGGTCGAGTGCGAAACAGGGGGAGAGACGAGGACGACGTAAAATTTTGCAAAGGACCCATGAAGGAAAGTGGAGGTCCGAGACCCCTGCAATTTTTTTTTCCGTACATGTTTGTCATTTTCTTATGTGCATGCGCGTGACGAGCAGTGAAGAAACTACACCGCGAATCGTTATTACTGTCGAAGTTTAAATATTGTTGAAGAAAATTTACCGTAATTGATGCTAATTAAAAATTTAAATTTAAATTTAAAAAAAAGGTGTATTCTAATTTCGGCATTATGCTAATTTTTGAACTGCAAAATGGAATATTCACCGTACGATTATATACATTAATATATGTATCCAGACAAAATATTAGAAATCGTACGCCTTCGTGAAATTTAAACTACCGTACATGTCAGACTAATTTACATGTCAGACTAATCCCGTTTTTTTAGCGCACGTTCCTATGCTTGCGCGTCTGATTTAATTCATTTTTTGTAAAAATTTCACTTGAAAAGGTACATTTATGTACGGTCTGACATCGTTCGTACACCACACTATCTAAATATTATTATACTTTCGTTCTTTACGCTATTTTGTACGGTACCTTAATTAACGTCAAGGAAAAATTAAAATCATGTATCATATTTGAGGAAAAAAATCAAAATTTTAAGTACCTAAATTAGTGAATTTGACACTAATAACAATTCGCGGTGTAGCGTGTACACTGCGCATCGTTATTAGTGTCAACAACACTAAATTGGGTTCTTAAAATTTTGATTTTTTTTCCCAAAATAGTATACGTGATTTTAATTTTTCCTTGACTATAATTGAGGTTCCGTACAAAATAGCGTAAATACCGAAAGTACAACAATGTATAATTAGTATGGTGTACAGATAATGTGAGACGGTACATATTTGTACCTTTTTCCTTGAAAAGATTTTAAATTATTTATAAATTATACGCGCATGCATATGAACGTGCGTTGAAAAAATTGGTTGACTCTTGTCTCCAAAAATCTTGTTCGCACACGATCTCCAATAATCGCTTGTTCTGCAGTGTGAACGTAAAATATATTCGTATGTGCGAAGTCATGATATTACAGTTAAAGCATTGAACTGTTCATATTTAACACGTCCACGTAAACCGTTTTAAAACTGCGTACTCTTGATTCATGTGATTTTTTGCTGTTCATTTTATATAAACAGTATAACATGCATTCTGTTCGATTAGATACTTGTCAAGTTACGAAATTGACATTATAGTACTGAAGCGTGTATGCTTATATAAAATGCAAGTGTGACGTCTTGTTCGCTAATAACCTCTAGCACACGCTTGTTCTAAAAACCTCTGTTCTCAGTTGGTTAAAAAAGTTGCGTGCAAGTATACGTACGCGCATATTAAATATTTATTAAATTTTAGAAAAGTTCCTTTTTCCATGTTTATACATGGCAGAGTGTAATAGACATGTGGTATGATTAATATGTAACAACATGAAAGCCATAAATGCGATA
>JBBHKE010000303.1:208562-330692 GCA_037447655.1 Zygnema cylindricum | reverse complement strand
TACGTCTACAAAATGACATTTGTAGACGCCCACAAGTGGACAACATAAGCAAACGGACAAACACCTTTTTTTTCGTGTACTCTCCCAACCGCAAAAAAAAAATTGAAAACGTTTGACGCGTGCAATCTAGGTTTTCTATTCGTCAATACAGTAGTATTTTGATTAAAATCAGGTCGCGATTTGATTCCAGTGCAAGTGTGAAGATGAGCTGGAAGTGGGTCGCGATGATAATAACGCCAAATTACCGTACCTTCCAAGTTCCAAGATGACGCAAAATGTACTTGTGTTTTTGCCCATTTTTCGTACGGCGTAATATTTTCTCGTTGCAAGTCCCATTTTCTGTGAAAACGACGGAAAATAACCTTTACTTGAACACATGGGAACACGCCGTTAGTTAGTGTGGCGAGCAGCGGACAAAACTCACAAAAGCTCCATGAAAACTATACTTGAAAACAAGCTTGTCGGTTCCTACTTCGTAGTTACTGTGGATAACATGGACAACCGATACGGCGATATGACGCCTTTCTTGATTACTAATAATTGTAAAGCCTTTATACGGATTTTATAAATTTCGTCGCGAAGTGTACAGTACAGTAGCACGGCAATTGTAACCGACGACTTCACCAAAACACCAACCTCTGGTAACAAAGCTTCGCCGGTTCGCCCTAATATGTTCAGTTGTTCACAAACAAATAAATAATTAGGGCAAAAACTGTACTACAGTACAGTACTGTACTGTAGTCTGTCCGTGAAATAGGAAATCGCCGATACTGCGCCACCCAGCACAGTAAGTCGCACGGGATTCCACTGTAGTACCGTATTCCAGCGGAGGAGAGAAGGGAGAGTGTGAGATGCTGCGGAGGAAGCCTTCTCGGCTGGAGCTCCGTCCGGAGGACAAGGAAGAGTACTTAGAATTGCGTCAAGCGGCAGCACTGGCCGCTTCTTCTTCAGCCGGGAATGCTGGACACGTGTCCGCGAATCCTCCGACTGCCATGGAGGAGCTTCTTAAAGACAAAAACAAGCTGACAACTGCCCAGCGGATTGGGGCTTCGAAGTGAAGTGATAGTTTCTATGTTTAGCAATCGGGAAGGACGCATTGGTAGGACGTGTGAGTAATGCTTGTTGTAGACTCAAAGAATACAGGTTTGAGAGAATTTAAGTTGCAGTTGGAAATCACATAAAGGTGAAGTTAAAACAGGCGATTCCTCTTTCTTTTCTTATTTGCAATTGAATTAGCAGCCATCATTCACTCTCTCCATTCCCTCCATTCTCTTCTGTTCGAAGACACCGAGATTTCCTCCCTTTTTGCAACTTATCACTTGCTAAATTGTCTTTTTATCCGAGACAGCAATCTGTTTTGCAGATCATTTAACAATCCTTAAAAGCCATAGTTCTATTCTCCAAAATCTTCCCCTACCTGATTTTTTTGCCTATTCCGCTTATTATCTTACTTTGAGGAGCTCGTAGGCTGTTCTCTTGACCACAGGATAAGACTGAGAGCCTCTGACCCTGTAGTATTTTCTGGAGAGAAAACCTTTCATTGTTTTTATTTTACTGTTAGCTTGAAAAGTAACTGCTTAAGAGAGAGCGTTTGGGAGAAGTTGGAGGCTATATCCCTCTTGCTCCCTCATGGCCTCACCGGAGAATGCAGATGATGACGACGATGATTTTTTTAAGGAAGTGTACGGACGTGAGTATTCGGGTCCTCTTGCCGGTCGGGATTCTGCCCGGGCCGGTGCTGAGAGTCAGGAGGTAGTACCAGTTAAGGCTCGTGAGAGTTCAGAAGAAAGAGAAGTTAGGGATCCAAATGAGCTCCCCACTGACTTCACAACTCGGGAGGCAAAGCTGTGGGACGCGAAAGCAAAGGCCATGGAGAGGAATTGGAAGCGACGAAGAGAGGAGGAGCTCACTTGTCGACTCTGTGGAGAAGTGGGACACTTTGCCCAGGTAAGGTTTTACTGAAGCCTGGAAAAAAAACTTGAGTCGTATCTGTCAGGTTTCCGTTCTTTGCTTCTGTAGTCCTATCAGGCTTGACACTTTGCATAAGTTTTTTTAATGGAAGTGAGATTCATATTTTTCAATGTGATTTTGCAATTGAGGTTGATTGTTCCCATTTTAAAACTGGTGTACCGGTCTGAGGTCTGTTAGGGCTTTTATGCTGTACTTTAGTGCCTTTCACTTTTTGTTTATGTCGATGCTATAAATTTGTTTTGGACAGCCACAAACTTCTAGGAAAATGGCAATATTCTTTATGCGACATTCTTTTGCATACAAAACGATTGGCTCAGGTATTGCACTGCTTGTTTCACTGTGCCTCATCTCAACTTGCCGTCCTTCCCATTTCCATGCTTGACTCTACTGCTGTAATGCAGTCTGTGGGCTTCCGGCTCTACAGAACATTTCCAAGACAAGTACACTACAGCTTTTTAACTGATAATGGCTCATGGCACAAGTTAAGATAGATATCCAACCTACTCGGTGTGTCGAGCACGTGATTTTCGGGCTCAAGAATAGTGGTTTTTAGTTCTTCATCAGTATTAAGACAAACTCTCACGGAATTACACCTTTTTTTTACAATGTTGACCTCAGGGGTGCCCTACTACTCTTGGAGGAGGAGGAGGAGGACGGCCTGGAGAACATGTGCATCGGATGCCTATACGAGATCGCCGATTGAAGCCCCGTTTGATTGGGACAGCCGGTTCTGTAATTCAGGGGATTGAGAAGAGTTCAGGATGTCGTGTGAAACTCGAAGACAATTTAGCTGCCGGGGATGGTTCATTTACAGTGCATATCACTGGTTCTAATGATGATAAGGTGAAGAAGGCACAGGATGCTGTAAATGCCATTATCAAGCAAGTAGAAGAAGAGTGGCAGAAACAGTCACAACGCAAAGGGGTAGCAGGCGGTGGAAGAGTAGTGACAGAACATAGAGCACCACCAGTGAGTGTCACATCTGGAAGGCCTGCACCGTCAAGATTGCATGCAGATGTTGGAAGGGGAGAGACCTATCACTCCCCTCCTTTGGTTTCTACGAGTGGGCCGAGGCCACTACCAGCTGGGGCAGGTGGGACACATTTTATGGACTCCGATTATCTTGTGGCTGGCCAAATTGCAGCACAGCTAGAACTTCGAAGGAAGTGGGAATCTGCCGGGGGTGCTGGAGGGCTTAGCATTTTATCGACACCTCCGGCGGTTCCATACGCTTCATCTGGCAACTATAATGAGTATGACGATGGTTAGTCTCTTAGTCTCTCTGCCTTTGAATCAATCTCGGGCCAAAAGTTGCAACTGAATGTGTATGTTTTATCTCCAATGAGCAATCCTACAGCAAGCTGCTCCATGTTTTTTTCTTTTTCAAGAAAACCGGATGTTTTGTTGCAAAACTATTGTTTGTTTCATTCTACTCCCACACTTAAGTTTAGCTCCTCAATGGTCCTTTTGCTAGGTGCAGCGCATTAAGGCCCAGAGCAAGCTCGCGGTTCCTCATGTTGTCTGTCTATTGAATTGCTGCTTATCTGGTTCAACCCACTTTTCTCTCCATGTTTCTCACTCTCTTAACGACTAGGCATGTAGCATGCTGGCCTCTGTCGCCATTCTCCCAATTTGCCTCTCATGTTACTGGTTTTTTGTCATTTACTGGTTTTTTGTCATTTACTGGTTTTTTGTCATTTTGAACGTACTTTCCACCCTGCCTGTCTGTGTGCTTAAGAGGTCCACTGCCTACTTTCATGTGACTTACTCTCACCTGGAAGTTGAATGTATGTTTGTGCAGCATACTAGCTCTTAATTTTGTTCAGTCGCTTACTTAGCGTTTATACTGTGCAATGACTTTCCATCAGCTAGCAATTTATCGTTTAATCACGGATTGCCTGATTGCCCCTTTCCAAATAGTATGGATTTTGCGGGGCATGGCAAGCATTGATGTTATGCAAGCTGATCAGCCAAATATTGATGTCAAGCATCTGAAATGCCGTCTGTAAATCACTAACCTCCTTGTTAGTATGAATTGAGAGTTGCCACGTTCTCTAGCGCTTCAAGTTGATTGTACCATTGTTTTCCTTTTCAGTGGAGGGGGAAACGGTGAAAACGGTCTTCAAACAGAAACGATGGTCTTTATTTCTCCAAGTACTTATTACTGCTTTAAGCAAGCTGTCTACTTGGCAGCATTTCTAAAATGTTCACAGAAATATAGATGTATAAATATGTTGACAAAGGACGGTGGATTTTTTTGAATGTGAATGGCCTGCAGCCATCCCTTTAATACGTCTGTAGACTTTTATGCTATCACACATCAGCTTGATTGATGGTGAGGCGGAGAACACCAATAGAGTCCAGTACCCTGTAGGTTCTTCTCTTATGGCCATGGCTCAGCCACCGTTAAGGCTGAGGCAATTTAGGACAGGTTGTTGGGACTTTAATCACACTGAGTAATTACACTTAATAGTTTTATAAAGCTGCATTGCAGCTGGTTTGACTGTTTGGCATGATTCAGCAAAGTAACATCGCTTGATTCTGTCTGCCAAATTCAAGAGAGATAGAGTGAGGGGAAGCATTATATCTGTCTTTTGATGGAGTACATATGTTATGCGAGTATGTTTTGAGCTAATGTCCTGAGTTGAAAACAAATAATTGCATCAGGCAATGCATGATTTTCTCTAATTGCCTCCTTGGTTAGGAATTCTCCCTCTTGTAACGTTTTTTTCAGTGGGCCTTCTGTTAACTCGATGCTTAATGTTAAGATAGATGGTTCCGTTTTCTAAGGATTTTGCTAGTCTTTGCCTATCAACCATATGTCCAATGTCTTTTCACAATGTGTTAGACTCAAGGGCCTCTTGGAAATTGTCAACAGCACTGATGGTCATACTTTTTTGCTCAGCCTTCTGACATGGATATGTTTGTGATTTATTGCAAAATTATAGACGCCTACATTATTAGGTTGGTCCTTCTGTGGGTTCCTCTTCTTGCCGAGTGAAATTTAGTGACTGGGCAACTGAAAAGCTTTTGGACTGGTCGTGCCTCTGTAAAAGGAGCCAGTTTACACACACAATCATAACTGCTGTCGTATCCTTCTGGCACTCTTGCATTTCAATGAACCAAAGTACTTCGTGGCTTTCATCCTTCTGTATAATTTTGGCTCGGGAAATTTATGCGTAACATTTTCATCATTTTTATTGTTATCATTGGCCACTGGTTAATGGCTACGACATCATAACAGATGCAGCTGAGATCCTATGGCAGGGAAGTGGTAGCTGGTTTGCACCAACTTTTATCGTCGATTTGCAAACTTCCTATGGACCGTTTCTGTGTGCTTCATAGTTACGTTTTGTCGGGTCTTCAGTAAGGGTTGCAGGAGCATTCGCGAATTCGTCTGCGGTTCCAAATGAATTGCCTCAGCCGAGCAGTCAATACTATTCTCAAGAGACAAGGGGTACTTCTGGCAATTACGGAGAATCTGTCCCTATTCTTCCCCAGGGGGATTCTTCTGTTCCTTCCTCGTCCACTCAGGCAACAGCAAATGTCTCTCCCTTAGGCTCAGGAAGCCTGTATGGATCACAGAGAGGGGGGGGGACGGACGTATCTGCAGAGGAAGACATGGATGTGGGTTACGACGATTCCGGTTCAACAGATAAATCAATGGCTGTACAGAGTCTTGAAAAACTTGAGGAGCAGTTTTTGGAGCAAACAATGGCATTGACACGGGCACAAACTGCCGAGGAGAAGGCAGAGCAAACACGCCATGCACAGGTGGGAACTTGAGAAGGTTAGGCCCATAGATGAGATGGAGAGAGTAGGGAGGGACGGAGGGAGGGAGGGAGGGAGGGTGGGGGTGAAGGTGAGAGGGAGAGGGAGAGGGAGAGGGAGAGAGGGAGTGGGAGAGCTGGCGATGTTGCGGCTCGCACACTGGATGACTGCTGACGGTTTAGAGAATGTTTTGATGATGCGCATTTTTTGCTGATTACCTGACAGTTGATCAGTTGGGCTGGCGGTTGGGCTGCCTGACAGTGTATGGCGGATATCGGGGAGTTGTATCAGAAGAGGATGTCGGCCTTGCGAGCAGAACAGACGAGTCGTCGACACGCTTTCCTACACAGGCACACTAAAAGGAGTCAGCCTCATACACAACCTTATATGCAGGGAGAACAGTTAAGCTACTCTTCTTACCCTTCTTCCTACCCTTCCTATGTCCATGGTAGTGGTGGCCCCACAACATCGTCAGGTCCTTCGACCGTCCCTCAGAATCTGGGCTCAGAGTATGGCGCCGATTCAGGTTTGCCGTATCCCAATAGACCAGGGGAAAGTATTTCTCGGCCGTGGGTAGGAGGAGTTAGCAACGGTTCATCAGCAGAGGGAGGAATGTCAACCAGAGCCTTGTATTCAATGCCTCAACAAGGTGATGGGGCAACTTTTTCTGCGTATGATGAAGGCGTTTATTCATCTTCACAAAACAATTCTGAACCGACGGGATTCGCAAGGCCATCTCCTCTCCAAAATCTCTCTGGAGTGTCCTTCGATTCAACTTCGGATGGGACGAAAATGCAGTCAACCGAGTCTATGAAGTTGCAACCTCACAGTCAGATTCAGTCGAATTATTCTCCTTCCGTTGGTTATGAAGTCTTACAACAAGGAACCTACAGTCAAGGGCAGTCATATGGTCATACAGCTTCAGTAACATATACTCCAAACCAACAGCAATACTGAAGGGAACACAATTAAACGCGTCAGATCGTTGCTGAAACTACGGTCTCGGATACTAGATGCATATAGTTCAAAATTTGATTTTAGTGGGCAAGTGGAAGTCGTCTTAGATTTTGTGAACGGAAATAGGTCACCGTCATTAGTTCGTTTCCAGGCTGGAATGAAGGGCAGATTCTGGTTTTTCTTTTTTTATATAAATCTCTCTTGCTTTTCCAGAAATAGAAAAGTCTTGCTCAAGGCCGGGGACTTTTTTAGGGTTTTTTAGGATTTCATAAAAACCACCTGTCACTGCAGATACTGTTAACAACGATGGACTAGGGTGGCCTCTAGAAGGATTTTGTGATGTTAAATTAGCAGTTTCACGCACCATACAAGTTTCCACTGTCATGCGATTGATTTGGCAGGAGGTTGTTTTTGTGAGCTTTCTCTGTGAGGTGAAGAGCTATGGTTGTGTATTGTATTATTAACAAAATTAGCAAAACAAGTTTTTGGGTAAATAGACAACAGTGTTCAACAGTATTCATGTGTGGCGTACCGCTATTTGGTCACTGTTTATGCTCTCGATGCCATTATTTTTGACATAAATGATGGGGTTTCTACACAAAATATTCACTGCAAATTTGGCAAAAGTACTACTGGAAGTATCAGTTGTCAGCCATTTTTACCGAAAAAAGAACTGTTCCAAAGTGTCAAAACAACAACTGTTTTTCAGAGTATTGGTAGGTTTGTTATAAAGGAATACATATCTTTGATGTAAACAAACAACAACAAAAAAACTTTCATTCCGTTTTTAACATCGGTTTTACTTATCATGGATACTCTTCGAAAGTCCTAAGCTTTAAAAAAAAAGGTGCAATGGCAAACCATCCAATTACATAAAAGGAATAATATAGAGTAAACACCAAGTGGCAAGAACTTTGCAATAACCCAACTACAAGGCTCAAAAAGGAATTGATGAAAATAGAATAACAAGATTTAAAAAACGAAGAGATGTACCAAACCGACACCTATCTTAGCTCCCTAAGAGGTAGCTGACCAACCCAAAGTCACAATGCTAGAGCCCGACGAGAGAGAAATGAAAAATGAAGTGAATTGAGTAAAAACAAAACGAAACATAAACAAAAGAGGACGATAATAGGAAGGCCTGTGGAGGACTCCTGGATTCCCTTCTCTCCAACGAACCCTGACCACATTCGGTGAACCAGTTCAAAGCAATGTGGCAAATATATAACCACGTCCTTTTGCCCCAAGCAGCATCTTGTGGCGTCACTCCTATATGTCAAACCGCTTAACATACTATAGTATAAGAGTCAAGGTTCGACAAAACAATTTCTCCAAAAACGTGACGGGCACCATCAAGTAGAATAAAATCAGAAGGTCAAGACGGGACAATAGGTGAGACCTCATGTTGAACTGAATGCCTCACCTTCTAGGAAAAAAAGAAAAAATACATATTTATTAAAAGAAAGGGTTGCAATAGTATCCTAAATAGTGATGAATGATTGAATCATTTCCACCCAATGGAAACCAAACAAATGGACGCCATTGAGCTAAAAAGGACGGTCTCATAAGCAAAACAACAAAAACCTAAGGGAAAGCGAACAATTCCTTAGAGCCATGGTGAACCAATGAGGTGTGGAATGGTGGGTGGAAAGAATCGGAGTAGTCAATAAACCAATTTCCAAAAACAAGCTAAGCCCGTAAAAGAGAGAAAGGTATGAAGGAAACGCATCGCAACCCTCAAATGGAGTAGTTACAACCACCTCAAAAAAAAAAATAGTAGTGACTAGCTCCAAAATGAGGAAGGGGGAAAAAAAAAGTATATGCGCCAAAACAAAAGGAAACAAAAGGAGGATGAGAACATGTTGCCTCCAACGGAGGCATTTAGAAAGGGAGATCACCATTTGAGAAACGAGGGATGATGGGAGTAATTTCAAAAACCTTAAAAAAGATAAGAAACACGAGACCAAAGTCGAGGCGAAAAGACACCAAGCCCATAGATATGTTGTCGACCTCACAAGTATTGTCCACTTTTATTATTATTTTTGGTTCTCGTGCACTCATGTGGTTTACCATTGTGCTTTCTTAACATAATCCTACAATATTTACAAGTATTGTAGAGACAAGACACTAACTCCCAAGACAGACTAGAAGAGACGGGCCCAAATCTCGACCAAAAGCTCCTGAACCCAAAAAAATATATGGAGAAATGTCAAAAGTGGAAATCGCGGAGGGTCAAAAGAGATGAAACACCTAAAAAAAAAAAGTCATAATTAATAATGATAATAATAATAAATTCTAGGGAGGCTAGGTGAGTGTGAGGTAAGAAGGTCACCGATCCAAACACCTTGTCAAAATAACAAAAATCACCTGAGCACAGAAAAGTTTGCCGAGGTTCATGCTCCTACACAGGTGATCTCTTTTCAGTGAAAATAACATACTCAATTTTCCTTTCTGCAGATTATTTCAGAAAATTTTATGTATGATTTGTCCAATCGCATTCTCTCCTCTTCAATGTTGATTTTCTCCCGTGTGTCCTAAACATCATGTCTTCAATTCTCCGAATTTATACTTTTTGAAGTTTCAATTAGTTTTCCCACGGATATATATATATATATATATATATATATATATATATATATATATATATATATATTTATTTATTTATTTTTCCACAGGATAAGTTTTCAATAACAAGTACAATTTTGTCTTCTGGTAATTCCATCATCAATGAAGACCTTTTGCCTCTAATTGAAATTGAAATTCTTTTCAGAATGTTTATAATATAAAATAGCAAAATATTTAACATAAGTTTTCCTACCAATCCTTAACCAAAAATATATACAAAACCTACACCTACCACACAAATGAAGAAAAAATAGTGGCTCTCATCCTAATTCCTAACCCAATTTCTGACAAATAATAAATATCTACAATTTCAATCTTAACTTCAATCGGTAAAGAAAGAAAGGTTAACAAAAACCACAATACCCTCAACCAATCAGAAGACTTAAGAGCTTTTACAATTGGCGAGCCTCGACTGGTCGAGAAAGCTCACTAGAACAGTGAAATTATTAATATTTATTAAAAACTGACGAGGGAAACCAGTTGAGTAAATGATTTTAATACAAGGAAATTAAGGAAATTAACAGGAGATAAACAGACAAAAAACCAGAAAGAGCATACAAGAAATTAGAGGGCAAGAAAAAAACACGACGTAGATTTTGTGAGATGAGTTGATAAACCTTTTTTTGATACTTACTCGCTGTAAATCCATTTTTTTTTGTAATTTGCATAGCCTTTTGTAGGCTTAAATGTTAACTTTTTTGAAACTTTGGTTTATCTTATCGGACCGACACTTTTTGTTTCCAAGAAAAGATAGCAAAGTTAAAAAAAAAAATGTTTTTTCTCGACCATTACCCCTCGGCCGTATTCTTTCTGAATATAGGGTATGAAATTTGCGTCAGCCACACTAAATTAGTTTTTCTTCCCTAAGCAAGACGACTGTTTTGTTTTGTTTTATTCACACACTTTTGTTGACAAATATGCTGAAACAACTGTCTGGACCAAAATTTGTCATTTTTTTTCTTCTTTTTTACGACCTGCTTTCTTTGCTTTATTATGTTTATATATTATTGGTCGTAATGACAACCAAACTCGAGCAGTAATAAACCAAACTGTCTTTTTCCTTTCTTGACCTGCGTTCTTGTTTTATTACATTAATGTATTCTTGGTAATAATAACAATCAAACTCGAGTAGTAAAACAAAAATGCTATTGTTTGTGTAACAAGTCCTATTCCATACATAGTATAACTTAAAAAGATGAGATATAGACATTGTTAACCAATTCATAAACAACAAATCAATTTCGAAACGGCGAGCCCAAAAATTTCAGAATCGAACTACGTTTCTGTCACTAGAAAGAAACAGACACATCGAACACAGAGTCATTGACATTATACAGTTCCTTTCCCTCACAATATTACATGTTATTTACAGGTGGTTCCATTATACTTCCCATTATTCTGTGTAAAAAAGAAAAAACAGGTTAAGCTGGAAACTGAAAGTACCTGATCTTAATTCTCAACTGCATACAGAAATTTGCAGCATATAAAAACTTGCCGCATAAAAAAATCTGCAGTAAAACAAGTGTCGCGTTTTGTCTTATCTGTAAAAACAGACGAGAGTCTATTCAACCAACTATTTTTCGAGGCACATTCTTGAAGTGGACTAGTTTCTCCTCTTGTGGCCTCTGAAACTAATTTGTGCCCAAATATAACAAATCTGTTCCAGTTCTTTATCTTAATTGCACGAAATCTCTTTGATCAGATTCATTAGCATGAAAATACTCATCCAAAGTAATGGGTTTTGCACCACCAAACCAGTCAATTAAAAAAACATCCTCAATTAGCAATTTGTAGAATTGAAAGTGGTGACTTTCTGGCCAATCTGCACAAAAAGATATTGGAAAATGGAAAATATCAATGGAAAATATTTGAAAACAACTACGATTTTGAAGAAATGTTGGCGTTGAACGTCAGCTTTTGTTTTTTTCTTTTTTCTTCTTCTTTGAGTTTCAGCTGGTTCCAGCTATTATTTGCAATCATTCATGCATAGGTCAATTATCTATAAGTCTTGCCCGAGTTCCAGAAGTCAAACTTTTTTTTTTTTTTTTTGGAAGTCTTCTTTTCACGAACCAAACCAGCGGTAAAGGCCAATTGAGAAGGAAACGAGGTTCCTTAACAATCCCTACTCAACTTAGCTTTTCTTTTCACATAAAATGACAAATGAAACTTCTTTGGAGACGCATACTCTTTAAGCAGATATAGGAGGCATATCCCCTATCTAATATCCACATTGAGAGAGAGTCAAGGTTCCTCTTCAAAAACCTCACTCCAATGAATTAGGAAGAGTGAAGCTATTGGTATTCCAAACTGTGCTTCCCAGACCATAAAGACAGAAAGCAATAGGCTCGACTTTCTTTCTTATTCAAACTCAGTCCACAATTATTAGAATAACTGCTCGAGCTCATTATGGAATGAAAAAGTAACAGTGAACGTGCATAATTAATGAAAAGTCCCTTCCAAATTTGCAGATTATCTGTTACTCCAACCGAGGAACAACCGAGAAATTGAGGCCCTGAAGATGGAAGGACCAAATAAGGAGAAGGGGAAGGGAAAGGGGGCACTCACATCGCATTTCATCATGTTTAGAGAAGACAGCTTCCCTTGCGAAGTTTACCTCCTCTCCCTCGACTTGTTTCATCTGCCGAGAATGAGACCCACCCAACTTGCCCAAAACAGTAGATCGCATACAATAGTCAACTGAAGTTTTCCTTACCTGCAACCTTAAGCATGGTTATTCTTTGTCAAGTTTATTCACAGAATTATGAATTATATCCACAGAGGTTCATGTGCTACATTCTCAAATCAACCGCGTCCACATTAACACAAAGTTTATAAAAAGCAGAAGAGTTTGATTTCACTTGGAAACCATTCAAAAAACTTAGCCTATTCCACACTTATTGTGGTGACTAATGAAGTCAGAATCGCCAGAAGTATATGTTGTGAAATATACTATTTAGACATCATTGCCACTTTTTGCCCACCTGTCCTGATAAAGTAAGCTTTGCACAAGCCGGGCTTTCAGGATCTCGATTTCCACATGTCCCTAAGGCTGCCTCAGCAATAGTGAGAGAACAACGGGGATCATCTTCTGTGTCCGTCAAAGAAGGATCCAGAGCTGTAAGGTAAAAGTATGGCTGCCCAGAAGATTTGTCAGAAGGACCATCACTAAAAGACACCACATTCCTGCGTCACAGCCAACGACGTTCCATGTCTCAAAATTCGGGTATAGTTGACAATTAAGTCAGTGAAGTGTTCACGACAAGCCAACATACCACATAAAAACTTAATAAACTATCAAAATGAATCTACACTCTCCTAGACAACATTTGAATTTTCTGGCAGCTTCGACTAAAGCTTCGAAAATGCTGTTATAACTCCACATTTCCACACAGAATATTATATCAAGCTACATTCATTAGCAAACAAGGGCATGGTGTTTAGGTACTTCATGAAATTAACAAATTAAACTAACGAATCAAACCAGCAAAATTTGAATGATAATTGGTTGGGTAAGCACCATCCAGGCAAACTTTAAGTTGACCAGCTTAGAGGTCTCACCCAAACGGAGAGCCGTTCAAGTGTTTGGAGATCGTGCTGCAAGACAGGTGCCCAAATAAAGCCCCCTTAATCAGCATTCTGAGTTTTCTCCCAAAAATCTTTCTCTGACCTTAACCATTCATTGGAAAACTTGTGACGTTCACTGCAACAACATTTCACTTTTGTCAAGAAACTGGCCCGGCAATTTGCCACTTAGCAGTTTTCTTGTTCATTTGCCAAGAATTTACAGACAAGCATATTTAGCTTCCTCTTTGCATTCAAAAGCAGTTTTTTCCTCTCTCTTCTTTTTCTTCATCTAATTCTACTTTTTTCCTTCTCTTTTTTTTCGCTTTACTTTCCTATTCTCTTTCCCTTTCTCTGTTTTCTTTTTTCCTTTATCTTTTGTGTGAGGAATGCACAGACATCTTTTGAGTCACTAATTATTTCTGCACTCGCCCAGGAAATGCATATAAATAAAGGAGCAAACTATAAGGAAGCTAAAATTTAAAAGGCTATATTTGGTAAAATATTACGAGATCATCAAGGGCAGCCTAGTTCAAGTTGACAATTTCAATCAGTAACAAAAAGCTAAAAAACAAAAAAGATGCCATATTAGCGAATGTTCAGATGATTAGACGAGATATGGGAGCAGCAAGTGCTTGTAACATAGAAATGACGTAACTCCTCCACAAATTCTTACTGCCATACGATTAACCTCACTTAAAAACAGCTCAAAAATTTCACATAGACAAATAATATTATCCTGCACCATTCATAAGTTCTTGATATCGCATGGATAATAACATGAGCTTGGAAAAACTACCAAGAAATTGAACATCAAATTTAACATAAAATCGCTAAACTATACTGCACCTCACCTGCTGATGCTCTTGCCCAAACGGCAACAATTATGAATGTTCAGTGTCAGAATAATGATATAAATTCTAAAGAAAGAGCACAATGCTGTAATGATATGATGGTATGAGAGATTGCAATGTTTATGGAGTCGAATAAGACTTCTGAAAGGTGTTAAAGGACATCATTCCATCCTTAGGTCATTAAACTCATCTATTTTCAAGTGACAAAAGTGCAGCCTAAAACGAGTGAAGACATGAACATAAAAGTTTTATGGAATTTCCGTCATTACAAAAACTACCTTTGCCACCTGAAAAAAAAAACAGGAAGAGCAATTTTTAATTTTTTTTATAGCACACCAGACTCCTAGTCCATCTGTAGGTACTGATTACGGGTAACATGGTTAAAAATATTTTTGAATCTTCACTTCAACCCCGAGGAATTCGATCAAGTTTATCCTTTGGTAACCATAACTTGTGAACCATTTGGTGCACACATCTCAATTTTTTCAAACTCAACGAAAAATCAAAAAGAATATAATCATGAATATATTCCAGATTCAGATGAACAAAAAACCAATGCTAGTCATGGACATATGTCAAATCATCACGAAGGAAACAAAAGTTTTGTCGTTTTCTCCAGAATCTATTTTTCCCTCTCAAGCAATGCAGGCTTATTGCCTACCACTGCTAGAGCTTGTGGAAACATTGCTCCCTAATTTATGTCACATTATGAAGATGAGCAAAATAGTAGGGATTTGTTGGACAATAATACCCGTGGACAATGCAGTCACCTGAGCACTCCCCAAGTACTCTGAGAAACGAGCCATCGAGCCATGGCTGCGTATTCTTCGTGACTTGGTCGTTCTGCTGATTGGAATGTGTTTTTAGTTGGATACAGGCTTTGAACCTCCAGCATATTAGACCGAATGTTTGCAGAAACGGACACTGTATTGCCAAGGACCATGACCACTAACAAATAGAGGGCAATAGAAAGTGAAGAAGCCATGGATGTGTTAGAACACGAGAAAAATGGTAAGTAAGATGAGATAGAATTTTGAAGGGAAGGAGGAAGAAGGCCAAAGGAATCTACGATAAGATACGCTTTGTATTTTGCTCATGAGTTGTAAGTTTTTTAACCATAGCTTTGCCCTTAAACCGGAGAAAAAATTAGCTCTATTTTTACCCCTTCTGACTTCATTTGACTTTAAATTTTTAGAGTCCAAACTTCACGGTATTTCCAATCTGATACGTTTCATGCAAGCCGACGGACACGTGGCATCTCTTCTTTGCTACGCGTGGCCACTTCTTCTGGCGCTTTCTGCTGCTATCGGACACGTGGCATCTCTTCTTTCCTACGCGCGGCCAGTTCTTTTCGCACTTTCTGCTGCTCTTGGACACGTGGCAGACGCTCAAAAATCCTGATGGACGTGGCAGTATGGCGTCGGGCGGCAAGTATCTCAGGTAGGCGTCTCGATAGCCACGTGTCATCCTCCACTCTAGGAGCAATGATGGCTTCTTGGAAGCAATGGTTGTCCTCATCCTCATAGAATTTTCGTATGGGAGAGCTGGCTTGAAGGTGTGCACGAATTGAGAGGAATGGCAACAAAACAAATGTGAAATACAGCTAAACAGTTTTATTTAGTTCCGTTTTATCTGCTAAGATATACAGGGAAATGGAAGAAGTCTATTTGTTGAGTTTCCTATGTCCGACTTTCAGTTCCTCAAAACATATTTATTGAAATTCTCTTGCTTCCTCTGTTACTCCAAAGTCTAAAATTTTGAACTGTCAGTACATTTTATGTTTCTTCCTGAGTGCCATGGCGTTCTGTTGACTTTTTTTACTTTTGTTTTGCATTATGTTGCTCTTTTCCGTCAGTTTGCATTACACAATTACACTTTGGGACACTCTATATCTATTTTCTGCAGTCCGAAGTTCTAAACAACCTCTGGACAACATAATTTTGGGCCTGCTTCCATGGATGCAGTAATTTATTTTATCGCAGCACAAATATTAGTGCAACTCTGGCATTTCCACACTAATAGCGGTAAATACTGTAATCACCAGCAGTAGAGGCCTCGGAAATGTTGACCAAAAAAGTTGAATGGAAAATGAGCAGGTATCACTGCTGTAGCTCTGGGAGCATATGGAGCACATATGTTTAAACCGGAAAATGAAGTATACAAAGAGGTACGTCAGGTCTTTTGTTAGCTATTAGGGGAATATGGAGAGAAGATGTTTTTGGAATGGGTATCTATTGTTTCAAAATGATAACAATGCTGGGCTTGGCATAAAAGGGGATGCTAATACAGACATTTAATGTGTTAAGCCACACATAACGGGGCTTCCGCGTAACGTGAGGCTGTATGTGTGTCTTGACATATTAACATTGCGTTTAAATTTAATAACCGTACTCCTGGGCTTTAACATACTCAGATGAACAACTTTATTGTGCCACATAGGACCTCAAAGTTCTTAAGTTTTAAAGCTGTGAGTTCTATCTGGGGCTGTTGATTTGCCTGTTCTATGTTACAGGTTTGGCGAACTGCCAATGTTTATCACTTAGTGCATTCGGCGGCTCTTTTGGCTACTCCTCTTATGAACCGTCCTCACGTTGTACGTTTAAATGTTTTGGTTTTTGGTTTTTGATAGTCATTCTTTAAAAATTTCGTTATAAATAAGAAATCTCAGATGGTTCTTTATAACAATCCTCGGATGAATTTGAGCTTAACGACAATTTGTTAGTATTGGTTTTTAAGGAGACGCTTCCAAGAAAATCGTTGCTAATAACAAGAATTTGTTTTTATAAAAAGTTGTTCTTAACAACAAAAGAATTGGCTTTCGATAACAAAATTAAATATAGATTTCATAAGAGACTATGGTGATTTGTTAGTGGACAAAGTCTTAATATTGATTATAAACTGTTGAGAGAATCCACACGGAAGACGGGAACGTTGAGAAGAGAGATGATGTCAATATCTTTGTAAAGGTCATTGTCACTGTGTGTCTTTTTCTGATCCGTCTTATTCAATGGACTCTGGAGATGGAGATTGTCATTCTTGGAGAAAGTGTTACGGTTTGGCATATGCCGGTAGATGGAGTCATGGGGAGAAGGGGAAAGGGAGAAAAGAAAGGGAGAGTCGAGGGAGACATCTTTGATGTTTTTTCTGTGGGAAATGTGATGATGACAGTTTGGCGGTTTGTTGACTTTTGGCATTATCAGCTTCTCCGGGAGGTAAGTTCGTTCAGATTGGCGATTGTGTAAGGTACAGAAATGGCTCTAATTTGCTTGTTTGTATTTTTGTTTTTTCAATTAATATCCTTATTCAGGAATTGCTCTAAACCAACCTATGAGCTTTTCATCTTTACTAAATACGCAATATTTTCCGTTGACGAAATGGGGGAAATGGACGATGTTTTTTTTTTTTTTTGTGTTTTCTGGATTAGTAAGTATGCTTATTTAGGATTCTCTTCGAGCCTCTGAGCTTTTCCCTCTTTACTAAATATGTGAAATTTAACTGTTACTGTTACTATTACTTGCTATTGCTATTGCTATTGCTATTGCTATTGCTATTGCTATTGCTCTTGCTCTTGCTCTTGCTCTTGCTGTTGCTGTTGCTGTTGCTGTTGCTGTTGCTGTTGCTGTTGCTGTTGCTATTGCTATTGCTATTGCTATTGCTCGTTGACAAAATGGGGGAAATGGATGGTTCAGTTGTTATTTATCGGCACTTTATGAAAATCGGAGGCTTGGGATTGGAGCCCCTTTTGGAGGTATGGCCCTTATGGGAGGATGGTTAGTAGCTCTCCTCTGAAGTTCAAATAAGACAAAGTGGAGGAAACCTCATAAGTCCAGAAAAGTGTTTTATGGAGAAGGATAAACTTTTTTACAAACGGAACGAGGTGATCGTTTACTTTGTCTTTTTGGACATATATGGAGCATCTCGAGCATTTGCGGAGAACTGGTGAATTTAATACAAGAAAGTCCATTTTCTTTTTTCTGTACAAGCGTCGTTTGAATATGGGTTTTGTGTTTAAGGATAGAATATTTTTCGTCTCGAGGGATAGAGAGAGAGAGAGTAAGAGAGTGACTCTTATAGTTCTGGTTCCATGTTTCGGAAGGACATACCTTTTCCGTAAAGGACGGATAGCAAGTCAATCATTCGTCTTTTCTGAAGAAATTAGAAATGGGTAATAATATGACATAGGCAAAACAGTGGAGTCTTTGTTAATTTGAAGCTGAACCCTTAGCGGTGATACTTCGAGAATGTTGAGGGAAAAGATCCAGTTTTTCTATTGGTCATTTATGGACCGATCCTTTCCATTCCATTAATTATGTACTTTTAGTTTGTTGTAAACATCTCCTTTGTTGTCACGTCCCTCGTCTTCTCCCAAGAATTTATACTCCGTCCGTTTTCTCGTGACAGCGAGAATCTTTCTGTGGTATTGTGAGTAATAGTACACTATATTGTGATTTTTAATTAAAAATTAACAAAATTAACGAAATTTTACCTCCGAGTTTACACTTCCACACTCCAATTTTCTTTTTTGAGAAATTGGACACGGTACAGTTTTTGGAGGATGGCGTTTTTCCGACCTTCTAGATCGGCAAGTTTTGCGCACAATAATGCATGTGGACAAATTTCGACTACTCTTGTAACGATTTCACACTTGGATTGAATACCTCATCATGAATTGTTAATAGATTATTGTACACTTTGTCTTTAAAAGAGAAACAGGAGACAGGGTCAAAATGCTAAGGCATGGTAATGTCAGGAATGGTTGAGCATTAGAAAAGGATCGTTCACACCATTTTATATTCAGAAAGTTAAACATATTGTCGTCATATAGATGTTATCGAAATTGTCTTTCTATGGGAGAGCTGGAACGGATCGCAAAAACATCAAACTTTTTAAAAAAGTCAATTTTATCGAATGATTAAAAATCATATTAGCAAAGTCTTCCAGCCATTAATAGAACAAAATGGCGAAATGTGTGTAACATACACACTTGCATTAAACATCACAATCCACCCTAAAATGCAACAACCCTCAATACTAAAAATCTGCAACTTCCCTGAAACTGCTTTAATACTTTACTTGGATACATGATGCTTAATATTAGGCGCGGTAAATTAAAACCGCTAAAATAAAATAAATCAATTGAAGTATATGAAAATTATTGCAGAAAGAATGGACAGTTCGTTAATCAAATCTCATAAACGAAACACTTTCCCTACATAAAAAAAACACCTGAATTCTACATAACTGTCAAGGTCGACATTTATTCCAAAATCAATCATTTTTTCGTGGCTACATTTGTGCTACGAGTTACAACTTTACATAGAAATTTACAAAACACAGAAACATGGAAATTTACGAAATATAGAAATTTACGGCCACGAATGAGCATAAAAACCACTCTTCCTTAAGTCTTGGAGAATTTGTGTTGCTTCCTCTCGCGTTTGTTGAAACCCATCCCATGTGAACCCACTCCCTGAGGGATGATGGTAGTGCATCTCGACAAATAGTTCATCCACGATTTCCGGCATTTCTTTGTCCATTATCCACTCTAACAACAAAAACATACAATTGTTAAAACGTTTTTCTCACAGTTGTTAAGGACAATACTACTTAAATCAGTTTCTATAAAAACAAACGGTGAATTTTAGCACTCGACTATGATATTTCAAGTCACCAGAATTGCTTGAGACATCTGTAGGAACCTATCAAATCCTAACATGAAAGGTTTTTCTTTTCTTACTCACATGATTGTTACTGACAGGTTGTCAAATTAATTTTCTAAAGAGAAACACAAACAAACTCTCTTGTTATCTCCCTTCCTTTCCTTCCTTCCTTCTCTCCCTCTCTTCCTCTCCCCATCCCTCCCTCCCATTTTTTTTTCTTTAAACTTTCGCCTAAGTAAATACCGATCTAAGAAAAATAGTGGTAAAAACTAATTACGGTGAGATCAGTTAAGTCCATTAGACATTTGTAAATGTCAAATTTTGCCCTCTAAAAAACCATGGTTTGCTAAATCTTGAATCGGCAAAATAAACAAGACCGTAAATAGCTTTTCGTCTTCTTCCAAAAAATTTAAGAACAAATAAGAGTCATCAAATGAATGCCGTAACTTTGATTCAGAAAAAGATTCATTGGTCCCTCTCCTTGACGGAAAACTAAAGAAATATGTATTTTCTCATTCATTCAGCGAAAACATAAATGTCCCACTGAGTACAGGGCTAAGGGTTTCTCACCTTTTTCCGACCTTTGTCAAAATATACTTTGTCTGTAGTTGACACAAAGGCATCGAATACATTTATTCTCTTCAACATGCTGTTCAAAATAGGAACAGGACTATTCGGGGGTCTTTTTCGAGAACCTGCAGTTATGTTCTGCAATTTTTCCTAAAAGTCCCATTCATTTACCCATTCCACTCATCCAAAACACCCATTTAGAATATCCCATAAAAAGGTAACTTACAGTGTTTTATATTTGGTGCAGGCTTATTTGTGTGAAGCTTTCAGCAATATTCATATAATAATAATAATACTAATAATGATGAACAATGCAATATATAACAGTCAGGTTTTGGAACATTTCGACAGTGTACCAGGTCAGTTTATTTTGCCATTATATGGACCTTCTGCTTAACGCTTTTGTTTTTGCAACCTGAATGTATTGGAAAGGAACTTGTGCTTCTTAAGTTTTGGAATCTTTGCATTGTCAAAAAGTGGCAAATGAACCAATATTAATGTTGTCATAGAAGTGAACCGAAGGAAAAAAGAAAAACAACTGCCAACGGATTGGCCTCTTATACAGCTTTTATCAGGCTAGTTACTAAGTTTTGCCAAAAACGTTTTATCCCCAAGTGGTTGATGTAAATAAGCAGCCAAGATTCCGCCCTCTCCAACCTTAAAAAGTTGTTACTGTTGTCAAATTGGCAATTCCGAAAACTGAATATTCCAATTACAGAGACCAATCGAAGTGGCAGACCTTGTTTTCCAGTATTGTTTGGACAATCGTATTGTCTTCAAACCTTCCATTATCTCGCTCTGTCAAAACTTCCACTGTATCTTTAACCACTATTAGTATGATCTATGTGTTGGAGGAATGTCCACTTCGGACTCCACACGTGTGTATCGCAGTAAATGCTGGTTCCGCCAGTGCGCCGTTCATTGCCGTAAATTCGGTTTCAGGCGCTTGCATGCACAATCGGCCAGGTAGCTCAGTTGGTAGAGCTAGTGTACGGCTAACACAAGGTTCAGGCTTCGATCCCCGGCTTGGCCATTTTACAAAGTTTTCTTTTTGACGCCCATGCAATATGCTGAATATCGCCGATCCTCAATACTATGTAGACAAGCCTCTAATTGACTTACCGTCGTTGGTTCAATTCTCCCATATGTGATGCCATCCACTCTAACTCTCTCATGTGCTTAACAGCTTCCCCACTCCCCATTCTATTACTCGAACAGAAATATTAGTATTAAGGCGAAATTACTATCAATAACTTGAGGCAAACTGACATGGCGTGTTTAAGGCCACTCCTTTAAATAGTGCTATTTCACACTATCTTATGATTTGCGGCGAAAAAAGATCGCGACTGAATTAGTGTCATTACGAATGGCCGTGTACTTTTCGATACTGATGATTACAGTACTGGGTTACGCAATATCTAGTAAATACACAATACTGGTATTCAATTTATATTTCGGTTTCAGTTTTTTGGTTTACAACGACAATATCGGCCATAAGTTGATTCGAAAGAAGACGCTTTTCCTCCTTTTTTTTTCTTTTTGCACATGTTTGTTAACCTAAAGATACCCTGATGGCATAAAAGTTGTTTAGCCAAAAAGGATCCTCTTCCCTCAGGACCAAGAAAAGAGGGTGAAGAAAACTCGGTTTGCCACCTCTAATTTCATTACAGCATTGTGCCCCAATATACTGAGCGTTTGTGGTCTCCAAAAAGGCATCAGAAAGAAACACCCAGCTTATTAGCTTTACTGAGTATATATGGAGAAATAAACAAATTTGGACCGTCTAAATTTAAGAAATGAAAACGGAAATGGAAACGGAAACCGAAATGGAAATTGAAATGGAAACGGCTGGAAAACAATTACTGAAAAAAAAAAGTTTGCTAGCAAACCGAAGAACTGAACAAAACTGGCATCATACGATGTCAGTATTCCGCACTTTGTAAAACGGAAAACGGAAAAACGGAAAAACAGAAATGACGGTGATTGTGTACCTGCCGCTACAATATGCAACACTATTAAGTCCACCTAAAAAACATTGATAGATTTAAGTTCATGAAAAGTGTGGATCACACTACAGTCAACCCCGATTTCTTTCAAACTATGTCAAATGTGGAGAGCAAAACTTCATTAAATTATGTCTACGAATGAATTTCAACATTTTTTTTTCAGATTCAAGACAGAGTTTAGACTTGTATATTAAGGAAACACCGATGATAATTTTTTCTTACAATTGAAATGATAGTGTGATAAGACAATTCAAATCGAGGACGGGACGTATGAAATTGTGACATGCTTGAATAAGGCTATGTTTTCTTGGAATGGTTTTTTTGTAGTGTTGTGTATCGGTAAGGATTTGCCAATACCCGATATGGGCCTTTTTTCGGGTAGCCGATAATCGATATATTGGTATGATATATCGTTATCGGTGTTCACCCCTATCTATTGAAGTGTCTACCAATCAGATCACTGTATTGTACAGTTGTACAAGCACAGAAAGTACACTAGCCGCCATGAGATCTGTACGGTTTTGGTACGGATCCAGTAAAAACGATGTACCTTTCACATCCGACGCCATGGCTTTGTCCCTTTCTTCCTTGGGATCCACTGGGGACCTGCCACGTGTCAATCTGTTGGCTTTTTTGGCATAAGCTGCCAAAAGAGCCATTCCGAGATGCCGGCGCTCACGCTGGCCGTCCGCTCGTATTTTCTCATTCCAAGTCGTCCGTTCGATTCCGGCGGCGCGCAGAATGTTATTTTGCGTCCGTTGTACTTTGTGTCCGCCGTCCTTTTACCGTTTCATGTTCACCAGTTTGTCGGTTCAATTCCGTAAGTTGCCGTAAAATTTCTGTTCAGTTAACCGGCCAACGTTTATGTGCTGCACTGTCCGTAATAAATCGCAGTTAAACAGAGACGGAACAGATTCTTATACGTGGCATGCCAAGCTATATAAAGTCAATAATATAATACAGTATGTTATAAAGTACTATTGTATGCATACTATATATTTTTTAAGTTATCGCCGATATGAAATTTGTTGGTCTCAGACCAATATATCGGGACTTCTAACCGTTCGATAACCGATAACTATCGGCATCGGTGTTATCGTGATAAATTATTTACCGATACACAACACTATTTTTTTGAACAATTCTCCATTCGCTTCGAACACATGGTATTCCGTAAAGTCCAACGGATATTTCCTCATCATCCACAGAAGGCTCGAACCAAAAAATGGGCCTCCGATTTCGAGGTATATTCTTCTCTTTCTTAATAACACAATAAAAACCCATTCATCAGCTCTCATTATGTTTGATGCTCTATATAGACAAACAGATTGCATTCCTTAAGTAGTTCAACAGTTAAACAGTTCAACTGCTCAACACTTAAACAGTTGAACAATTCAGCATCTGGAAGAAAGCTCCACTATGTGTCACAGATTATCATAATGGCATAATGGTCAAACAGGCAAAAAAAAAAGATAACTTCTTGAGAAACACCCTTTAAAGGTTAGAGCAATGAAAGGCTCTCGTGAGGATCCATTACACTAATCAATGTGGATTTGTTAACAAGTTTATTTCCAACTGTCACTATCCCAATCCATACAATTTCATGTATGATAGTTACAGGTCAAAAGCAGAGCTCACTACATCGTGAATCGTAATTAGCGTTATTAACGCTAATTCCGTCACCCCGAATTTTGCCCTTAAATAGAATAAATAAACTCTAAATTTTTCTTTACATTATTTAAGATACTTTTGAATTTCGCGTTAACAACTCTAATATAGTGCCGTTTTAAATAGTGTGGCGTGCGGTCGGTGTCTGACCGTGCAAACTGTACTTTATTAAGTAAAAACGTACAAAATATATTTAATACAGGGCGTTATCATGTAACTGCGTTTTCACAAACGGCCTACTGGAAACGTCATAATGACGCGAAAATGTACGTTTTGTCAGATTATGTACGTTCACCTAATTTAACTGTAAAGATATTCAGCGCGGATAGCTATTACGGAAAGAAATCCAAATAAGAGTTATTGATAAATTAGAGTAATTTTTTTTTTTTGAGAAAACGAAAAAACCCAAATTAGAGTTAATAACACTAATTATTTTTTTACACTAATTATTTCTTTACGCTAATTACGATTCACGGTGAAGCTTTTTTTGTTTTGTACTACACACGATTTTTTGGTGTTCAATTGACTTAGTATGCTCAATTTCCCCAACTAATAACAGTGAAAACATTAGAGTAAAGAGAAATGGGGGTGGGAGACGCTAAAGCGAGGGAGAGTAAGAAAGGAAGTAGGTCATGTGCTTGTATAAACTCGCAAATGTGCAAACAGATTATTATGGTACTACATCGTTGGTTTTATTACAAGTAAAGCTCATCAATTCGGCACATCTAAGTATAAAATCATTGCCTTACCACTTCTGTCAAAATTTCATTTTCAATTTCTCTCTTACTAACTCTCTCTCACTCTACTTTCAGTGAAATGATCTACTAGAAAAATCACCATACAGCATATGAGGTGTTGATAAAAATACACTTTTCCTAAGTTTCCACAACAAAACCATATAATTTTTCATTGGAATGGTACAGACAAGACAAGAAAAGAAGGAATGTGACATAACTTCTTACTACCTCTGATGAAGGCTTGGATCTCTAGCTCCCAATAAATATGGAATGAGGTACGTCCTATCGTCCCTTTTGCTCACATGCCCAAAAGTGTATCCCCTCCGAAAATTGTCTTCTGGATCGAGAACCTCCATGGCAAAACCCTTCACAAGACAGGGGGAAGGTCGCAAGGCACCCTGCCAGGGAAAACCAAACCACACCAACAAAGAAAAGTAAAAATTAAAAAAAAACGCATTTTGTCCGAATGGCATGCACCCAAATCTCAGTTCAAGCAGTTATAATTTGACAACTTAGATATACAATTTTGTGAGAAAAATCTTAGATTTTACTGCATTAAAGTATGATGATTATAGTGTACAGAGGAATGTACCAAAAAGCTAGAAAGTCTGCAAGAAACGTGAAAAATAATAGTACAACCATCTTCTGTGAGATGTGACAAATTGTGTCATGTGACACGTGTCCCTGTGATGGGACAAGGCAAAACGCTGTGCGGTACACCGTTTATCGCTACTAGTGTTACTCTTTTCTTCGCCACTTAAAACATATTTTTTCTGTGCACAAATGTCCGATTTCAATTGGACATCATTAATTGGAAAGTGAGAATATTGCCTTTCAATCGCAACCATCAGATTAACAATCCGACATGTATGTACGGAGAAAATATGTTTTAAGAGACAAAACAAAAATACACGCTAAATACGATCGACGGTGTATTGTACTGTACTTTTTTGTACTGTACATTACTGTACTGTACTGCAGTTCAAAGTACAAACGTGCAGAAATATGTGTCGATCCTCTATTTGGTCTCCTACTATTGTACGCATTATTAAACGGAATTCCGGGGTACAACTTCTTCTTTAACAGTATAATATACACGAAAAATATGGGTCTTATAGCGTTTCCAATTTTCCATACCTTTTTTTACGTTCATACTTTAATAAATCCCTCAATTATGTGTATTAACCCTGACCGTCCGATCATCACAAGTCCACGTAAAGAGGCATCTTTGCTTTGGCGTCACTTTTTTTCAATTGTATGTCGGGATAACATTTCCGAGACCGCGTATGTACGGCTATTTATTATGACTGCTTTTAGGTTTTAGTTTTTCATGCATGAAGTCGTTTATGTATGTACGTTGTATGATCTATTCACTTTTCCACACGAAAACTCCAACACCATAAAACATAACCGGGATATTTCTAAATAATTACCAGTACATGTACCGCTAGAGAGGTTTTATCTCCAGAAAATCATGGTTTAAGAAGTAAACGTTATTAGAGGCCCGTCGGCCCGCTCAATGTTAATGCTGTACGGACGATCCCACCAGTCACCAGTGACCACCCTCATGCCGATACTGTACTTCAAGAGCATTTGGAGTTTGTTTCTATTTTTAGTGTGGCTTCCAATAAAGATGCGTCCTGAAGGCGGCACCGCAGACACAACAGACTACAGATGACTCTACCGCATATACTTTGGAAAACAGTTTGGGACTTTGAGCAGTTTTAAAACCGTGCAAAGATTTATGTACGGATCCCGCACATGCTGAAAATTTCCGTACCAAACATTTCGAGCTGCCGCGGGAAATTGCCGCAAAAAACATTCTTAGGGTGTGTCCCCATGTGCATAAGTAAGGGTTTTTTTCTGTCGTTTTCCTGTAAAACTTAGTGCCGTACTGCCTAAGTTCCAACCGTACGAAGGAATCTCAAATTTGTAGAGTACAATTTGCGTCACCCTCGAACTTAGGATGTACGAAAATTTGGCATCTTGTTTTTTTCGACCCACTTCGACGACAAAAAACGTCATCTTCAACCTTATCTTTAAAACACATGCGCGATGTGTTTTAAAACTAGGGATTTTGTATAAACAAATAGGAACACATATTCGCACGTGCCGTAATTTTTTTTCAAATTTAGACATGACGTTTAGTTCTCTATCGATCCATGTGCAACTCAACCCTGTTACTATTTTATTTCATTTTGCGGCCAACACAATATGGGTCTTAAGGCCATATTGTATGTTTTGCATACAATAGGCATATTGTATGGGCGTACGTCACCTACTTTTGAACTATGAGTGAAATACACAGCGTGTGGTTTTTATTTTTCTGTTGATTCTAATTTAGATTCGAGCGACGTGGACGATTTTCAACCGCTGTAACGTTACATATAACTTTAAAAAAAGAAAGCAATCAGTACTATCCATTTATTTTATGTTTAGTGTTCGTAATAAAAGCCAGCTGAACTCGGAACTGTTTTGTCGTACATACAGAAGTACGATACGGATTACGGAAACCCTAAGGGCTAGAGCAGGAGGAAAGGCTTGTCGAAAAAACGACATGCAAAAAAGCTGGCGCCATTCATGTTGCAATTGGCCAATTGCCCTTCCCTTACCGCACGTGTGAATAAGGATGGTTCACATGTGCGACGAAATTTCAGAACCATTATCTTTCACGCGTGTGAACGCTTTGCAGGCGTGACAACAGGTGACGGCCTCTTTAGGGTTTCCTGAAACTTCTCCCTCTCTTCATCTCTGCGTTCCATCTTTCCTCGAGCTCCTTTTGTTCTCACCATGCCGGGCCTATGGCATCACCTGTACGGACAGCTACGAGGCAACTTTTGTTTTATCGCAGCCGCCCTGCTGGGCGTTGCTTTCGTCCTGATGACGTCAGAGGAGAGCTCCGGTAGTGTCTCTCAAAAAACAGGCAAGTCGCTCTAGCTGTTCCGTACTGGAGGGATCAACTCGTCCGTACTCTCGGAAGTATTGCTTGTACGGATCTGATTTTCTGTAGAGATACTGTACTTGCAGGAGATTGTAAGAATATGTTTGCTGCTGTTTCCGGAAAAAGGTTGACTTCCACGGAGAAGATGGAGCTTCTATTTCTTATTCACGACTCGTAAATAATTAAATATGCATCCTTATCATTATCCAGAGTACAGAAAGTCCAGATATGAATAGTATCAATTCAAGTTTTCATAGGGAAGCACGCTCTTGAAACTATGGATTGAAATTTTCCAAGTGTAATATTTTTTGCCTTTTTATCATCAAACGTGGTTTCTAAATCTATCATCATTCGTCTTTACATTTGTGATTCTTTGACTTGGGCAATGTGAGTCCATTTTATTCCAATTCAATTCTAGTGACAATTGTTTTCTGTTTTCTAACCTTTTGATGTTTACTCTTTGTTTCCTGTCCTAACCTTGCCTAAAAAATAATTGCAGAATCGGTTTTGTTAGAGCCAGCCTTACCAACAATTGGACCACCACCGACACAGACATCTGTACCAGACATTAAACGAGTATCTGAATTTAAAATTGAATCAAAAGTTTTTTCGAGGACCAAACCGGTAACTGAACCGCCAAAACCACCATCGTGTTTTAATTGGCTTCCTCAAAACAGATTTGGAAGGATGCATGGAATTCAGGAGTCAAGGTACAATTTTGTCTCATTTTATTACAATGCAACATATGATGTTTCATCACTTTATGCCACACACATCCGGTAACTACTTCCTGTGACGATGTACCATATTGAATCTTGTCATCTGAAATGACTTCCTTTTCTTATTTTTTGTTTTTCAAGAGCATCAACACTCTGAATTTTCACTGTTTTTTATCATCCTGTGTGTCTATTGTACCAAAATTTAAATTAAGTCCTGTGTGTTTATTTTTTCTCTTTCCCTGTCTACTCAAGCATCACTGGCCTTGAAAATTTGTCTGGTTGACGAATGTCTTGTAGTCAAGGGACAATTATCTGGGTATTCATGCTAATTTATCCGATATGTCTGCCTTTTGACAGTATGTCATGGTTTGTGATATCATGTTATTTCATTCCCCCTCTTTCTCTCCCTCTCCTTCTCCCTCCCCCTTTCGCTCTCCGTCCTCCTTTCCCTCTCTCTCTCCCTCTCCCTCCCCCTCTCCCTCTCTCACCCCCACTTTCGCCTTCTCTCCCTCTCCCCCTCCCTCCTCCTCCCCCCCCTCCCTCTCCCTCTCTCTCACTCTTTCTGGCAAAGTCATGTCACATTGTCTGACAGCATATTGCATCTGGACATGTAGATACATGTCATGCTGTGTAGTCCCCATTTTTCCCATTCTTACAAAACAATTCGGTGAATGTATATCCAAGGAACACAGTCTTTTGTTACGTACTAGACTGATAGTTGTGATTTTTACCATTTCATATCATGTCACCTTGTGTCATAAAATCCCCTTAACTTACTTTCAACACATTACAAAAAAATCCCGATGTCAGGTCACGTTAAGTCATGTTGTTATCATGGTTACAGCGTCCTATCCAGAATGACAGATAACAGCATGTGACATGTGACAATTTGTCACTTTGTGTCCTCCTTATATGTGGTTGCATGGCAATCAGTGTTGACATCAGCGCTAATCTCCATTCAAGGTGAGATATGCCACCTTGCAGAGCGTCCTTCGACCTTCTCCGTGTCTTGTGAAGGGCTTTGCTATGGAGGAACTTGACCCAGAGGAGAATTTTCGGAGGGGATACACTTTTGGTCACGCCTTGTCGTGGGAGGACAAATCACATATATTGCCATACTTGTTGGGTGCCAGGGATCCAAGCTTGCATGAGAGGTAAGCGGTAGCTCCCCTCTCCCTCCCTCTCCCTCTCCTTCAGCCTCTGCCTCTGCCTCTCCCTCTTCCTCTCCAACTCCCTCCCCCTCTCCCTCTCCTTGGGGTACGGCAACAATGAACGATTTAGTCCTGTTCACGTATGCTATTTCAGCAAAACTATCACATTTAAATTATATACTGTATTATTTTGTTTTTATTTCGTGAATTGACACCTGGCGCTCTGATAACCAATCTCACTCAAGTTTTGCACCATTGCACTTTGTAGAATGTCCGATCTTGAACAAGTATCCTGGGTCTCAACCACATATTCTATCCTCTTTTTTTTGTGCCAGAATTTTTTCGCTCAAAAGCTGTACACCTAGTTGTTTACGGTGATGTTGATTATATGTCTAATGAGGATATATCGGGCATTTGTTCTGGTTATCAGATGCCCGGAAAAGAGTTCATATCGATTACCAGATAAAAACCCGCTACACACTGTTCATGAACTATGGTTTTTCAGTTGACATTTTAGGTGAATTAGATGAACTTATAAACTTTTAAAGTTTTGAATCTGTTTGTTTTGTTTATATTTCTCATCTACAGCTACTCCTTTTTCTCAGAAAGGCTAAGTCGTCTCTTCATCGAACCTTGCAAAATAGTATGATGGCATTTGAATTTGTTCCGTCAAAATGCCACCCTTGATGATGAAAACTTCACCAACTATGGACAATGTAATATTATTTTATTACGTCTCGGTGAATCGATGTATGTCCTTGAAACAAGATCCGCTATAAATACACTTTGTCAAAGATTCAATAATTTGGTTTGCTTTAAATGAGGAAGGTTGCTTGAACGGATTACTCTCTTTGAGACCATTCTCATATGTATCGGAAATGCACTATCACCTAAATTAGTGTGGATTGTGCCATTTTTTGTCACGCAAATTAAAGTGTTGGCCACATTGATTCTCGGAGCAAAAGTATTTGGTTGAGCAGTTTTTTCGGATGCTCCCTTTTTGGTATGCACAATGAAGTGTGGTTAAATTATTCTCCAATCCAGTCTAATTACCTTCCACATTAATTGTGGCGTATAAGTTATCCTTCGTTCTTTTTTTGTCTTTTCATGTAGGTGCAATAGATTTGCCTTGAAGCTGACTCAAGAAATCGCCTTCTTTGTATGACTTTCCGTTGTCATTTCCATTATTTTCGTTTTCATATTCCGATTTTGTGAAGGAAGAGACGGATATTTCTTGACCTTGGAGGGAAGAGCTTCAATTTGGGCGTTCTATGGATGATTCGAAACTATCCCTTGGATTTTACTGAGTACCATGTGTTTGATGTAAATGGAGAATTATATGAAGCCCCAATCCCACCAAAACAGTCAATTTTCGCGGTAAGGATTTCCTTACTTTTTTTTTGCCCATGTATGGAAAGTGACAGTTGTTGCAATCAAGTTTGAAGTTAGCACCATTCTATCGGATTCAGTTTATTCCATCACCACTCTGCAAAGAACTTAAAAATGGCGTTATAATCACGATTCTTTTTTACGACATTTGCTAAACGTTGGAGGAATTTTGACAGCCGTCCTTGCTTGGAAAATGGACTACTGGAATTGGGTTATCATAGTTGTTATTTCAACAAAGTGTCTAAATGGGTTTTTTGGGATGACGGCGGTTGCAGGACCCATTGCATGAAATATCTTCCTTTTCCCGTAGAAGAGCCTCACTCGATCCCCCTCCTGTTATAAACTCCATGTTAAATGGTCTCACTGTTCATAGTGCATTTGTGTCGGATGAAGATGGAAAAATGACTCTTCATAATAAAGAGAAGGTGAGGAGCACATAAAATACCTCACTCTCCACTTACTTGCATTTCTCCATTTCAAAGGCAGAAATGAGCGTCGGCCTTTTGGGGGAGGGGGTTTGTTTATGCAAAATCTGCACCAGTGGAAGAAGAGAGTGAGAGGGAGGCAGAGAAGTCACTTTAATTAATCAAGTCATATGGCATCACATCTCGTCACATCACTTAAATCATGTCACGTCACATCACATCTCGTCACACCACTTAAATCATGTCACGTCACATCACATCACATCACATCACATCATGTTCAAACAACTCTTATTATGAGATTTTTTCGGACATTATCCGTTGTTGGTTCTAAGGTTATCTTGTGTCTTTGTGCAGCTAAAAGTCAACATCACTCGATTTATTAAAGAGGAGTTAAAAGCAACCAGCGATGATACTTTGATTGTGAAAATGGACATCGAGGGAACTGAGTATCCGATCCTTAGAGGTTAGTTAACTTTGATTCCCCAAAATATGTTTGTATTGTTTGAACAGACAAAAAAAGAAAGTACTTATGCATGTATGCTTTGCACAAAGCACCCTGTGGATATACCCTGAAATGAAACAATAAAGTTTTCTTATGTCTCCTATTGACCACCATTTTATTGATTGGTACGGGTTCGAAAATTTGTTAATGTTTTCTAGAACCTTGTTTTCGATGGAGTAATATTTTAGTGTTTTCAAGAAAAACTGTTTACGAACGTTTAGGCACTTCCAATGTAGGGAAAATTTTCCGGTGAATATTTTCAGAAAAACGCTTCACTGCTTTCTTGTTAACTTCTTTTTGTTTTTTTTGTTTGTTTTTTTGTCTTATCTGTTTCCCAGCTTGGGTCGACGACTTGGAAATGGCGAAAATTGTGGATGAGCTTTTTGTGGAGCTTCACAACAACCATCCTTCCATGGCCGAGTATGGATGGGACAAATTTAGTGAAACTCGAAAGGACGCCGTAAAGGTTTTGCTAGATTTGAGAAAGAGCAACTATTATGCGCATTCATGGCCATGAGTTGTGTTCTAAAAAATGGAAAGCAGTACAAACAGAGTAATAGTCAAATAAATTGGAGCACCTTGTATAGTATTCTATTTGCCACGGTTGTTTCAGTGTTATTTAGGTCAGAAGAAAATAGAAACAGGTTTTAGTTTTGGGCCGCTAGTCCAATCGAGTATTAGTTGGGTAAATAATATGAATCTTATTTATTTGATAAAGTAACGGATGATTTTCGTTTAGCAGTTTTACTTTTGATTCAGTTTTTTCATTTACATTTAGGTCGCCCAAAAGTTAGTCAGACTCACTAGGATTGTTAAAATATGTTCGCTGAATTTAGTCTTCGACTAGTGCATGTGAACAGTGTCCAATCAAAAGCTTCACTTAAATCCTTTTGTTTTTGAAAGTTGTTTTTCCCAAATGGATCCATCCTTAATTTGTCGACGACTTGACTCTATTACTATGATCTTTATTGAAATATGATCTGAGGCCTTTTCCATCTACTACTTTGATTTATTTTCCCGGTCAGATTACTTTACAACATAACAGATTCTTGACCCGGAAATCAAATGTTTTTTTTTCTGGTAAGAAATATGGTAATGTTTCGACGGTTGTTACTTTAGTTACTGGCTGTTTCTCGCCTTTTTTTCCAATATCAGCTTTATTATCTTCAATCTACTTTTATTTTTAATTTTGCACCAACAGTCTCTTGTACGTTTGTCTGTTTAGCATAGGCATGGTGATGATGCTTCTGTTTTTTCTTCTCGTTGTATCAAGCCTCTTTATGGCTTTTGGACTTTCTTTCAGGCTTAGCAAGTCATCTTCTTGGGCCTTGTTTGTAGTATGATGGCAGTTCAAGGCTGCAACGCTAAGTCTGTCCGAATCATAGTCAAACGCAGCAAATCATGCTGTAGTCTGTCAGTTACATTTTCTTCACATTTTCTTCGTAAAAACTAAAAAGGATATGCTGCCAGATGGCGTTCGAGTACGTCGGTCATCGGATGCGGTTTTGCGATGCGTAAAGTCTCGCTTTCAATAAGATCCTACGTCATGATCTAATACCTTTTGATGTATCCATACGATTGTGGCAAAGCAATACGATGCGGTACGATGTGCCGCCATAGCATCGCAATGCTATGAATGGCGACCGTGCATCGTTATTAGTGTCAAAGTTTAAATAGTGTGTAAAAAAATATACCGTCATTGACGCTAATTAAGAATTTGAAAATTTGAAAAAAAAAAGGTTTATACTAATTTCGGCGTTAACGCTAATTTGGGGACAGCAAAAATGGAATATTCTCCGTACGATTGTACACATTAATCTATGTAACCGTACACAATCTTAAAAATTGTACGACGGCGCCAAATCGAGTATCCGTACCGATCAGACAATTTTACGGCGGTTACGTGTTAACGATATACCGCGTAACGTAAAGTTTAATTTTTTTTTTTTGGTTTGACGTTTACGGAAACGGTTAACACGCCATGCCGTTTCTACATGTAACTTGGACGTATGGCCGTAGTTCCGTTCATCCGTATCTCATGTATTCTAATAACGTCCCTTTTGGGTGGTTTTATTAGAGTTAAGTATGCTAATATGTGTCTTAATTGTAATAAGGGTGTTACCTCGTCTATCTTTCAGACGTCTCACCTGTATTAACGTCAGCGTTGTTCCGTATTAGAGTAAATGATGTCACTAAAATGAACCAAAAAGTACATACCGACCAACCAATTAATAATTCACGTCACGTGATTGGTCGCCAAAGATTACACGTGTCTTATTTTTTATCCACGCAAACATTATGGCTTTTTTTAATATGCATCAAAACAGGCCTGTCTTACCCGCTGCCTTTCCAAGAAAGATCCGTACATTCACTGAGCTGCCATGTTTTCTCACGCCTTTTTCATGAAAAATGTCCATTGTCAACCACGTGCATACTCTCACGTTGAAAACTGACGCAAATTTTAAAACTTTCCCGCTCTCACCGTGTCGTTTTTAAAATGGAAATATTTGACTTCAAACAAAATATTTGATTTAAAAATTTTGAATGTTCAAATTTTTACCAAGCATTTCCCTCCTTTTTTTCACAACAGATTCCCTTCCCCTCCTATATACACTCGTCGTTAACTCCAACAATGGCACTATTTTCCTCCCTTCGCATCTACCTTCATTGTTGCATTTTATTTTTGTTGCTTCATATTTATCTTTCACAAGTTGTCGTGACTATCTTAAGAAAATATGTGGCCCATTACCACCTTTTTTGCGGCGAAAGCCAGACCTCCCGCTGTATTTTTCCCACCTCCGGTTGAGGAGGAGATGGAGTGCGGCGAGAATGAGGGGGACGGAGAGGCAGGTGAAGGGATGGGATCACCAAATGATGACACCCTCATAGAAGGCGGTGGGTCCGATTTCGGCTCACCCCCAAATTCATCTCCGGACTCACCGCCAGACTCACCGCGTGTGGACCACGGTATCAGCTCGGTGGTGAGACGCAAGCTCCAACACGTGTCGACAAAGGTTGCACGCGTTCGTGTAATCAATTGGATGATTGCGGATTGTAATACAAACGGAAAGGAGTGCCTTATACCGAGGACCGTGAAGAAGTTTCCGGAACACTTTACGGGCGAATATAATACAAGTAAGCAATATTAACTTTTTATTCTTACCTTATATGACTTTTTACGGCTGCTTACATTTTGTTTCTCAATATAGAATTCGCTTATATTGTGGCATTTTGTTTATCTCTACCATTATGTGTTCGTTAGAATTTTTATTTATTTTTTCCACGCCCCAACCACATTTTCTTAATGTTGTTATGTTAGATCCTCCTGCACCGTCGTGAAACACCGACGACAGTGTGTCGTCGCTTGTGGTTTTAATATAATAATATTGTTAGCAGGTGGCCACATTGAAGCGCCGATGCGTGGATGAAGAAATCGAACTGGCGACGACAATTCGTCGTCGCAACAACGATCAAAATGACAAACTACAATACCGAGCATATTTTAGTTATTTATTTTTAGTTAGTACAATAAGTATGAACCTTCGTATGGTCGACGAGGCTTTGTCTTTGTCCCATTGTTGGAATCGCAGAATCATTAAACCGCGAGTTTTTTTGATTCACTTTCGTCGTCGCACCGTTGGATTATCCAAAAAAATTAGGGACACGACGACTTTCCTTTGTCGCGGACCACGCAGTCTGTGAGTGCAATTTGCACGTCGTTGCCATTCTTGGAATCTTCTAAGCAGTGAACCGGAGCAACTCCTAATTTTGTTTCATCGTCACACTGATGGAATGATCTAATTGATTGGGTTAGCGACGACTTCGTGCCGTCGCGAACAACACAATCTGTAAGTATATTTCGAACGCATATAATGCGTTAAAACCTCATGCGTTATTTTTACGTACGACCTATCATTTTAAAGACAAACTCGTATATTCTCTCATCCTTTTGTGTAGCTGTAACAGTAATAGCTGATCGAACTTGTTTATAAAGGGGTATTTAGGTATTATGATTATAGAGAACTAAATTTGGTAGACGTCCGCGAAAGAATCACGCTATTTGGAGTTATATTTTAAAAGTTATAGCGATGGGTGTATTTAGGTGACAGCGTGGGGACTAAATAACAAGTGGGTAGAATTGAAACGGGTTAAGGGTCAAATTAGTACCGAAATTACGCGTGTACGTTTCATAAAGTTATAATGAAACGTTTAGTATGCACGGTGGTTCGTTTCTTACAAATTTTAGTACGAAACGTCACTTTCACGTTAGGGAATTTCGTTGGAAGTTTCGCGTGCGAAATTTGTTACGCACGATCGTGCGAAGTCGCGTTTCGTTTGGCGCGCACTTTTGCACGTAAATGTTACGTAGTGAAACGTAACGTTTGATTGGTTAGTAAAGTGCTAAGTAGTTAGTAAGAGATTCCGCACGTTTTTGCATTGGTCAATCTAAGTCTTTGATGATCAATGATTGGCCCAGTTAAAAGCCTGTTAAAACGGAGCGTTGACTCTGGCCTGGCGAGTCCAGGGCGATGATGGATAAATAGTGAAGTGTAAGAGGAGAGTAGACATCTTTTCCTTTGGAAAAGTTTGTGGAAATTTCAGCTGATCTTGGTCCTGAGCGATTAATACCAAATTGGAAAAAAAGCATTTTTGCATTGAAATCTCTTACTAACTAAATAGTGTTTTAGTAGTTAAGAGATAAAATTATTAAGAGTGGAGAGTAGAGGAAACACTTTAATTTGAAGGGTTGAGCCACGATGGCAAGAGACCAAGCTAATGTTATGTGGACAAAAGCTTCTTCTAATTTAAAGTTTATCTTTATGTGAGTGTTTTCCAATGTGGATGTGTATTTTCCAATGTGTGGAATGTGTGGTTGAAATTGTTTGTAGTAATGGGATTTTCAGAGAGGTAGGAAATCCTGTTACATATGGTATCAAAGCTTGGTTAGAAACCAGAGAGAAGCTTCCTCACTCGAATATCGACTGCCGTGACCGGTGAGGGTGCTCTAACCTGTGTCGGTAGAACCACAATGTGAAGTGGCAAGGGATTGGAGGGAAACTGAGTGATCACACAGCCAGCGGCCGCTGGTTAGATGTGGGGCGTGCTCAAGTCTTAAGGACTAAGTCAGGGTGGGCAGTGTAGCCACCGCTGAAGCTCACTCCAATTACCTAGAAGCCAAACAAACTTGCCTTCTCCTAGCAATGATTCATGTGTAGAGGAAGGGCTTGTAGCCATGAAGGGTGAGGAGGTGAGGTTTAGAGAGTAAAAGATCCTAATGTAGTGGGAAGTGGGAAATTTGCTAATGGAGGAGAAGGAAAGTGGAGTACTTTACTTCTTCAAGAGCAAAGGAGTCCAGAAATGACTCAAAACTTTTCAAACCCTATATTGTTACCTTTGATTGATTTCAATTTTTGCTATTGCAAAATTTGTGGGGAAATTCTTACATTTCTGTTTCAATGTTGGGATATTGAAAATTTGAAATTGTACTAACTTATTGTCAATGTCTTTTTAATTTCTCAGATCTTGATCTTTTCAAAGGATTTGTTAAGGAGAAGAAGTTTTGGATTGGAGCAATCTAAGGACTTCAAACCTGCAGCAAATTTCTTTGGGAAATTATACTCTATCTTTCCTTTTGCTTGATTTAATTGTGTGATAATGGCAAATTCTGCATGGAAACTTGAAATGGAGAATGCGTTGAATGTGTTGAAGAAGAGGACTATGAAATTGGTCAAAAGATTTAATAATCATTCTGCCGTTGTGGATGAAACCATTTCCGAATTGAAAAGTGAATTAAAAGTTGTCAAAGAAAATGGAAATGTTTCAAATGAGAAATTATATGATCTTATTAACTTATTCAGACCAAGAATGATATGAATGACCAAAAAGGTGAGAGTAGTAAAAGGAATGCCAGTTTTAGGGAGGATGATCATGATAGACCTAAGAAGATAAGGGATCTGAAATTGTCTATTAGTGAGGCACCATCGTTTGATGGTATGAGGATTGATGAGTTGGATGCTTGGATTTTTCATATGGAATATTATTTGGAGTCTAGAAATTGCGATCGTGATGATTACACTTCTTTTGCAGTTAGGTGTCTCAAAGGCGATGCTCAAATTTGGTATTATACTCAGAGAAGGTATAAATTGATTCATGATAATGCTGATTGGGAAACTTTTAAAACCGCGATCAAATCGCGTTTCTTGTCTATCACTTTTAAATCCAAAATGGAAGAAAAGTGGTTGAATTGTAAGCAGACTGGATCTGTGAAGGATTATATTGTGGAATTTGACTCATCTAGCATTCATGTCATAGGTTTGACTGATGAAATGGCTAAATTGCATTTTTTTAACTATTTGAATCCTATACTGAAATCAGAGCTAAAACATCAAAATTTTAATAATTTGAAGGAATTACAAGATAAGTCATTGGAATTAGAGGATCAGTTGGGGTATAATCGAGAAACTCGATCACTCAGAGGTAATTTAAATGAAGTATCACAGTGGGATGAGGAGGAATTTGTTGAAGAGGGTCTGAATGCTGGTCTGGTGAATAGGCAAAATATCTTCAGGGGAAATCAAAGGGGTGGACATAGTGTTAATGCAGGAAATAAATTTAACAATAGAGGGGGGTACATTAAAAGTCCTAAACCAAACATTAATGCTCAGAAGCCTTACCTTACTATCCCCACATGCACTATTTGTTAGAAAAAGGGTCATAGAGCATTTGAGTGTGCACAATTGAAAAGGATTAACTGTTATAACTGTGGAGAGGAGGGACATTTTAGTAGAGAGTGCACAAAACCCAAAAAGAAAGTCACTTGTTTCAAATGCGGAGGTCCAGATCATTACGCTAAAGACTGTACAGATAAAGGCTCTCTCAAAACAGTCGATGTAAATGAAGGTCTCCAAGAGGATATTGCATTATACGTAGCTGAGCATGAAGCCCAAGAGGTGGGAAACGGAAAGGACTAACTGAAAGTCCTCAGTTTAGTCAACCGGATGCAGAAGTTAAATAGTTAACTTTGGAGGGCAAATTAATGAATGGAAAAGTTAGGATAGCTGAATTTATTATGATTCTCACTACACTGCATAGTTTAAAGAATCCTTCTGATGAAATTCTCAACAACAGACCTATGTTAGGACAGTTAAGTAATGATGACACTAGACACAGTTTGATTAGATTCGAGTCATTAGTGGAAGGAAAACCGCTGAAAGTAATGGTTGATTCAGGTGCCACACATAATTTTATTTCACATAAGTTTGTAGAGGAAAATAAAATTCCTACTGTCATAAGGGAAAAGCCTTTACATGTTCAAGTGGCAAATGGTAATAAGTCCACATTAGACTTACAAACTGACACGATAGAAGTTGATATCCAAGGTCATAAAATGAAAGTTGTGTGTGAAATAATGAATTTGGGAAGTGAAGAACTAATTCTGGGAAAGCCTTGGTTAACAGAACATAATCCTCAAATTAATTGGGAAATTAACACCTTAAAAGTGAAGTCTGAAAACGGTTGGAAGGTTTTGCAAGCATTATCTCCTAAGAAATTGCATAGGAATCATATAAACAACATACCCAGATTGGGAGTGGAAGGTTTGATATCTGCTAAACAATTTAAAAAACACTTAAAAGATAAAACAAATCATCCTTTCTTGTTATTAGTAACTGAGGCATTTACTGATGAAAGAGGGGGAGAAAACACTAACATTGATGTCATCACTAAATCAGACACCACTAAAACTTTCGAAAAACTAAAATCTGATTTTGTAACTAACATTAATACATCTGATGCTGCTTTTAAAGATTTGATTTTTGAATTTAGAGATGTTTTCCCAAATGACTTACCTTCAGGGAGGCCACCTTCCCGAGATGTAGAACATGTTATTAACCTTGAACCTGGATGTAATCCTCCTGTCACAGGAATTTATAAACACAGTTTCTTTGAGCAGGAGGAGTTAAAGAATCAGATCAAAGAACTCCTAGAGAAAAGACATATTCAACCCAGCAAATCACCGTACGGAGCACCAGTTCTTTTCGTCAAAAAGAAGGACGGAACGTTGAGAATGTGTGTCAATTATCGTAGTCTGAACAAGATTACGGTGAAGGATAAGTATCCGTTACCTTTAATTTCTGATTTGATAGATCGTTTAAAAGGTGCTAAAGTATTTTCGTTGATTGACATGCGTAGTGGCTTTAATCAGGTGCCAATTAGAATTGAAGATGTTGATAAAACTGCTTTCAGGACTAGGGTGGGTCATTTCGAATGGATAGTGATGCCATTCAGCTTAACGAATGCACCGCCTACTTACCAAAGATTAATGAACCAAACCTTTTCAGATTACATAGATGAGTTTGTCCAAGTGTTTATATATGATATTTTAGTTTACACTGAATCTAAAGAACAACATATAATTCATTTAAAAAAAATGTCGGAAAGGTTAAGAGAAAGAAAATTATATGGAAAATTGTCAAAATCTAGTTTTCTTAAAAGTGAACAATTATTTTTGGGACATATAGTTAATGGGGAAGGTGTTAAAACAGATCCATCCAAAATTTTAGCAATCCAAAATAGGAAACAACCTACTAATGTAACAGAAGTTAGATCGTTTTTGGGATTGGCCACTTATTACAGGAAATTTATCAAGAATTTCAGTATGATCGCCGCACCTTTGACGGATTTACTTTCGGAGAAGGAGACGTTTGTGTGGGGAGCTGATCAGGAGGGAGCATTCGACGAATTAAAAGGGAAGTTGACCTTTGCCCCTACACAGGTGTATCTTGACCCTGCCGGGGAATTTAAAGTTCTGATCAACTACAGATGTATCTGATAAAGGTCTAGGTGCAGTCATAAGTCAAAAAGTCGGCAAACACTTTCATCCTATTGCTTTTGAGTCCAGAAAATTCAATGATGCTGAAAAGAACTATACAGCACAAGAAAAGGAATTACTTGCAATTGTACATGCATTGGTGAAATGGCGTTGTTATTTGCATAATAAAGAATTTACAGTTCACTGTGATAATAAAGCACTCTCTTATTTACAGAGATTAAGTGATGCGCAGATTATGACTGTTAGACAGGTTAGGTGGATGCAGAAATTAGCATATTTTAAATTTAATGTCAAACATATTCTTGGGAAGACAAATGTAGTCGCAGATCCTTTAAGTAGATGTTTTGAAATAAGTGTTATGGTTCGAGATGAATTGTTTTTAGATATAGTTAGAAATGGTTATGATAAAGATCTTTATTTTGTCGTGATTTACAAGAATATTTCGGGAGGGAATTCTGACCCATTGAATGAGAGGCATGTCAAAAACTTTAGACTAGAGGATGGTTTACTATATTTGCAAATTGGGGATAGATTATTCATTCCTGAAGTGGGAGACTTAAGAAAAAGAAATTTTACGGGAAGCTCATGAGCATTTAGGACATCTAGGTCGAGATAAAACCTTTAGTCGATTGCAAAGTAGATTGTTTTGGCCTAGGATGGCAAATGAGGTGTCAAAACACGTGGAAAGTTGTGTCCCTTGCCAATAGAGTAAACCTAGTACCCAAAAACCTAAAAGTCTCTTAAAACCTTTGGATATCCTCGAAGAACCGTGGGAATCTGTCAGTATGGATTTTATAGCCAGGTTGCCTGCTACATCTAAAAGGAATGACACTATTATGGTCGTAGTCGATAGGTTCACTAAAATGGCAATCTTTATCCCTTGCAAAACCACTCATTCAATTGTAGATATTGCAAAGTTATATTTTGACAACGTGGTCACCATCATGGAGTCCCAATATCTATAGTCAGTGATAGAGATTCTAAATTTACGTCTGCTTTTTGGAAAGAATTACAACAAAATTTAGGCTCTGAATTATAAATGAGAACCGCTTATCATCCTCAGACAGATAGACAGACAAAAAGGATAAACGGTACACTAGAGGAAATGCTTAGGACTGTTTGCAGTGGAGTTCAGAACACACGGGAATCTAAATTGCCATTAATGGAATTTGCATACAATTCATGTTAACATGCAAGTACAGGATTCTCACCATTTAAAATTGCATACAGATACCAACCTAGAGAAGCATTGGACTTAATAACAGGGGTCACTCAACAGAATAGAGGTTATGGAACAGAGTTTTGGGAATACGTTCAAACAGTTTTCAAAACTGTCTGGGATGCATTAGTGGAGGCACAAAGGAGGCAAGAATTAAATGCTAACCGCAAACGGGGTGATTGGGTGTTATGCACAGGTGACAAGGTTTGGCTCTCTAGAACTCATTACAGGTGCAAGATTGAGGGACAATCGGATCCTACGGGGAAATTAGATCCTAAGTACATTGGACCATTTACTGTAATCGAGATGATATCGCCAGTTGCTGCCAAATTGGACTTCCCGCCTTCAACAAAATTCATCCAATGATACACATCAGCCAATTGAAACCAGTGAATCTTCGACCAACTGAAGGAGAATTGGAATTGGATCCCTCAATAATTATAGAACCTGAAGTCAACAGATGGGTAATAGATTGGGTTGGTTAAAGGTTGGTGATACTATATTCTGGTAAGTGCATTATCTAGGAAGGCCTGAGGATGAGTTGACTTTAGAGGATAAAAATTATGTGAGTTTTTACAGAGGTATTGGAGGGATAATAATATAGAAGTCCTGTCTTGAGAATTAAAGGTGTTTAACTGAGGTCAGTTAAAATTAAGGAGGGGATGATGTAACAGTTATAGCTGATAGAACTTGTTTATAAGGGGGTATTTAGGTATTATGATTATAGAGTACTGAATTTGGTAGACGTCCGCGAAAGAATCACGCTATTTGGAGTTATATTTTAAAAGTTATAGCGATGGGTGTATTTAGGTGACAGCGTGTGGTCTAAATAGCAAGTGGGTATCATTGAAACGGGTTAAGGGTCAAATTAGTACCGAAATTACGCGTGTACGTTTCATAAAGTTCTAATGAAACGTTTAGTATGCACGGTGGTTCGTTTCGTACAAATTTTAGTACGAAACGTCACTTTCACTTAAGGGAATTTCGTAGGAAGTTTCGCGTGCGAAATTTGTTACGCACGATCGTGCGAAGTCGCGTTTCGTTTGGCGCGCACTTTTGCACGTAAATGTTACGTAGTGAAACGTAACGTTTGATTGGTTAGTAAAGTGCTAAGTAGTTAGTAAGAGATTTCACACGTTTCTGCATTGGTCAGTCTGAGTCTTTGCTAATCAATGATTGGCCCAGGTAAAAGCTTGTTAAAACGGAGCGTTGACTCTGGCCTTGCGAGTCTAGGACGATGATGGATAAATAGTGAATGTAAGAGGAGAGTAGACATCTTTTCCTTTGGAAAAGTTTGTGGAAATTCCGGCTGATCTTGGTCTTGAGCGATTAATACCAAATTGGAGAAAAGGCATTTTGCATTGAAATCTCTTACTAACTAAATAGTGTTTTAGTAGTTAAGAGATAGAATTATTAAGAGTGGAGAGTAGTGGAAAACACTTTAATAAGAAGGGTTGAGCCACGAGGGCAAGAGACCAAGCTAATGTTATGTGGACAAAAGCTTCTTCTAATTTAAAGTTTATCCTTGTGTGAGTGTGGTCCAATGTGGATGTGTATTTTCCAATGTGTGGAATGTGTGGTTGGGATTGTGAGTAGTAATGGGATTTTCTGAGAGGTAGGAGATCCTGTTACAGAGGGAGAGTTCTCGCTATTTTTCTCCGTGCCCATCACTCGCTATGTACGGAAAAAAAATTGCAGGGGTCTCGGACTTCCACTTGCATTTATGGGTCCTTTGCATAATTTTTGCCGTCGTCGCCTCTCCTCTCTCCCTCTCACACTATCGCTTGTATCTCACACTTTTTAGAATGAGACGCGACAATATTGGTATATAATGAAAGATCTTTGAAAAAAAAATGAAAATTTTTAGGTTTTTATTTAATGGCAAGTCGAGTGAAAAAAGTAGAAAAAGCGAAATCGGGAAACCATGGCGGAAAGTTCTTGAATCCGTGACGTCGACGTTGTCACAAGTGAGCGTGACGTCACAATGTCACCAAACGCTAAACATGTGAAATTTCACAAAAATCTAGACCAAAAATTTAGACGTCTACAACTGTCGTTGTTTTTGTTGGCGTCACCAATCGTCGGAAGTTTCGTAGTTGTCTTCAATCGTCACAAGTTGTACCTACGTCTACAACCGTCACATGTCAAAGTTCCGATTTCATTTTCGCTTATTGGGACGCTCTTCAAAGTAGTACGGAGAATCTTCATTACAGTCCAAAATACTTCATCAAAGTACCGATTACATGGGGACGTACCCTTAAAGTTTCCAACCGCTAAAATGACTTTCAAATCATAGTGTTGTGTATCGGTTAAAAATTTATCGCGATAACACTAATACCGATAGTTATTGGTTATGGAACGGTCATCGAACGGTCAGAGGTCCCGATATATTGGTCAGAGACCAACAAATTCCATATCGGCGATAACTTTTAAAAAATATAGTATGCATACAATAGTACTATATAACATACTGTATTATATTATTTACTTTATATAGCGTAGTATGCCGTATAATGTATCTGTTCCGTATCTGTTTAACTGAAATCTTTTACGGACAACGCAGCACATAAACGTCAATAAATTTAAAACACTACTTTCTAGTTCTAAAATTATAGGATTGAAACGAACAAATTAAATTACATTGTAAAATTTTAAATCAAACATTTTTGAAAAACATACGTATAGACGAACAGATCAAACGAGCATATTTGTCAGTCTACCGCCATTCACTGCCGCCTGCTTCCACCATCTTTTGACGATTCAGGGGCTCTTTTTTGAGGAAATATTAGTTTTTTATAAAAATAAATATATATATATATATATATATATATATATATATATATATTCATTGCGGTGTTTTACCGAAATCGGGGGGGAAGGGAGTCCGCGGCGCGTCCAGGGAATAATAAGTACAGTTGAGTGCATTGGCCGTACATTTTTCTGTACGGTTCGTACAGATATCGCCAATTGTTATAAATATCGAAGATAACACCGATAACGATATATTGTACCAATATATCGATTATCGGCTACCCGAAAAAAGGCCCATATCGGTTATCGGCAAATCCTTACCGATACACAACACTATCAAATCATCTCCTTTTTAAAAATTGAAGGAAAGCTTATGTTGAGATTTTTTAGATTCCACGCTAATTTCTCTGGCTTTAGTGTTTCAACGTATAATTTTCTTTTGGTTAGCGCGACGCTTTCAGATTTTAGCCTTGGAATGCGGAGTTTCGTTTACTTTACGCTTCATTGTTGACGTTTGAAAGTTTTGTTGGCTGTTTTTTAGGGTGTTTTAGGTCTTGCTTTCCTTTTGTTAGGTTTAGAAAGATACTTTTAGTGTTTTGTCGTTTTCCGAATCATCTACATTATGTCAGAGGTTTCTCTCATCCACTATTCTCCTGCAGAAATAGACAAAGAAAAAGGACAACCTTTTGAAAAAGTAAACAGCGTTTTTTCCTCAAAGCCCCCTGGTGGCATTCTAAAACCCCTGGTATCAAAGCCGAGACTAAGACCGATGGTAGAAACAAGTCGATATAAGTACCTCTATCCGAAACTTGGGAAACGCTTAAAGAAAAATACTTACGATGACCGTAAATCTTATGGATGGAAAAACTCTGGGATTGAGTTTTACAGAGACTTCCATTTACCAGTTTTAGAGAGGCTCCTGGAAAACTGTAAGGCGTACGAAGATTGGCCTTTGGCCGCCGGAGTTATGGCGGTTCTCGTCTCAAGAGGTCGTGAAAATGGCAAAAAAGACAGAGATCCAGAGGTAAGCTACAGTTTTAGTTACTGTCTGAGGTGCAGTTATTTTTGAGTTGGAGCTACTTTTTGAACTGGAGGTACTTTTTGAGTGCACAAAATTGCTTGAACCATGGTATTTTCCGTCCTTATTAAACCCTAAAAAGCCCTGAAAGACGCATATTTATCGATATTTTTTTCCTGCCAATGCGATGAATTTAACAGACGAATTTCAGATCAGGCCTGGAAAGATGAGGGAATATAAAGGGGAAGACGGAGATAGAGAGGAGGATAGGGGAAAAATAAGATTGTTGCTATGACCAATAATATAAAAAGTGAGAGAACATGTTAGATTGGCATTTCTCAGTGCTTTTGAGAATGGGTATAATTTGTTTTAAGATGTGAAATTCATGATAGTGTGGTGAAATGAACTATAAACGGATTGTCATTCATATCTTTTGAGTTTAACCATTGAGTGGTTTTGTTTGGAAAATAAGGTGACTCTCCCCTTTGGTTCTGTTATAAATAGATGCTTTTTTTTTCCGAAGATGTTAATGAATTGTTTCGATGAGAAAAAGGGACATCAGTGGTCTGTTTCACACAGGAAATTTTACAAATCGCGTTAAGGGCGGGTCTTTTGAAACTCCATTGGCGCACAGTGGAGAATTTTATCTTCTCGCTCTTCACTGCCAACAATGTTTTTGCGGTACATTTCTGAGATTTTTATTTTCCCGTTTTTTTCTGTTCATTCTTCCTTTCTTTTACGATTCGGTGACGTTGGTTAATATTAAACCCGGATTGAATGGAGAACCCGGAGGTTTCCGATTATTGGTTAGTTTTAAACTCTATTAAAATCATAAATTGCAGGAATTGAAAAATCAAACTAAATTGGAAACTCTAATCACAATAAATGGTCCAGTTTAAGGCGCAATTTCCACATGTTTTAGTGTGGGCCATGTTGAATATAGATCAAATGAACAACGATTCAACTTCTTAGGACTTTACAATGTCTTTTACTATGTGAAAAACACAAATATCTTATCTAAATTTTTCGTTAATTAAAGTCTTACAGGTCGTATATTACAATCCTATTTGTAATATTACTACAAATGTATTAGTAAATCTAAAAGTACTATTAACATATACCTTTAACTCGTAATAGAACCGTCAAAAAACCCTAGTCCTTTCACATGACGATCAAGGAATTTGTCCATCAGTATAGAAACGACCTATTTGACTGCAATTATTTTGCTGAATCGAATTTACTTTGGACTGAAGTTGGAGTAATTATTAGGACGGATCATTTGAACTGTTTACTTTTAATTTGGATTTAAACCGGATTTGGGTTTAATACAGGCTCAAAATGGACCTTTGAACCTAAACCTCGGTAATTGGCATTTTGAAGGAGGCCGTCTTGAAGAAGCCTTGCAGAGATTTGCGTTGTAAGCAGTAATGATATTTCTTTTTCGTTTTTTACTTCGTCTTTTTTTCTTTCGGCAAGAAGATAAGCTTGGAAGCTAAGAACAGGTGTGAGAAAATACACGAGGTTGAAAACTATCCAGTTCAGAAAAAAACAAAAAAACAAATAAAACAACAATAAAACAGCTCAAGATTTTTTGATGTCATTCGCTAATTTCCTTTACTTCGGGTTTTTTTTTTCATTTTTTTTTTGCAGTTTAACTTCTCATTCCGCTAGATACGGAGAGGAATACGAGAATGCAAACTTTCTTCATGGATATGTTGCTTATGAACTTTGGTTAAAACAAAATTTAAAAACTTATGAGGAAAATCGCAGTATTCAGAGAGAAAATGAAAAAGAAAATGAATTCAAACACTGCACCTTAGGGAGTTGTGAGAAGGGAGAGTTAGTTCAGGAACAAAATTTTTTGATGTCAAAAAAGCTTAATTCTGAGTTTTTCAAAAAATGGGGAGATGAGAAATGGCAGATGAGGGGTGAGGGAGAAAATATTGATGTTGAATTTCTTTTGAGAGCTGAGGTAGATGGGGATAAAGACAAAATAGAGGAAGCATGGTTGGAAGAATACGAAGTCGAGGATGAACCGATTTTTTCTGCAGTTTGGAAACAAGGTATGGCAGTGATCTCTTATGCTGAGGAGCCCAGAAACAGCTATGGAAAACTTAAACGTCTTAAGAAAACCCAGTTTATGTTGAAACTGTCGCCTCAATCAGTGTGCCTGAATAATTGTATTGTGAAGAAAAGTGCAAGATGTATGCAAAACACCACTTAAAACAGTCTAGTTTCTGTAGTAGGTACTTTCCACATTTTTTGACTCCACCACATGTTTCTTAAATAAATAAGTAAATGTTAAAAAGAAGTAAATATCTGAGTTTGGCAATTTTTCGTTCAATTGTTGTTATCAGTTGGGATGTTTTTTCTTGTGTGAATAAATAGCCCGAAAGTGACGAATTTAAACTCTATTTATTGGACAATATCCCTACTATGACAGAGTAAAATTCCCAGTCCACAGTAACTAACATTGTCAACTGTCCACTTAATAGTATTAAGCTGAAATATAAGTTAAATATTGTGTAGTAACAACCATGAATTAATGTGGATCGTATTGGGATTTCTACACACGGTTTGTAAATTTGTGCAAAAACCTGCATTCTAGTCACGGAGAAACACCTGAACAAAAATACTGACTAATGTTTTGTTTGAAATTTTTCGTATGGAATCGAATGGTTTGTAATCTGTTGGTTTGACTCGAATAGACCCAAGTGGACTAGACTGGACAGATTGGCTCCCTTTGACTCTAATTGATTCAGATTGACTCGAATTGACTAGGATATGGAACTCAAATTGACTCACGTGAACGTGAATCGATTCAAATTGACTCTAATTGATTTGTATAGACTGTAATTACTTCAAATGGGCTCAAATTGACTTGAAAGGACTCAAATTTTTACGAAGTGACTGAAGCTGGCTCAAATCGGCTCGAATGTGGACTCTAGTTGACTTGCATGAGCGTGAATTGACTAAGTTTGACCCAATTTGACTAGATTTGACTGAAATTGACCCCAGTGGATTGAAAGTGACTCCAAATTGACCCCAACTGACTTTAATAAACTTGAATTGATCCAAGATGATCAATTTAACTCAAATTTACTCAAAAAGCCCCAAATTGGATCAATTTGATTTTTACTGCACTCGGATTGGCACTCAATTCAACTCAGAATTACTCAACGTTACCCAATAGTCTCAAATTGACTCAAACTATCGCCTCAAATTGACTTAATTGACTCGAATTGACTCAAATAGGGTCAAATTGACTCACGATAATGGGTTGATGCCTCAACAGACATGGATACGGATTTGTTCCCTCTAAAATCCAAACCTTCATTGGAGGGAAAACCATACAAAGTGAATTTTGAGGACTCGCGACAACGAAATTGGTGGAAAGAGGCAAAAAATTATTTGAGTCTGAGTTTGGAAAAACATCCAGACGTACAATCGGCACTTTTGCCTTTAGTCCAGGTGAGAGAGATATTTTTCCTATTTTCTTTTTCAACTCTTTATTTTGGATAATTAAAAAAGGCGAGAAGGAAATTTGGATCTTTTTCTATTCGTTGATATTTGTCTGTAGTGATTATGCTACGGTTGACCACCATTTTTCTTTATTCTCACAAGCACAAAGTAAGTTTTTTGGGTTTTCTTAAGTTTTCTTTTTTCCATAAATGAAAAGGGGAAAATTATGAGTTAATGTGGAAAGAAATGTAAATCTCACCTGAGGGAGGGAGGGAGGGAGGGAGGGGAGAGAGAGAGAAAATTGTAAAGATTCGCATGGCCATCTCTTGTTCACTTAAAATGTCAGTTTTCTTACTTGCGAACACCGTCCTAATTGTTGTACATTATTTTGAGTCTAGTTTTTAGCTGAATCTTTTCCCCCGTCTCTCTCTGTCTCTCCTTTCCTTTCCCTCCCCTTCCCACTCTCTCCTTTCCTCCCTCCCTCCCTCCCTCTCTGTCTCCTCTCGCTTCTCCGCTCCTCTCCTCTCCGCTCCTCCTCTCCTCTCTCTTTTTTGGAGTATAAATACAGCTCCTATTGGCCAATGGGATGCCGGAAAAGGCTATCGCTGTCTCTCGGTGGCTTTGTGATGTGAAATAGCGGCTCTCTTTCAGGTAAAAAAGGCATTCCTCTCTCGGACTAAGGACAGGGCGTTCCATCTGAATGTTTTAAAACGCTAGACTCGCTTTTTTCTCCTCTTTCCAACAAGCTCGTTATCGTAAGTTCAAATTTGAATGGCGGTATGGTCTTTGTGTATTTCTTTCTGTTCCTATTTTTTTGTTTATATTTTTGTTCATGTTTTCTCCTTTTGTTTCTGTTTTACTTTCTATAAAGCTTCCGATCTCCTTTCTTGTTCCCTTTTATCGATTGTTCAAGACCTTGAGTGCAAAAATAATAATGAAAAAAAATATATAGATTTTTGGGAGGTCAAGACTCTTTTTGTTTCAATGAAAATACAAGAATGGATTAATTTTAGTTGTAACTATCGATACAATTGCAAAATGGTGGTTTCCTGATTTCTTCGGTCAATATTTTGTTCTCGAAATTGTTTCTTTTAACCTTTCATTCTGTTTCCTTTCTTTTATTTGCTTTGTCTTTCAGGGTCTTATCGGCACTTTTGGAGGCAACGAGTCCAGAAAATTCAGAAATTGAAGCGAAAATTGAAACAAATTTGAGACTTTTGCAATTAGAGCCATCGGCAACTTTCTGTTTGAACCGCCTCATGAACTTGCATTCAAAAGGTACAATGGACACATCGTTGTCTCCCTTTCCCTCTCCCTCCCCTTCTATCTTCTCAAGGAATGTAAATGAACCCCCTCTTCCTTTCCCTGTCCCTCTCCCTCTCCCTCTCCCTCTCCCTCTCCCTCTGCCTCTGCCTCTGCCTCTGCCTCTGCCTCTGCCTCTGCCTCTGCCTCTGCCTCTGCCACTGCTGCCTCTGCCTCTGCCTCCGCCTCCGCCTCCGCCTCCGCCTCCGTCTCTGCCTCCGCCTCCGTCTCCGCCTCCGCCTCCGCCTCCGCCTCCTCTGCCTCTGCCTCTGCCTCCTCTCTCTTTCTCTCTCTCTCTCTCTCCCTCTCCAATCTCAAGAAACGAAAATAACAATTAATGAAACTTTTCCCTCTTCCTCTCCCTTTCGTTTTTCCAGGTCTTTGTTCCGATGCTCTCCTTTCTTGGTCCCTTATTCTGTACTTTCATACGTCCATCGGTACATGTTGTATGTGGAAAAAACTTGCAAATTGTTTGGCTTCAATTTCAATTTTTTTACGCGAAACATCTCTCGACACGATGAAAGAAAAACATATGATTGGTGAAATCGATGGTTCGAAAACCAAGAACGTTTGGGAGATTGCCGTAAGTTTTTTAGAAAAATTGCGTTCTGAAACAAAAATGTGGTGGCCTTATAAAAATTTTGGATGGGAAATGGAGGCTATGGCTCGTGAGAAAGGTGAGTTTACTTCTTACCTTTTTTTTCCCCTCCCTTTCCCGCCTCCCCTTTTGTTGAGGTTTTTAAAGGCTTTTATTTGTTTTATTTTTGCTTTTGTTAGTTTCTTTTCAGTTTTTTTTTCTATTTTTTTCTTTTCTTTTTTTTTTTAAATTGTTTTATATATAAATTTTTTGCACGTTTTGTAATAGTGCTGAGTCTTCTTTTAAATTTCTTTGTTTTTTTTTTTTTTAACTTTGGGTTGACCTGACTTTCCTTCCACTTCCTTTTTTTTTTGGAGTGTCTTTTCTTTCGTTTTGTGAAGTTAACAGTTCATAATCGTGGTCTTTTTTTTTCTTGTTTTTTCCTAATGTCAATTAGTTAAATGTATCCAATTGCTATTATTTTTTGTTAACACAGTTTTGGTGGTGATACAACTATGGACTTAGACCAATTATATGTATTATATATGTATACACATATATTTATATTTATATATATATATATATATATATATATATATATATATGTATGTATGTATATATATGTATGTATATATATATATATATGTATCTGTATATATATACATATATGTGTGTGTGTATATATATGTATATATGCATATTTATGTGTGTATATATACATATATATGTGTGTATATATATATATATATATATATATATATATATATATATATATATATATGTATATATATATATGTATATGTAGTGTTGGGTATCGAGGACCGTTTGCCGATATTCGATATATATCGAATTTCAGGTACCCGATAATCGATATATCGCTTCGATATATCGAAAATCAAAATTTCGCGATATATTGCCAATACATCGCCGATATATCGTATCGCCGATATATCGAGGCATTTAAAAAAAAAAATGAAAATTTTCACAGGTCTCCAAAGTCACGTGCCTTCGGACAAGGTGACCGTAAAATCTTTGCCAAAAAGAAATACGTTTTTTTCCTGAAAGTCAGCAGAGTGAAGGAGATCTCTGAGGTACAGTACATTTACGCGGTACACTTGCGAAGTACAAGTAGGTAATACGCAAGTATGGATTTCCATACGAAAATGGTCGGTTATTTTTGACGATTTTAGAGATTTGATCGTCAACTTATATGGAACCACTCAAATTAAGACACGTATGTAAAAACTTGTTTACACACGAGACGCGATGTAACCGAGGCCTCTGTAATCCAAAAAAATTGCTGTCCGTACTATCACAGTTGTTGTCCGTACTATCACAGAGACCTCCTGATGTAACCATACCCCAAATAAGTAATTACATGAATTACAGAATTAGTACTTTTTTGTCGGTTACATTTTGCGGCGTCTACCTTTAAGTCACGGAACGAAAATTACGTCGTACGTGGCGTATCAGACAATTTGTCTTTTTCGATAAAATAACATATTATATAAAAATATAAAATTTTATATTTTAAAAAATACTATATATTGCGATATATATCGCGATAATTTATGTTGGTCCCTGTACGATATATCGAGGATTCTGCTCGATCGATATTCGATATATCGAATATCAAAATGATCGCGACATGAATTTACCCGATACCCAACACTATGTATATGTATATGTATATGTATATGTATATGTATATGTATATATATATATATATATATATATATATATATATATATATATATATATATATATATATATATATATATATATATATATATATATATATATATATATATATATATGTATATATATATATACATATACATATATATATATACATATATATATATACATATATATATATATGCATATATACATATATCTATATATATACATATATATATACATATATATATACATATATATATATATTGTATATATATGTGTATGTATATGTGTATATATATACATATGTATATATATATGTATGTATATTTATATGTATATATATAAATACATATATATGCATACATATATTTACATACATATATATCCCAATATGTAAGTTTTTGGGGCGTTCCTATAACTGATATATTGGTCAACATATCTGTTATCAGGCTTATCAACCATATCTATATTATCAGTTTCTCGATATATGATATCGGGATTAGTACGTTATACATTTGTACTGTATGCCATATTACTAGTTTATAATGTAAGATTGATATAATCTATTGCGATATTTATGGATTGGAGGGATAATATCAGGGACTTGGTCATCCGATACTTTTACATATCGGTCATTGGACATATTGGTTTTGTCCGACCATTGACGTATGAAAACTAGTACGTCTATTAATAATAAATGCACCACATATATATATATATATATAAATATATAATATGTATATATATTTATATATATGTATATATATATGTATATATGTATATATATATACATATATATATATACATATGTATAATGTACATATAAAATATATTTATGCATATAACCATATATATATATATATATATATATATACATATATATGTAGATATTCGAAATATATTGTATTTTTTTGTAAGTCTTACCTGTTTTCTCTTTATTTTCTTCTTTTTTTGGCAGGTGGTCCTCCACTTTTAGCTCACAAAGCATCCTGTGCTGTCCATCTTATGGGGCCTTTTAATCCCTTTACTGAAAAAGTTTTGGATAAATTGAATTCCTGGAAAGACCTAAAGGATGTGATCATTTCCCATCGAGAATCGACATTTATCACGCAAAGCAAAAAAAATTATACCTGGAAGGAATGTAAAAGTTCCAACGGTGGCCCGATAAAACTATCGTTTGTTTGATTTATATTTTTATTCTTTTTCTGATCATTTTTCCAATCGCTGTATGAAGATTTTGACGAAATGAACTGTAAGTGAATGGTGTGAATCATAAAATTGGATGTATATTCAAAAGGAGGAGAAGGAGAGGAAGGAGGAGGAGGATGAGGAGGAGGAGGAGGAGGAGGAGGAGGATGAGGAGGAGGGATGAGGAGGAGGAGGGGGAGGAGGAGGAGGAGGAGGAGGAGGGGGAGGAGGAGGGAGGAGGAGGAGGAGGAGGAGGAGGAGGAGGAGGAGGAGGAGGAGGAGAAGAAGAGGAGGAGGAGGAGAATTAATAGTGTGGAAAGCTGGGGCTCCTAGCAAAAGAAAAAACTGGCCTCAATTTTTTTGGGTCTATGGGGAAAGGAGGAGAGGGAGAGAAAGCAGGAGGAGGATAGAAGCGAGGGCAAGAAGGACAGAAAAGGAGAGGGAGAAAAGAGCGAAAGGAGGGAGAGAAGGACAGCCAGAAGATTTGGTTATCGACGAGATTGAAAAAGATGGTATGTACTTCGCACTTTTCATGTGTCACCTCTCCCTCTCCCTCTTTTTCTTTCCCTTTCCCTCCCTTCATTTTCTTTCTCTTACTTATTGATAATTTATGTGTTTTCCATTTCCTTCTTTTCCAGCCCTTGAACTGCGAAAACCTCCCCCTCTCCCTCTCCCTCTTCTTCAGGTTTCGCTACCTCCTTGTTTCAAACTCCGTCCCCTCGACCTGATGAGAGACTGTCCGCCCTCCTCCCCAGAAACGACCTTCCCTTATCTACCCCTTCAATCTCTCTTCACTTCATTCCCTCCCTCCTCCCTTTCCTCTCCCTCTCTCCTCCTCCCCTCCCCTCACCTCCACCCCCCTCACCACTCGAAGCTCCCTTCGTCCTCCACCCTCTTTCACATCAGCACCACTTTAACTGTGATTTATACTAATTATTTTGTTCCTAGTATAAACGCTAGTTCTTTTGCTTGTTCAGAATCGTCCACGTCATTTGGACCGGAAATAGAATTATCAACACTAAAACATCCCCACATTAAGTATTTCTTAACGCTAATAGCGATTATTAACACTAAAATATTCTCATTTTAGTTATTTCTCAACGCTAATAGCGATCATTAGCACTAAAACATCCCCATTTTAATTACTTCTTAACGCTAATAGCGATTCACAGTGTACCGTTGTTTCAGACGGGACGATTTATCTCCTCCGTAGTACTCAAATGGGTCGTGGAGACGGTAAGTTCCTTTAGGCTCTTCTCCAACTCCAGAGTTATATGGACCCACTTCATTTCATTACTTCCATCACTTCTTTACTTCATTTTTTCAGTTTCGCTTTGGCTTTTCTGTTGGTTCGTTTTTGTTTCCATGTATTCAGATGGTTCACGGTCGCACATTTTAATTAAGCTTGTCTTACTCCATTACAATTTTAGGTCGTTGTAAAGAGGTTTTTGACTGTGAGTTATATATCCATTGTACGACTTATAAAACGAGTAATAAATTGTAAAGATTTGAATTTTACTGATTTCGTGGCACCTCATTCTTTGTTTTTATGTTCCTCTGCCTTATTGTAAATCAAAATTATACTGTTTTGTTGCTTTTTTCCTTGCCAATGTGCGCGGAGCCTCAATTTTTTCTTATATGCTTTTTTATTTTTTCATTTGTGGCTCAACTGCATTTTAGGTTTTGTTTCTGTGTGAGGTCTTTCGATTTCGTTTCCACTCTCCCTTTCATTTATTTCCATGTACTCAAAAAGGTTCCCTATCACACAGTTTTAATAATAAAGTTTGTCGTTTTCAAGGACTCGGGGATAACTCTCACTGTGGATTTCAATATGGAGAGAAACTTAGTATTCAGATTTTCCATAAAAATTGTCGGTTACTACCGTGTATGTCCAATTCATGTCAGTGTAGTTTTATGTACTTTCCGTTGATGGCATATTTTGTCAATGAGGGTGACGATTTGTCTTATGTGAGGCGATGGATTGCCCTAGATCACAATGCACCATGCAGCCAATGAAATCAATCGGAATGACCATAAGTATGATTTCTTAGGATACGTTTTAAACTTTTTGCAAAAATTAGCTGTCATGTTTTGTGTTTTGTATGCAGTTGGCTGAGACTTGGCTTTGTGCGACCAGATCTTGGTCTATTATATTTCAGTCTGAGACTACACCGCTCATGGTTATTAGCGTTGAAGATTTATTAGTGTTAATGTGAAATTAGAATTAATAATACAAATTTAGTGCAATGGGATGTGGAAGATTGCAGTCAACTTCTTTAAATAATGTTGTTTACTCAAAGTTGCGACCGAATTAGTGTTATTAACACTAATAACGATGAGCGGTGTAGCGCTAAGACTGGGGTTCAACTACATGTTGAAAAGGTGAACTGTCGTCTCTCAACACTAGACTTAGTCCTTAAACTGCTTAAAATACATGTGTAAGCTAATTCAAAGTGTTTGAGCAAAACTGAAATCGTGTCATCTAAAGATGTGTAGAGTGACCAATTGTCACCCGATTAATCCCGTGCCCAATGGGGCCAACCGACACGTGTATCGGGTGGTACATAAGGCATTGTAGAGATATGATACTTAAACTTTTTGGATGAAATGTGGCAATGCCATTGCAATCTGCTGATCCATAACCAATTTACTGGGGAAAATTTATGCAAGATGTGTATGGAAGCGGAAACCCTAAATACCTAAAACTCATTGGACCACAAACCTAAAACGTCAGACTTCGACCCGAGGGGGATGAGGAGGGAGGCGGGAGGGAGGGGGAGAGAGATGGAGAGAGAGGGACGGGGAGGCCGAAGGAGGAGGGATAGGGGGAGAGATGGAGAGGCAATGAGGGAGAGAGCGACCTTCGCTCTCCCCCTGCACTCCTTCTCCCTGTCTCCTTCCCTACCTCCCTCCCACCCTCCCTCCTTCCCGCCCTCTCTCCCTCCTCCCTCCTCCCCCCTCCCTCCCTCCCTCCTGTCCCCTCCCCTTTCCGCCCAACCTCCCCCCTCCCCCTCCCCCTCCCCCCCCCCCCCCTCCCCCTTCCCCTCCCTCTCCCCCTCCCCCCCTTTCCCCCTTTTCTACCCGCACCCCCATTTCTTTTAAAAATAATGTACCGGCGTATCCTACTGTGTTTGCACACCTATAACAGCGGTGATATATCGGGTAAGCGTCGTTTGAGATTGCATCGATATTTCGGGGAAAAAACTAAAAGTTGGATGTTTCGTTTACATTGGCTACAAAAATGCATCGGCATACGATATTTGGTCGTTGACTCTTTTTGTGTTCGACTTTATGTCCCACTCAAGGCAGAGGTCGCAAAAGTCAAAATTTTAGATAACCGAAACCGACCATTTTTTTTTTCAAAATCTGAGTACCCGACGCCCGACTGGGTAATGTCACGCTCCTAAATTTTAACCGTTAACCGAAACGCGTTTACGAAAATAAGAATTAACCGAAACTCGATTTCTCGCGACTAACCATACCCGCCCGTACCCGAATAAGTACAAAATTAGTGGTACAACTCCCGTATTAGCGTTGTGTACGCTAATCCCGTCCCGCTTTTTTTTTGTTTTATTCTCAAATAGCGTAGTTTATTCTATTTTTTTCTTTATTCTATTTAGGGTTATATTCAGTACGTTGTCTCTTAAATAGAGTGGTGTACGGTCAGTGTCAGACCGTACATAAATGTACCTTTTGAAGTTAAAAATTACAATAAATTAGTTTTAGTAACCGCGGACGCATGAGAATGTGCGTTCTAAAAAGGAAAAAAAACCAGGTCGTAAAAAATCCCGCTCGCACATATTCGTCCGACAGCCGCGTTTCGACCGTGTGAATGTACGATTTGTGTACGATTTGTCAGATTTTGTACGAAAACTTATATTAGTGTAAGTATGTTTGCGACCGACATTTTTTTTTTCAAAGATCCAAATTACCATAATCAAACAATTAGAATGTATGATTTTTTCCAAAATTTTCAAATTCTTAAATAGCGTACACCACGGTAATTATTTGTATACGCTAATGAAACCTACACGCTAATAGCGATTGGCGGTGTAGTGGTACAACTCCCGTATACCTTCCACGATAGAGAGAGTACAAAATACAATAATGTTGGATTGTATGGACAGTACAAAATTTTCATTTTTTTTTCGTTTTTTGCTTACCCGACCATAACAGTTTTTTCTTTTTTCTGTGAATCAACCGCCCGAATCCGCCCGGCCCCCCAAATTTGGCAACCGAATCCGTTCCGGATCCGACGCGGGCGGTCGGTTAATGGTGGGTCACAGTTTCGGTTGACCGTTTGCGACCTCTGGCTCAGGGTGGCGTTCCATTAGACGAAAAGTGGGGTTGTTTACAAAATCGACACTTATCCGTACCACGCCGTACCTCTTACTTTGTTTTTATACGCGAAGAACATTATAGAGAATCTTGCCAATATTCTTCAAAGGTTTGGGTGGTAACAAGGACCATTGGATATTTTTTCGTGAAGTATTGGCTGTGAAAGTTTCTGTAAATGGTGATGTACCTCATCGAGGTACATCACCATTTACAGAAAAAATTGAGCCGCGACACGTTGGATAATGAACATACGTGTCAAGACGGCAACTAATAAAAATCGAAAAATTTCGCACATGATACATCCATTCAAAAATCCTATCCGAAATCATAAAAGTAATATCGTAACGAACTTTCGTCACGCTATTTTTGCTATCACCCATTCGTCATACTATTTGTGACAACGCTCATTCGTCACGCAAAAAAACAGAAAGTTCAAAAACCCTTAAAAAATTGAGCTGGTATCTGACAAGGCGTCTGCAAAGAGTAAAAATATTATGTCGTACGATGACCCGGTCCACACATACATGGTACCCAAATGAAGATTTCAAATTGAAGCTGGTCGGTGAGACAAATATTTGACGATTTTCAATATACGATCTTATCTTACGTGGTCCCGTTCAATTTTGAGCACGTGGATTACAGACTCCGCGTGATCGAACATCGTTCAAAATGTAGCATCCCCTAATGTTGGCCGTAGGATTACAGAATTTCCTGATGGAACGCCACCCTCAACCGACTTGTATAGTACACCGCTAATCGTTATTAGTATGGAAAAAAAATTAGTGTAAACGCTAATTTAGTGTTAATAACGCTAATTTGTGATTTTGTGTCCAACAAAAAAAAGCATTAACATTAATTTGGCACTTAACGCCAATTTGTGTGTCGACTTCGTAGGGTGTACGCTGAGCTGTCATCGATGCTATTTCAAGTTCAGGTGTACTATCCTGACAGCTTTCGCTGAAATACGTATTTGTGCGGTTTGGAAATCGTACGAAAGATGTAAAATAGAGTAAAATTAACGCTATTTTATGCTTTATATTTCGTAATGTTTCGCTCTTTCCGACGGCTAATTGGTACTGGAATTTAATTTACATGCGAAGCGCACTTAATGTTGTAAAATTGAGATGTCACGACAACGCGATGTACGTAAACGAGCTTCTCGTACATCACACTAATTTCGACGAACGTAATATAAAATGGTTAACACTAAATAAATACTTTCCATAATAGCGTTAATTATATTTTAATGTTAATAACACTAATTTATGATTTTGAGCCGAAAAAAGCCGCGTCAAAATTAGTGTTATTAACACTAATAACGATTAACGGTGCACAGTACTTAATGCGGCTACACCGCAAATCGCTATTAGGGTTAATCGCGCTAATTCAGCGCCCCTAAATTTTTACCCAAATTCTTAAATAGAGTGATTAAAAAAACCGTAAAAAACAAATTATAGTGATTGATTTCCTTGAAAATCCCCAAATTCCCAATTAGCGTTAATCACACTAATTGTTCTTTAACACTAAATATTTGTTAACGCTAATAGCGATTTGCGGTGTCGTGTTACGGATATTTAAAATATCGCAATACCATTCTTGTTGGATGCTATTCATGGCCATGCGATATATAGCAGTGAGACCCCTCAAAAAAGTACATATTGATTCATGGTGAAACTTGCGCTATACATAACGCTACAGTACAATATATATAGTACACCTTGAAGGCTTGGATCATTGAGCCTCGAACTTAAAATACGGTCATACCGCACTTATGTATAGTGTGGTGTACGGAAGTTGTTTGTTCGTACAACACTACTTCGTTACCGAAAATCGTACATAAATGTTAGCTAACTTATGGCGGTTGCATACAGAACTCCGCTTCGAATAAAGTCATAAACCTTGTGTTGAGTTTGCAACAAACGCGTTCACAAACCCGAATTAAAATTATGGATTAATTATAGTAAAAGGACGCGACGCTGTACGGATTGTTAGATTCTGTACTTATACTTATTTTACTGTTTATATGATGACGGCAAATCCGGTGTACCTAAGGGTAGTGTTGGGTATCGGGTAGTTTCATATCGCGATAATTTCGATATTCGATATATCGAATATCGATTGAGCAGATTCCTCGATATATCGTACCGGGACCAACATAAATTATCGCGATATATATCGCAAAAATTGCATATCCGTACAGTCAAGTACGGAAAACCGTACGAAAAAAAGTACGGAGAATCGTACGGATATTTAGTCCCCCCCCCCCCCCCCCCCCACTGAGCGGGGGGCTGTTTTTGAAAAAAAAATGTAAAATTTTCATTTTCGATATATCGTCAATACGATATATCGGCGATATATTGGCAATATATCGCGTTAATTTGAAATTCGATATATCGAAGCGATATATCGAATATCGGGTACATGAAATTCGATATATATCGAATATCGGCAATGGGTCCTCGATACCCAACACTACCTAAGTGTGAAGTTCCATTTAGGAAATTTTGTAATTGTACGGCCAACTTTACAGAATGCTACAATTTGAACGAAGTTCCATTGCGCAAAGTCTGTAATCCACGTGTTAGCAAAAGTGTGGTACCACGTAACTATAGATTTGATATTAAAAATCGTGAAGTATCTTTTACACCGACGAGCTTTAACTTGAAATCTTCATTTGCGTACCACGTACACGCGGACCATGTCATCGTACTACACAATTTCTGTACTCTTTGCAGACGCCCTTTGCAGACGCTCGAACGCCTTGTCTAGAGTAGCTCATTTTTTTAGGGTTCCTATTTTTTCGCCTTGTCAGAGAGTACACCGCGAATCGTAATTAGAGTAAATTACTCTAATTCGGTCGCTCGAAATTTCGACTCTATCACATCAAATAGAGTAAATGATTCTAACTTTTTTATTATACTATTTAAGGTAAGGTTTAATTAGCGTTTTTAATTCTAATATATGTTCATTTTAAATAGTGTGGAGTACGGATGATGTCCGTCCGTGCAAAATTGTACTTTTATAAATAAAAAAAATACAAATAATGATTTAATACAAGCCATTATCATGTAACTGCGTTTTAACAATCCGCGTAGTGCAAACGTCACAGTGACGACAAGCTGTACGTTTTGTCAGATTCTGTACTAATACCTTATTTACAGTAGAGGATATTAACGTGCCAAATTAGAGTAAACCGCATAAATTAGAGTAAATTCCTTTCTGGAACAGTTCTATCACATAAATTAGAGTAAATTACTCTAATTATTTTTTTCTCTTTTTTTACTCTAATTTTTTCATTACTCTAATTACGATGCGCGGTGTAGCTCATTTTTTTAGGGTTCCTATTTTTTCGCGTCACGAATGAGCGTTGCCAAAAAATTTTGCTGCGCATGGGCGCTAACAGAAATAGCATGACGAAAGTGCGTTACGAGATTTTGTTTGTATTTTTTGTTGGATTTTTGAATGCACGTATCGTGTGGAATTTTTTTTGATTTCGTTGGTTGCCATCTTGACATGTATGCTCAATATCCAAGGTGTTGTGGCTCAAAGTTTTTTGTAATTGGTGATGTACCTCGCGAGGTTCATCACCAATTACAGAAACTTTCGAAGCGAATGCTTCGCGAAAAAATATCCAACAGTCATTGTTAACTCCCAGACCTTTGGAGAATATTGGCAAGATTCTTTGTAATGTTGTTTTCCGAATAAAAACAAAATAAGAGGTACGGCGTAGTGTGAAGAGGTCCAAATTTTTGTAAACAACCTCACTTTTCGTCTAATGGGACTTCACCCTAAATCAGCGTTATAGAATTTACAATTAAACATTTTTTTTAAAATAATTCAATACCCAAATTAGTATTAATAACACTAATTAATTATTGACACTAATAATTTCTAAACGCTAATAACGATTCACGGTGTACTGTACAGGTGTACGGTTTGAACCGTACAGCTATAGTGATAATTATCTGCCAGATAATTATCAGGTAAAAACGTCGGTAACGCTGTAAGCCTGTAACACCCTTAGAAAGCTATTATCGCTTCTCGGTAAGTCAAAAAGCGGTATATATATCAGTTATCGGTAAGAGGCTCTCGATATACAGCACCGGTTAAAAAATCTTGGGTAGATTGCGAGTTTCCACATGTATAAGAAACATTGGCCATGCTTTACATCGTGGAATGTCGTTATCGGTCTTGCGCTCTTATTCACACGTGCGTTATATTCCAGCAGGACTGTGATTTTTCGCCTGTACGATTTGAGCTGTTCATTAAGCATGCGACCCGAGCGCACTCTTCGCAATAGCAAGTGTTCTACAGCGTGAAGAGGATGTTTTTTTCCAAAAACGCCGATGGTGCAGCCATGTAGGCACAAATCATGATTGAAATGTAAAGTTGTTGACGTTCACTAAAGGCGACACATGTTGCGAAATTACAGGAGATTTGAAAAGACGGTGCAAATTCATTGGGCCCCATTTCACCGGCAAAATGTAATGCTTCTAAACGTAATCTTGGGACGGGAGCATATTCCGACAAAAAGTAATATTTTCGTCCAAACGTAATGAAACGGTTTTCTGCCCACCGCTAACCGCTGATCCGAATTTAGTTGTCGTCAGTTATTAGTTTATTACGCTTGCCAAGCAACCGGAGGCGTGAGAGCTAATGTTTTCGTTACATGTGTTACCGCCCTTTCATTTGAGAATACCACATCACCATGACACGTTAAAAGTGCTGTACTGTCTGGTACAAAGTGGCGTAAACTACACCGCGAATCGTAATTAGAGTAATGAAAAAATTAGAGTAAAAAAACAAAAAAAAACAATTAGAGTAATAAACTCTAATTTATGTGATAGAACTTTTTCACAGAGGAAGTTTACTCTAATTTATTTAAGTACTCTATATTGGGTTATGTCGGCAATAAATTTCCGCGCTGTAATTATGAACACTAAATTACGTAGAAGTACAAAATCTGTCAGTCCGTATAGTTTTGACGTCATTATGACGTTAGTATTATTTGTCGTGCTGAATGTCAGCTGATGTTCACACTGACGACGATACTGTCGACGGACGAGGGTTATGCGAACGGCTTTTTTTCGATGTGATTAATTTTTCGTTTAGTGCGATTTCACGTGCGAGCGCGATTGTATTAAATCATTAATTGTACCTTTTTACTTAAAAAAGTACAATTTTGCACGGTCGAACGTCGTCCGTACTCCACACTATTTAAAACAAACCTATATTACAATTTTGTTACGCTAATTAAACTTACCTAAATTAGAATAATGAAAAAATTAGAATCATCTACTCTATTTGATGTAATAGAGTCGAAATTTCGAGCGACCGAATTTGAGTAATTTACTCTAATTACGATTCCCGGTGTAGTAGCAAGTGTAAGTTTCGGGTTCATGGGAACACACCTTTCGAAGTGGATAATAAGTTAATAACCGTTGCCGGAGGGAGCGGAAGGAAATAAATATATCCGTTGTCAGTGGTAGGGAGACGAGGGAAAATTCCGTACGGACGGTGAGTCAAGAAATAACCGTCGACAAGACCCGTCGGAAATCGAGGGCGGGGAGCTGGAGAGACTCCTTTGACGGGTTTCCAAACTTGCGACACTACACCGCGAATCGTAATTAGAGTAAATTACTCTAATTCGGTCGCTCGAAATTTCGACTCTATCACATCAAATAGAGTAAATGATTCTAATTTTTTTATTATTCTATTTAAGGTAAAGTTTAATTAGCGTTTTTAATTATAATATATGTTCGTTTTAAATAGTGTGGAGTACGGATGACATCCGTCCGTGCAAAATTGTACTTTTATAAATGTAAAAGTACAAATAATGATTTAATACAGGCCATTATCATGTAACTGCGTTTTAACAATCCGCGCAGTATTATTTGTCGCGCTGAATGTCAGCTGATGTTCACACTGACGATGATACTGTCGACGGACGAGGGTTATGCGAACGGCTTTTTTTCGATGTGATTAATTTTTCGTTTAGTGCGATTTCACGTGCGCGCGCGATTGTATTAAATCATTAATTGTACCTTTCTACTTAAAAAAGTACAATTTTGCACGGTCGAACGTCGTCCGTACTCCACACTATTTAAAACGAACCTATATTACAATTTTGTTACGGTAATAAAACTTACCTAAATTAGAATAATGAAAAAATTAGAATCATTTACTCTATTTGATGTAATAGAGTCGAAATTTCGAGCGACCGAATTAGAGTAATTTACTCTAATTACGATTCGCGGTGTACTGTACAGTACACAACGTTGCAGACCTACAGTTCACTAAACCGCCTCTCGCTGTTAGAGTTATTAACATTAACATTTCATTACTTTGTTAGAAATAACTGCATCAAACAATTAATGTTAATTACACTGACTACATTAGGTTTTGCAATGTGGATTTACTAATTAATTATTTGTATCTACACTAGTTTTTGACTTTGGCCTAAAATGCACCAATTCGAAATAGAGTGATCACCTCAAATAGCTATGGCTGTGCCGTACTGTAACGTATGCTGTAGTCTAGGCGGTTTGTTGCTGTACTTTTGTTCCTACTCGTAATCGCTTACACGTTACTACACGAGATACAACCTTCTAGTGTCTGTTATAGGGCAATTATAAGTAACAAACAAACTGGAGGCATTACTAAACCAGTAAATTGGAGTACGTATGGTACTTTACTATACTTCCAATTTTCGAAACGGGTTATACTTAGCAGAATCGTGGGTGTCCGTGGCCTCAGTACTGTACCGCACCAAAACGTACAGCTGGCAGCGTACGAGATCCTGCGATCACATTCCTTGCGGTACTGCCGTTAGTTTTTTTTACTGGTCCTCTCGCTTTATGTACTGGGCCGCTCGCCAGTAAAGCAAGGATAATACAGTTATTGTCGCCGTACACCAGTGGTCGCAGTAAATCCGTACATTTCTGGAGTTACTTGGAGTAACTCCAGCAATTTTCGCTCGTATAATTACAATGTTAGGAAGTTGCGAGAAACAGTACAAACCGTACGGACTCTCGTCCGCAGTTTCCTGGTGCCCAGCCAAAGATTCTAAATGCTGGGATTATGGTCTTGGTCATGAAGTCATCTTTAGTTTGTGTACTTTCTTTCGAAAAGTTCACCGAATTTATTCCTGCTCTCCTAACTTCCTTGGTGATAAGGCGGGCTGTATTCTGGAAAACCGTTTGGTCGATAATTTGTAATCTTGCCTCTCATAGTTTTTGTTTTTCATTTTTGCGGTTCTCCTTCCTATTCACTGCCTCTTTCCTTTTTTTTTGCTATCTTATAATATCCGCTGTCTTGTTGAGCTCTTCTCTCTCCTACACAAGCAAACTTTGTACAGAAGTATTGTTTTCTTGGCTTGATTTTCCCTTTATATTTTAGCAATGTCTCAAGCAAATGGCTCCTCAAGCACCAGCCTTGAGAAGCTTCGGAGTGGTTTCAATGCCATTAGTGCTCGAGTCCGTACAAGCAGTGTGGCCGCAAGCAAAACGTTGAGTGAACAAGTGACAGTTGTCAGCGGGAGAATGAAAGATCTCTTCCAGACTCCAACTCCAGCCGACAAGCTGGTTGACGAAGCCACTGCTGAGACCTTAAGCTCTCCTGATTGGGGCAGAAATTTGGAAATCTGTGATTTAGTGAACGGACAGAACTTGAACAGTGTGGATGTAGTACGGGCAATAAAAAGAAGACTGACAGTGAAGAGTTCGGTTGTGCAGATGAACTCTCTGATTCTGTTAGAAACATCTGTTAAAAATTGTGATCGCATGTTCGCAGACATTGCGACAGAGAAGGTACTTGATGAGATGGTGAAGATTACGGACGATCCACTGTGTTTTCCTGAGATCCGTAACAAGTGCCTCAGGTTGATTGAAGCTTGGGGCGAAGCAACAGATGAGCTCCGATATCTCCCGGTGTTTGAAGAGACATATAAGGTAAGCGAGCCTGTACATGTCTGTCGTTTTTGGGTTGTTGCTTCTTTTGGTAATTTTTTTTAATTTAGACTAGTAGGTGAACTAATGCAGTTTTGTTGAAGTACTTTTGCTGGTCGCTTGTTACTGTCAGAAGTTTATCGCTGCTTTTTTTTGTGTGTGTGGGTGTTTGTGTGTATATATTATATACACAGCAGGCGCTTCCGTGCCTGTGACAGTTTTCTGTGTTATAGGGTTTTCTTCATGTTTTTGGACTGTGGTGCATATTTAAATATTTATTCATTGGTTATTTTTAACTTACATGTGTAGTACATGTTTATTGTGTCACTAAGTAATTTTCAGTAAGCTAGCTGGATTTTCTCCTGTTTTGGGAGTAGTTTAGCGTAACTGCTTCTCTTTGTGTATATTTTTCCAAGTCTGCGTCGTTTTACTTTTTTCTTTTTCCCTCCCTCTTGTCTCTTCCTTATCTCTTACTATATCTCTGACTGACGACCACTTTCTGTCTTCAAGATTACTGCAAGAGTCTTTATTAACTTTTATCAGAACATATTGTAATATGTGATGCTGTCGTATATGCTAACTTGTAGGGAAGCGTAACAAAAAACTCTCAACTTTTCCGGCGGGATACGTAGAGTAAGGGTTAGCGTAGCGGAACAAATAGAAATATGTTTCAATGGAAGTTTTTCTTTAGACAGAGGCCCCTCTGTTCATTTGGCTGTTTCTTACCTCTAGCTGGCCTGCATTTTGTATATGAATCAAGTGTTCCTTTTTTGTTGAGGTACAGGATTGTCTGCATTGTACTTGGTTTTATTTACCTTCCCTTGAACGAAAATTATTGCGGAAAAGATGCGGAAGTTTTTTTTCTTGCCAGTTTCCTTCATGATTTTCACTTTGTCTTTTGTCGCTGGAAGATGGTCGCAGGAAAATTGTGGAATTGATAGGAAATTTTTGCACCTTAAGCTGCTTAATTCAATCTGATATTCTTGTTATGTCATGGTCTGTACTGTGTTTCAGAGCTTAAGGTCAAGAGGGATACGATTTCCAGGCAGAGATAATGAAAGCTTGGCTCCAATTTTCACACCTCCACAGTCTGTCCCTATTGCCCAAAGGCCACCCCCGGCAGAGTCGGTACAGACTATTGGAGACCCGAAGGAGACTATTGCGGTGGCTCGCAACAGTGTGGATCTTCTTTCCACTGTGCTGACGTCAGCACCCCAGCAGGAGGCACTTCAGGTAAATCTGTGTTTCAAGATGTTTTCGACCGTTCTATTGGAGACTTAATTTATTCATATTTCACTCGGATATTATGCTGCCGTGGCGTCTGTTTCTTCAGCGTTTTTTTTTTTTTTTTTTCCCTGGGCTCACTCGTTTTTTCTGATTTTTTTGTTTAACATCCTCCAAAGGTACTCGTATTTTGCAGCATTAAAAAACACTTGCTAGGCACCGTCCAGTGTTTACAATATCGACTGTGTGGTTTAAATTGACAAAGGTTATTCTGACATTGATTATTCTGAATATTTTTTAATAGGCGAGACGTCTATATTTGTCAAATGCACACAGAGAGGAGAGGTGATTTTAAGGACTAGCAATATTAGCTTGCAATGCAGCTGATTAGCACTTTACAGGACTCCTATTTACTTGCTTTTTATATGCTCCAACTATTATAATAGTGTGAGCCCTCGCGAATTTTGAAAATCCAGCTGTATGCCTGTGGTGGTCCTCCTCGCAAATAACAGCTGCTCTTTATCTGTAACACAGGCGTTGAACACCCAGTGGTACTTTGTAGCACAATCTCATTGCATGTCATGTAAGTGAGGGTGTTATACAGTACACCTCAAAACAGAGTTATCTTGCCAGGCCAATCTGACCTTGACCTGTTTGTTCTAGTGTGGCAGTAGCATGATTCTCGAAGGGGCTTTGCTGGTTTTTTGTGGATGTAGGTGGTCTATACTTGGTTGCGTGAGTAAGTTGCATCTATTTAGATCCCTTTGATAGAATGCAGTACAGTGAATGGTAGAAGTTATGTGGTCTTTGGGAGTATTGCCAGTTTGCTTTGTGGCAGTGGAAAAAGACACTTCCTCTTTTTTACCGGTCTCCTTCATGAGCATTCAGTAGTTGGACTGCTGTACAAGTATCTAACGTGGGTCGTCCTTTAGCGCAATGAGAAATTCAAGTAAATGTGTCAAAGACTTCGAAGGAAGGTCTGTATTGTGTATAGCAATAGCATGTATTACTTATTCTGGGTGAACCTGATAGGTGTAGAGATGTCGCGAAGACAGGGTGAGGTGTGAATTTCACTTTGAGGTCGTTGTTGTATGCGGATTTGGCATCATGCAATGCATACTCTTCCTATGCTACTACAACCTTCTGAATGTAGATCTATAAATTGCATTGTATTGAACTGGTTTTGGAAATTGGAGTTGCAATTGGGCTAAAACTATATGTGGCTATCATTTTAGACCGTGCATTTGTCAGTTTAGACGAACTAATAGCATGAATGGGGAATGACACTGACAATGATCATTAGAGTTGAACATTTCCCGGGCAGTTAAAGGCCCTTAATTCTGTGATCGGTAGTTGGATTTTTGTTCTGAGGCAAGCAATCGAAAGGTACCAGACTTGAAATTTGGAAAACTGTGTGAGGTGAAAAAGTACTTTTGGCTGCCAAAACATCTTTAACTCTAATAACGATGGGCAGTGTAGTATCGTCAATCTCCGAGTTTGCATGCATTTTATGGGCCAATGGGGGAAAGTATTCTCTGCATAATTTTTGTTTGTGGTACTTGAGGTTTGTATTAATTTTGTGCGCAGCGCAATTATTGGTATGATAGAGGCAAAAGAAGATTCATGGTGTACCTGCATGGGCTATGAGTTAGTTTTAACTGTATTTCAGAATCGTTGGATCAATAGTTGTAACACGCTCTAGTTTTTCAAGCACTTGTACACTTTTCAGCCCGAGGATCAAGCAGTCTGGACAGATTTACTTGACCTCGGATGTTTGCGTTAGGATGGGTATGGTGGTATGCGAATTACATATGTAATAGAGGTCATGAAGTTGCTGTTTCTTGCAATACCAATGGTGGTTCGAGCATTGACATTATGGGGTTTTAGGCCAACTTCTATGAGTCGGTGGGATGACGAGTGTCTTGTTAGGAAAATCAAGATGAACATCAAAAGTACGATCATCCATGCTAATTCTCGTCGAAGTTGTGGTGTGGTTGTTTCTGGAATTGTAGGACGAATTGACAGGTACACTTGTTTTCCAATGCCGTCAATCTCAAACTGCTGTGCAACGCATCATAGAAGGAGCAGGTGATAACGAAACTCTTCTTTTTGAGGCTCTAAGCGTCCACGACGACCTTGATAAAGTCTTGAGGAAATTTGAATCTATGCAAACAAATGGAGCATCTGACATTGGAGAGTCGCGGGGTAACCGGGAAGGCCCGGCTGCTCTAGTGGCGGTCTCAGCCAATGATGACGATGATGTCGGTGAAGCAGAAGGTCTTTTGCGTAAACGGTCAGGACCTCGGTCAACACCGGCAGATGAGACACAGGCCATGGCGCACTTAGACGAGGTTATTTTTGGAAAGAAGGAGGTGGCATCCGGCTCGGCAAAGAAGGACAAGAAAGGAGATGATGACATGATTGTGTTCTGATTTTGAAGGCACAAGTTTTCGGACTTTTGAACTGAGATAAGGTCAGGAAGTGTCGACAAGCTGGTTCATCAAGGCTCTGGTTTCTGTTGCAGCAAGTCATATTGATGGTGACAGGGATGTCAAGTAATAGAGGTGTCACATAACAGAGATGTCACGGCAGCATCGGTATATAGAACAATTGTGGTGTCTCGTTTATCCACTACCCTCTATAGCTTAAACGCATGCTTTAAACTAGTGCTCTTTCGTACTCCTTAGAAATAGTCTGTTGTCGCAAGAAAAGACATTGGAAAAGTATCGAGGAAATACTGGGTTTGTCTTTTTGAAATTGTTCCTTTTTCCTGTACAGCCATTTGTCAAAGAGGGCTTAGCTTAACTGACATATGTGATAACGGTTGTTTTAATCTGAATGTTACTCTCGTTATGTATTAATTAAAGCAGGCAAATTTGTTTACTGATTCACAGTTATTACTCGTGTCAACACGTTTGTTCCCTCGTCGACTCTTATCAGTCTTGTTCACCAAAATTATAGACATATATGCATGCTTGGTAAAGAGTCTGTTCCATTCCTGAGAGTTTTAGTTTAAGGGAGTTTGGGGCCATCCATATTGTGAGGCTGAAGATGCTGCACTAACGAGTGTGGTTCGGTGGTGTGGTTTTGTGATTATCGAAGTACTGAAAGATCCACTCCCTCGGGCTGAAGCTAATAGGGATTTAGGCAAGTTTCATGAGTTTGATAACAGCGGCGCTCAAAAGTTCAGAAAAGATATCAATGTCTTGTATTGGTTCATTGGCCAAAGATACTTTTAATGAAAGGTGGAATGGCTTCTTCTTCTGATGGTTTTCACATGGAACAATTTTGTTGGAAAGACTGCTGATGCGGGTTCAAATCCCATCAATGTTGGTAACTAAAAGCTCAATTCTTGATGAATCGAAATAAATTTTTGGACCAAATCTGAGTCGGAGTAGGTGGATATGACAGTAGTCGTTAAAGTAGCTTGTGAGATTATACGTGTAAATTCATCACCTTGCAAGGGAAAGGTTGTGCGACTGTTGGGCGGAAAGCGTTGGATGTTATGAACAACATATTTAGGAAGCTGCAAGCTACACCGCTCATAGTTATTAGCGTTAAAGATTTATTAGTGTTAATGCGAAATTAGAATTAATAATACTAATTTAGTGCGAGGAGACGTGGCAGATTGTAGTCAACGTCCTTAAATATTGTTGTTAATTCTATTTTGTGGTTTTTGGCCAAAAAAAGTCGCGACTGAATGAGTGTTATTAACACTAATAACGATGAGTGGTGTAGCTGGACAGCTACACCGTGAATTGCTATGAAAGTAAAGAGTTTCTTAGCGTTGGGTTTAGGTTACTGTTTTTAACTCTGATTAAGTTTTGAATTAGGGGACTAATCTTTGAAGAATAAACGTTAACGAAAATAATCAGTGGTGTTGACACTATTTTGTGTCAGATAGTGTAACAAACCAGGAATAGAATTAGTGTTAAATGCAGGTCATGGCGTAGAAGAGGATAGGAAATTTGCGAAAAATAATTCTCGGCCTGTTAAAGTTTTTTTGTACCTTGACAAAATTGTCGTCCCACTAACTGGAGGAGTTAAGAAGCGGTTGTGGGTAACGTGGGTTTAAACTAAAGATGTTACAAATGTGCTGCAGTAACCATTTTCGTGATTTGGAAGCATCATGAACCGCCACTTGATGGCGATTGGATGTGATGATTTAATTAACTCGTCCAGATGTACATGATAAAAAAATATTCGCTCGTCAGGATCCGTCAGGATCTTCGTTGGAGTCAATTTCTTCTTTTTTGTGGTGATGATGATGGCTTAATCTTACTTTTTCCACTTATTTGGTTCCAACAATGGTCAATTTTTTTTCTCTTGTGCATGTGAATGGTCGACTCTGAATGTGTGTTGTTAACATCATTCTTCATCTCGTACGTTATTCTTATTCTGAAGCCCAATCCTTAAAGTACTCATCGATGACAAGAGTAATAAATGAAAACAAGGCAAAAAAGCATAGTCGCATTCGTCATAAGGATATTCTATTTGAAAACTGTTCAAGAAGAATGTGCCGGAAAGACAAAATTTCCAACCGTTTCTCAACTCTGCCAGTAGAACTATACAACAGCTACAAAGAGAAAAGAATATGATGAGAAAAAAAATCGTAGAAAAATTTGTCAAGAAAGCCAGATGGTAAAACATCTGCAAATGAAGGAAAAAGCCAAAAGGAAACCGAAAAAAAACTGCAAAAGAAAACGTAAAAACCATAGTTCAAAAGTAGGTGAAAGTCGTCCATACAATATGCCTATTGTACGCCAAAAATACAATATACCCTTAAGACCCATATTGTATTGGCCACAAAATGAAATAAAATAGTAACAGGGTTGAGTTGCACATCGTTCGATAGAGAATTAAACGTCATGTCTAAATTTTGAAAAACATTCGGACAAAAAAATATTTTTCTGTGAGTTTTGAGGTATTTTTTATTTAAACCGTCAGATTCGGACGATCGGGCGGTCTGTGATCAAAGTAGCGATCTAAGAAGATCACATGAAAAGCCATAACACAACTTACGATAAAGGCGCCGACAAAAGGCCTACAATTGAAACGCCTACTTTTGAACTGTGAAAACAAAAATCAAACCCTCACCTGTCAGATATCGGTATTGGTTCCAAAATATCCAGTAAATTGGCGGTAATATTCGAGAGCGATACATCGATATTTACTGCCACTTAGCCGATATCAAAATCTATATATCCGCTATCGGATTTGAGAAAAGGGAAAATTACCGATACACCATTGTACGAAAGTACATAAAAACTGTCAGATAAACGGCCTTGACACGCGAATCTTTTGAAAGGGACGGGAAAGTACACTCGGATTTTATTCAAATCCATCCATACAGATCTCACTTTAAATCCTCCCCTCCGACAAATAGTCAGTTTCTCTCCTCAACGTTTACTCTTTCAAAAGTGTAACTCTCTAATTTTTCCTTTCGCTCCTCCTGTCTTTCGTTCTCTTCCGAAAAACGCTTCGTCAAGTCACAATTCGTACAAATGTCGCATTATCCGCCACCTGTCGGTGCTCCTCCTCCTCAAGGATACGGACCGCCTCCAGGGTACGGACCAGGACCGTACGGACCACCGCCTCCAGGGTACGGGCCACCTCCTCCAGGGTACGGACCACCTCCTCCAGGGTACGGACAAGGATACTATCCTCCACCTCCTAACGTAATGGTCGTGGATCAAGGACCACGGAGAGGAGGAGGAGGAGGAGGTGGTGGATGCTGTGAAGCTTGGTAAGTATTTCACTAAATGTTTTGCTGAGATTTTTGTCTAGATTAGGTCAAACGTACGGGTGATGAGATTTTTGTTTAAATCAGGTCCAAAGGACGTGTTAAAATCAGAGTTTGGATGTGTGATAGTAGTTGAAAATGCTATTTGTGATTGCCCTGTACGGCATTTTCGGGTTTAATACTCGTGTAGAACGCGGTAACCACTTATAGCGTTTGCAATTGTTTTCGCACATTAGAAATAAGCTGCACAGGAGGCTGGTCTGGTGAGGTTTCTATTTAGATGGTGATGATCTTTGTAAGTGTTCGAGAGAGGTAGGTAAATTTTGGTGTTCTTTTGCGTTTAGGCATGTGTACTTTCTGCCACACATGTGGTTGATCACACCTGAGAATGTATATATCTATTTTGTTTTACTTGCAGTTTGGCTGCACTCTGCTGCTGCTGTATGTTGGATGCTTTGACGTGATTGGACACGTCTTGGAGGCGGAAAAGGACAAAGTTAGTGAAAATCCTTCTTGAAGAGATAGCTGACTTATGCGTCAGTTCGAAGGTGAAGGTTGTTTGTTTTTAGGTGTCAGCTACTGGCTTTTAGTTTTCAAATTCTTTTTTTCTGGATGACTAAAATGGCCTCAGTGGTCGAATATATTCTGTTGAGTCTACGACGTGATTCTAAATATTTATTTTGCATAAAGCATGTTGACGAGGTTTAGATAGGTATTTGACTGTTGTACGCATAGCTATCTACCACTAGTAGGAAGAAAATTTGATTATTAGAGGCATTTGGAGAGAGTTATTTCGATGTTTCATTCAGGCATACAGGTGGTTTAGTTTTTAAAGATTCGATTTTTTTCAGGATATATATATTTTTTTGTAGTGGAATAGAAACGCCATCCTTTGCTTAGCCGAATGCTGTCTATAGATTTCATTTCATTTCATTTGAATCAGATCACGGGGTTGCCCCTTTGACTGTTCTTTATTAGAAAATGTAAAGATCAATCTCTATACGAGTTTACTTCATTCTTTCATATGGTTTTTTTTTTGTTTGCTTTTTATTGTGTCGGATAATTTTTGGATCATACGAATCCAAGCATGCCATATTCTGAGTTTTTAAATTTCACCGTAAAATAATTACTATAACATTCATCTATTCAACTCGAAAACAGTTGTTTTTTTGGTGTGTTTTGGAGGTTTAAAAATCCGTTCCTGTTTGATCTTTTTGGGATTAAAACCCTCATCAACATAGTTTTTTTTTATGATTGAACTACGTTCAAACACGATTATGAAAACAATTCGCTTCTACCTTCAATTTGTAAAGCAAGATACTTTGTACCAATAAGGTAATGAAGTATGGAATTATTAAGACGAGGATCTTGTGCAGTCAATGCAAAAGGTGTTCCACATCTATGCATGGGTTTAATGTGCGAAAACAATTGGTAACACTATATTGTTCTTGTGCAATATGTGGACTACACACGAGATACCCGTATTGTACGGCTTGACAGTATATAGTAACAGTATGTAGTATTTTTGATTGTTTTTGCACAATATGCACGTCTCTTTGTTTTAGCAATCATGTGACCCTTCTTTTTGATATACTAATTTAGCAAACACATTTGCACGTAAGTAAATCCTCAACTTCTTGCGAATGGTACTGGTACTAATAGGCGGATTGTTCCTTTGCATGTTTTTCACAATTATAAAATCTTCCTTTACTTTTTATGGCTTTGTAGTAATGTTGTGTATCGGGTAAAATCATATCGCGATAAATTCGATATATCAATTATCAATCTGTCGTGCATGTGCATACAATCGTTAAATGACATACATCACACCCAATTAGCGTTGCCGGAAATGTATGGACCGCACATATGTACGCTAAAACCAGAGGCAAATATATACCAACAGAAATATTAATGAAACAGCACAAGAAAACAAATAAAAGTATAAAGACAAGTTTAGTAGGTAAAGAGGAAAAAAGGATGGAATTAATATTTGCAACAGTAGCCACTAGGCCCTGAAGTCTTCAATATTCCCTACAAGAGTCCAACTAGCATGCAACAGACTCCCCTCAACCGGATGAAGACTCCGAGAAAACCGACACTCCCCAAGTTAGGGGAAAAGAGCGGCAGCCGGCAGAAACCGCGCACAAACAACAATAAAGCACAAGGTTCACACGCCAGAATTCATAAACCACGACAAGGGAGAGACGGTCTGGAGGGAAACCTTACAGGCTGGCTTGAGCCGGTAGATTAGGTAAGGACTTTAGTACAGAAAAGAGAGATCGGAAAAACTCAGAGACAACAGCTAGCCAGAGACTAAGGATTCAGAGTCAGAGACCCTAACTCAACCACTAACAGATACTAAATATCCGCCGAAAATTCCAACTGTAACAAAAAGGTTCGACAAATCCCAAGAATGCAGATTGCCAGAAAGCGACAACTCTCCAATGTTGGATTCCCGTGCTGTAATTTACAACTAATCCTACGCTTTATCCTATGCTGTCGCCTCTCGTACAGCTAAACTAATTCCTATATGTCTATGAGCAAGCAGCTTTCTATGTACAAACGCTGCCAGTTTCTAGAGGTGGCCGCTACGTGGCCGCCTCGGGAAGCCTTACATCTACACCTCGAGGATGAAAACCCTCCCTACGCTACAAAAATAATGCATGAACCTCCGAGGGTTCACGACTTGGACATGTGTCAGGTATGTAACCGTTTGAGTCCCTAAGATGTCAAGCTTGGAGCCGTTCGAATTCGCGAAATCCGATGCCGTACCACAATCTGATTTCATGCCGGTAACATGGTACGACCTTAGTTCCGTCCGTATCTTCAACTGAACACTTCGCCACCGACCTTAATATTCCCTTATACCCCAATTAGTATAAGAATCCACTATAATATTCGCTGACGTCTTGCGGCATGACATCACCTAATGCTTTTAAGGGCCCCCCTAGTGTGTTTGCAACCAACCAGTTGATGTTGCCGAGGCGGGCAACACTGTCAAACAAGAAGTTTCTAATATACTTCCGCGCCAGCCCCAATCTAAGGGTTGTGAAGCCCTCAAGTTGACTTCGTTTTTCTTCATGGTTTGGGAGGACGCTTAGTTTTTCTTCATGGTGTGGGAGGAGGCTTTCTTTTTTTTCATGTTGAGGGAGGACGCTTGACGATGTGGTCCCCACAAATTCAAATGGGACACACATTTCTTCTTGCGCAGCTTTGCATACGGATGTGGCGGCTTGAGACGCAGCGACTACAAAAAAAAAAAACTACGCTCACTGTGACTCGTCGGACTAGTTTGTTCCATTTGCAAGGGAGATTTTTGGACATTTGGACAAGTCTTTCGACGATTTCCTTCGTCATTGTGCGCGATAAATGTTTGAATCCCGGGGTCCAAGGAGTCCTCCACCAAGTCTTTCGGATGCGTTCTATTGTCAACGTGTGTCAATTGCAAAGTGTATCTCGGACTTCCATTTTCATTCATGGGGTCATTTTCAAAATTATACGCCGTTGTCGCTTCCCCTCTCTGTCACAAAGCCTCCTCTCTTCGAAATGAAAGAGCTGTATTTTTTTTTTTACTACCTCCGGATATAGTTTGAGGGTATGTCGAGTGAAAAAAAAATTAGTAAAGGTACGTCCCCATGTATTAAAGTATCGACTTTAATCTGTCGTTTTCACCCAAAACGCAGTTCCATACGAGAAATGCTTAAGCCGTATAAAAAAATCAATTATTTAAAAGTACAACAAACGTCAAGTCGATACTTTGAATGTACTTCGTGTTTGTCATCATGTTAATGAATTTTGGCGTTTTCCTTTTATTGACCCTACGGGCAAGAGAATCTAACCCGTCAAAATATTTCATCAAAAATCGTCTCGCGAGTGGATTTCAGGGAAAGTATCTCCCATACAACAAATGAAAAACGGCCCACGCAGCCGCCACACGCGTGGAGAATTTTAGGACGCTTAAAAAAAAAAAACAATGTCGCTTTGCGACCTGTACGTTTTTTTTTTTTCCCGGGGTCTTTCACAACCAATGTCATTTCGCCAAGGTTTGGAAATCCGCAGATGTCATGTGATGTGGCGAAAGTTGTGACACCATTTGTCATTGTAGACGTGTACATCCGTCGTTAGTTTTTGAGACGTCACCAATTGCCACGTGTATTGTAGACATCTACAACCGTAGTATTTTTTGCGTACGTCATCATTCATAGTAAGTTTCGTAGTTGTTTCCAATCGTCGCAAGTTGTACCCACATCAACACCCGTCACATTCCAAAGTTTTTCACAGATTGTGACGCTTTTCAAAGTAGTACGGAACACTTTACTACAGTCCAAAATACTTTTCAAAGTATCGATTACATGGGGATGTACCCTACGGAAGTTGTGAAGCCATGGCGGAAAGTTTTGGTACTAGTGACGTTAATGTTATCATGATTGAGCATAACGTCATAATGTCACAAAGCCCCAAACATCTAAAATATCTCAAAAAACTAAACGTTTCTTACCGTCAATATTTTTTTTAGGTGTCACCTATTGTCTTTGAAGTCGTCCACAACCGTCACAAGTTCCCGCCACGTGTTTAACCGTCACATTTCTAAGGGTACTTTTGCATGTAACCGAAACTTAGTCTTGCTACTTTGTTTTTGTTGTTTTGAGACAAGTGATGGTATTGAAGATGAAGAAGATGCAGCAGTAGTCATTGTAGAACAAATCAAGAGAGGAAGCTTCCACAAATACCAATGGCTGAACAGAAAATTTGACAGCCTACAACTTTTAGAAAAATGCTCCAAACGTCCTGAAAATTTTCCACAGTGTAGATAACATACAAAGAAACACACACAAAAAATTTCAATCAATTCCGCTCACAAATCTGTGAGATATGTAGAAATGAAATTACATAAAACTGAGTGTACAGTTTTCATATCATTTGTTCCTAAAAATCAAATTCACTAAGTCCTACTTTTATACAACCCACCTTTACTCTATATGAGCTGGGTGTTCCTCTATAGAGGCTGAAGCAATGACTAGATAGGCAATGTAGCACTGGGCGAACTTACATCCCCCTAAGACTGAAATTCTATGGGCTCCATTGCCACACAGAATTCGCAGGTCCAAAGGAAGCTAATCTAGATAGTGCCGACTCCAACTTGATATAAACCCAAATGATTGACCCCTTGACAATCAGAACCCCAATATAATTTGGGTAAACCCTTGTCGTAGATCCAGAATGCTGAAATATTTAGCCCCTCCGACGTGATCAAAAATGTCCTCCGCCAAAGGCATTGGATGTCGGTCGTGGATTGTACGAGAATTTAGTTCTCGAAAGTCCCCGCACATGAAACGCTCTGTGAAATTCCCCTCTGCGTCTTTTTTACGAGGCATGACGGTATGCGCCGCAAAGGTGAAGTCTGATCTATAAATCAGTCCTGCCTCTTCTAACTCTGCGCATCCTTTGTCCACTGCTTCCCATTCAGTTTGTGATAGACGATGTTTTGGTTTGAATATGGGTTTGTCATCTTCTAGGTCAATGGACATTCTGTAGGTGGTGTGTCGACCTAGATCTTTCATGGAGTAAGCCAACGCGTCTTTGTGTTAGTTTATGACTCTCTTTAATAGTTCGTGTTCCGGTTCCGTTAGTCCTATCCCGAATTTCCACGTTGGTTTTTCAGGTGCGTTGATGGTAATGGCTTCCATTGCATGTGCAAATGCTAGCTGCTCATCCGCGACTAAAGACTGTCCCAGCTCATATTCAACTGGGGGCTGATGCGAACAATTGACTGCATGATGCCATCTTCTAGATGGAAATGCAGCTGTCGAGTGTGGGACTGCTTGTAGTGGTATTGAAGATCTAGCCGCTGTGTATGCTGGGATGGACCAACTCATGTGACTAGGTTCCAAGAAATCATAAATAGTGTGATTTGTGTTAGACTTGGCGGAAGGAGGAAAAGAGAGAGCTGAAAAGTTGTACCTTAGAGAGAAGGTGAGGATTTCGAAGCATTGTGTTTGAATGGTGTATCCCCCCCCCAGCCGATTGAGACGGGTGATTCAGTGCGTATCGACTGGCTCCAAACCCTATGCCCAAGACAAATGCTAGGGACTGAGGATCCATAACACGACCAAGTAAAGTGCAGCGTTGTCGCTCAGTGAGTTTTGGGGCAGCGGTAGAGCGTGTAATGAAATGGAGGAGAAGTTCTCTATCCGCAACAGTAAGTTCTTCTAGACTGTCTGTATGAGTGTTTTGAAGCATACCCGGTCCATTATGTGAATATGCATGGGAGTGTGGATATGCGACTAGTATAGGGAGTGCACGTAACGGCTGGCCAAAGATGTTAAGACAAAATGCAGGAGGATAGTCTGTCTTGTCAAACGCGTGTGCATCTTCGGCACATTTGCACTTCCAGGAGTTCCGGGGCTTCTTCCCACTTTGTACGAACTCCAGCGTACGAAGAAAGAAGAGGACAATCAGCCGGATCATATCTTTCTATTTTCATCCTGGAACTCTACACACTTTAGTTCACCTTAAACGGAGGTCGAACTGAGGAGTTAGATCCATTATAGTGTGTGTTCTATGTAGCTCTAGTAGAGGGATACCTTAGAGAACAACACGTCACATTTGGGATTATCCCGTAGATCTTGCTGTTAGCTGTCAGTATGATGTTAGTTCAGGCCCAACCACCGGGCAAAGCATTTATGACGAAGGGACAAAGTTAGGCGGTTTCACGTCAAGTCAGAACTTTGTTTCCATTTTGTGTATTATAGAAGGACCTTCGGCCTCCAATTCAGCCGAAACCAATCGTCTATATTTTAGCCCTGAATGTAGTACAGTCTGTTTTGTCTTATGTACGGACGATAACAATTGCTGGCCGCTGATTGGCTTGTTAAATTGCTTTGACTTTGGAACTTGCAGTAGGACGAACTCTAATTGTATAAGGCACTTGGGGCCGAAGGAGAAAGGTTGCTTTTTCAGTACTGTCTCTTCAGAAAAACCCCAAAGAATTAAAATCAATCTTTCTGTTGGAGAACGGTTGCATTGTGTCGTTGACTCTATTGCCATCTTTGTTTTGGATTGTCTTTTGTGGAGACCATAGCACGGGTGGGTAGTTGGCACTATCTCCTCTTTGGGCGGTTTGGACTTTCGTTGTTTGAAACAAAGAAGAGTCTTGTCGGATCCTTGCGGTGGAACCGGGAGGGTTGAGGGAGACTCATACCGGTCTTTGGGGCCATTGGGAGAGGTTTCTTCTGCTGAGTTTGGTCATCGTTGCACTCCGCGGTATGTGAATTCGCTTCACCATTATCATTCATTTCTATCTTTAATTCCATTCTTTGGGGCAAGGTGATATTGTTTAATCTCAAAACCAAATATTTATTATTTCTATATTTCTTCGTGGGAGTTATTTGCACACTCTTGTGGTCATCTTTAGGTTTGTCCGGAGTTTTTGCGGAAAGGATCGGACGATTCTCATTTCCTTCCTATTCTTTGGAGAGTAGTTGGGAGTGTGGCATTTAGTGGGCTTCCAACGGAGTAGCACAGTACTGAAAAAGCCCCGTCCCCTTTTGTTTAAGTGGATAGCTGCTTAGGGTAGTGTATTTTGTCCGAGGGATCTAGCTCATCTGCTCGTGTAAGTCATGGGCGGAGGAGAAGCTCCGGATAAGGATCTTTCGGTGTTAGTCCGGAAGAAGAGGAAAGACTAGAAGAGGTGGCACAAGAGGAAGAGTCCCAGGTGCCTGAGGAATCGGTCCCTTTCACCTCTGCTTTGAACATTGAACAGTTTCTTAAGGGGATGATGCCCAATCAAGTTGTCGTCGAGACTCCTCCGAAGCTGACAGAGAGGCAACCCTCACCTCCACCTCCTCCAGTCTTTTCCCCTAAAAACTTTCCGACGTTGTCCGAGGCCGCCAAGGCTAGGGCCACGGGGAAGGTAGAAAGACAACCTTTATCTCCTCGATCTCGTAGAAAGGGTTTCGCACACAAGGAAGCGGTCCTAGGCCACCCTTCCGAGGTGGTACGTTATACCAGATCCAAGGCTCCAATAGTGGAGACATACATGGATCCTGAACTCTTGTCGGATCCTACCCGATCCAGTCGTAAGGAGATTCTAGCCCTTCACAATATTCATGAGTTGAAGGTTAAGAAGGAGCTGGTGCAGCGGGTTGCCAGAAGCGACCGAGCCCGGATTATACGCCCAGTGGGAGGAGTAGTGGAGATCCTGAGTAGCTCGTCCGAGAGTGGCTCTCCCATCTCAGCCCGAGAGCAACCGGAGATGCCGTCTACTGCACGACAACAGCCCACCATATCTCAGGAAACTGCTACCAGTAGACCTTCTAGGGGCAGAGCAACTTCTCGGGGCCGGACCAGGGAAGGGAGTAGCAAGCGGAAGATACCTGAGCCTAAGAGAGATTTCCGGTTCAACCATCGGGACAGCAAAGGTCGATTTGCTCCCCTAATCAAAGAAGAGCCGTTCTTTCCTTCTGCCTCAATTTCCCCAAGTTCTATGTCTCCTTGCGCACCAGTTGTCCGACCATCCAAAGGACTATGGCGTTCAAGGCCTACGGACCCCGAGGTACCCGGCTTGGGGATTGCGGATCTCTCGGGTGTGGTGAGCAGCACCCAGAAATTGGTTGAGATCCTGCGATCGCAAGATAAGGCTACGGCGGGGGCCGGACCCGTCGCAATAGATTGGGATGCTCTTGAAGAGGAAAGGAGGAGAGCATTGGAACAGGAGCTGATCCTGATACGGGAGGCTAGATGGAGATCTGGGGGAATCCTTAGTGGACAGGTAGCACCTCCTCCTATAACAAGTCCCGCGACGGAAGTACAACCTCTGGATCAGGCAACTCCTCCTGTCACGCGAGATACCAAGACTTCACCAGAACTGAGACCAGAATCTCCTCTTTAGCGGGAAGGGGAGGAAACAACATGGCCTAACAAAGAGGGGTTGGGTGCAGATTTGTCGAGTAATCCGGTAGCCACGGCTACAGATCTCCCTACATTTGTCTCGGTCGCGGGATCTTCTACCTTGGAGGCCGTGGTGCAGCTACAACCCGACCGGGGACTACACATTTCCCTCGCACTTACCACTCCTCCTCCATCACCACCTCACGCCTCTTCCCCCTCGCAATCCATTTCTCCCGCGAGAGTAGTCCGTGGGTCACCCGGTCCGCTTCGCCTACCCCACAAACCCAACGTCTACTCGCATCCTCACAAACATTCGCCATCCTCTAGTTCTGGAACTCCTCTTCCCGAAGATTCCCAGAGGCAGCCCCGAAGATTCCCAGAGGCAGCCTTAGAAGCAGTCTCCTTTCAAGAAACAGTCCCCTTCTCCTCCAAGCTTCCAGTCCTCACCTTCTCCGCCTTTAACCATTCCCCAGGGACCTAGACCTCGTCTTCACATACCATCGGAAGAGGAAGTTCTCTGTCAAGCACCCGCCTCTCTTGGATATAGAGGAGCAGACGACTATCCCACTTTTTCAAGGACGAGACCTTCCTCAGTGGGGGGGGGAACCATTGCTGGTACAACCGCCCTTCCCATCGGAGGAGGGACCGGTTCTGATCTCGAGGTAGCAGATCCTGGAGCAATCTCACCGGCTCAGTTTGTCAGCCCGACCGGACAAGCGTCCACCAAGGTTCACCAATCTTACCGAAGAAGAAAAGAAAATGGGAGACGTCCGAATCTTCACCGGGGACAACTCTAGAATTGCTTTCTCTGATTTCGAACTGCTGTGGAAACCCTTCACGCAGTCTGAAATCAACAAATACAGGGGGGGGGGCATCCCAGCAGATTTTGAAACCACTCTGTTCCCAATGATGGTCAATTATCTAGCTGGATGAGCTTTAGCCGATTATAAGAAGCGTCAACCTTTGTTGATGGCTCCTAGTATCAAAATATCGGATCCGGCTCTGGACGCCGAGGCTCTTCAGGCAGCAGCCGACCTGGTTGCCGCAGCCGCAGCTCCTCTCACCCCCAATTTCACCATGGATATAAAACTTCAGGCCCAAGGCAGGGCCTATGTCAACCACCTGCAGACTGCACAGGCAGCCGAAGCGGCCACCCAGATGGTTGCCAATCCTAATCCCTGTACCACTCTTCTGGACGCTTGGATACTCCTTTACACAAAAAGGAGAATGGATCATGGAGAACAGTAAGTTGACTGGAAAGTTAGCCAGATGGGTTCTCATCTTGCAGGAATATGATTTCAGCATCATCCATAGAGCCAGGGAGATTCATGGGAATGCCGACGGACTCAGCACGAATCCGGACCCGTCCACCAGAGACTCTACTGGGGCGGGGCACGACGAGGACCCTGAGCTCAGCCTGGGACTTATCCGGGCTTCTTCTGCTTTTATTTGGCTGCCTCGGGCTGAAGGAGAACTATCAACTTTTGCTGCAGATGTAGAGGGGCAGGCCCCCATTGGAGCTGGCCGGAAGGATATATGGAATGACACCGATTCCCTCCAGTCTATCTAGAAGGGTTCTCCTCTACCCCACCTTGTCGGAAGTCAATTGTCCCGTGTTCAGAACCAAATGGCGGCCTATGAATGGGACCGAGGCATTCTTCTCCGGCAATGGGCCGATGGGACGAGGAAAGTGGTTTCTCCTCTGGCAGATCGGGAAACGCTCATTGTTCGGCTTCACCAGCAATGCGGGCACTTTAGACAGAAATGAGCCACCTCGTTGGTCACACGTTTGTATTGGTGGCATGAGATGCGGGCCCAAGTCAATCGTGTGGTGCAAACGTGACCTTCCTGTGACCGGGTGAAAGCTGCTTTTGACAAAAAGGGTGGGACTAAACTTCACTCCCTCCCCATCCGGGGGATGTTTTATAGATGATCAGTGGATGTGCTGAACCACTTCCCACTAGCCGGAGGGGGAACCATTTTGTTCTGGTCATGATTAAACACTTCTCTAAATGGATTGAATTGGTGGTTCTTCCCCGAAAAGAGTCCAAAGCGATCGCGGAAGCATTCTTGCAGAGAGTGTTGTCTCAAATTGGAGCACCGGCCGAAGTTCTAACAGATCAGGGGTCCGAGTTTGCCGGAGAATTTTCTCACCTTCTGGAGAAGTGCCTCATTGACCACAGGTTGACCAGTCGAGACCACCCCCAAGCCGACGAATTGGCCGAGAGGTGCGTACAGAAAGTGAAGCGGTCACTACAGAAATATAGAGTGGGAGAGGATTTGGGGGAGTGGGACACCCGGGTGCCTTGGATTGCCATGGGATATTGGTTCTGCACGCAGGCATCTCTCCACTCCTATAGCCCTTACTTCATTCTCTTCAGCCGACATCCCATCCTACCAGGGGCTGCATCGGCTCAGGCGGTTGTGCTTCGGAGATGGACAATCGGGGGACTGTCGAGAAACTGATTGTCGGCAGGGCTAAGGTCTTTCAGCGGGATATACCTCTGGCCATGGGCAATTTAAAGGCTACTCAGCACAGGGATCAACTTTGGTATTCCCAACGCCGGAGCGGCAATTATGTCCCCCGGCAACGGCGATTTGTGCCCGGGGATTTCGTGTATCGCATGCAACAGAAGAAGGACACTTTGGACATTTCGGTCGGACGGGTGATTTTGAAAGTTGTGGAGATCTCAAAAAAAGGGGTTCTTACCTTGGAAGGGAAAGATGGCCGCAAATTTAAAGAAAATCAGATCAATGTGGCCCCTTGCCATCTGCGAGGGTTAGAGGATGAACCCACTTTCCACCTCACTTACTTTGCAGACCCGCCATCATGTTCCTCTGCCTGCCATGTGTCCTCCGTACCCGACCTCCTGTTGGTGTGTGAACGCTGTCACCAGGGTTGGCATGATTGCTGCCTACCTCTGAATTGGGAGCCCCGCTCTCAACCCGCAAATCCGTGGTTTTGTGGGGACTGCGAGTTTGGCGGCTAACCTGTCTAATCCTCATTAATGATTTTAAAGTATTTTCTAGGTCTGAATAGAAATAAAGAAGCCGAGGCAGTCTGCCTCTAACTTCTCTCTCCAACTCTCAAACTTGTCGCAGTCATTGAGAAATTGGAGAGGAAGCTAGAGCCATGGCTACCTAGGCTATCCTGAGGTTTACAAGAAATTTATATTAGTTAGGGGATTATTTACTAAAAGGTATGTGTCGGCCATAGGATTTGATCCTGGTACCTGCCGGTCGACAGACAGTAGATAGCCGGTAGCCTTAGCCGTTAAGTCTAGAAGTAGTCTTACGTATTATATAGTACGATAATTAATCAAACATTAATTCAAATGATAAATCATTTAACTATAATTGTTAACGGGATACATAGATCTCGTAGTGTAAAAGTACGAATTGCGGTACGGATAAGAAATCAATACCGCGCATTGATTTCGTAAGCGAAACAAATACCGCGCATGTGTTTATTACGGCTACGATCAAATGCGAGTTTAATCGGACGGCCGAAAATAGCGCCGAGATCGCGGAAGAAGAATTCGGCGGTTTGTGGGCATCGTCACATCGGATGACACGTGGCGATGTTACATTGGAGTGCGGCATCTCCGAGGATTAAAAGAGCGAATCCGGACATACCACGTCTGGACATTTAGGCCATGTCGTACAGTGTACGTACATAAAGTACACCGGCAGCTGTACTTTTGCGTACGGAACTGTAATCTGATTGGTTCCGTACATCAGTAGATAGAGTCTGTGAGAGAGATAGGACTTAGAAAAATTAGAAGATAGGACCCTCTCTCCCAGAGAGCTTCTGTACAAAAGGTCAACTTTGACCCTCCATAACTTACTGCTCAGGGGAGCAAATTCAGAGATTCTTTTTGCTATCGACTCAAGGGAGTCTTGCCTTCACAGGGGTGTAGGTGGTCAGAATTTTTGTTTGCCAGGGTGGCAGTTGTTTTTGCTGAAACACAAAGGGGTCAAGATTATCCTAGAGGCTTCTTGGAAGCTGTCCACTCTGAGGACTTATGGAGGTCTCAGAGTTTCCGGTATGGGCCCACCCTCTAGGGTACGAATCTTTAATGGAACTGGCTTCATATACTGGGAAAGTATGATGATAGGAGCTCTATGCGAAAAAAGGTTTTGGGGGATAGTGAGTGGACGATTGGGGCGTCCATCAAGTATTGGAATTCCTCCAGGGTTTGGAAGAAGCAAATTCACCAGGAAAGAGGATTCACCTTCAACAGAGGAAACAAAAGAAGGAGAGGTGGTGGACAAAGGAAAGGAGAAAGAGGCGACCACACCAATAGCAACTTGTTCGGCATTCATGTCACCTATTCCGAGGAACGAGGAGAATGATACTGAAACCTGGGACTTCAACAATATGGCGGCAAAGCACTTCATCCTACGCCATCTCACTCAAGGACTTGCATGTCCTCATTTGCAGGTAGAAAGAGCATCCGATCTTTGGATGGCTCTCATAGAGATGTACCGAAGTGGTACGATTCAGCAACAACAGTTGGCTGATCAGAAAGTTAAGGAGTATGTATACAAAGGGGGAAATATGTTGGATTTTTGCAATGAGCTTGCTACACTCTTCATGGAGCTAGAGAGTGCGGGAAAAGATTTTAATGAAAAAGAAAAAGTTAATTGTTTACTGATGAAGTTACCTGATGAGTTCGTGAACATAGTTTACCGTGTGCAAGACTTGCCTGACTCAAGGTGGATATGGAACTCAGTGGTAGGGATGATTCTCGTTCAAGAGAATACAATTGAGATCCGAAGGGGAGGAAAGAGTGGCCAAGCCTTGGCAACATCGACTGATTGGAGGAACAGGGATTCCCGAAAACCGGTCGGAAACTATTGGGGTAGGGAGCAGAAAAAACAGTCCGACAAGTTCGAACCAAGGGCTCCCAAAGGTTTATGTCATTTTTGTAAGAAACCGGGGCACTATATGGCAGAGTGCACTAAGCTAACCGAGCTTCGGTTAAAGGAGGGGCAGACCGATGGTACCCCGAGAGGAAAGAAAAAGGCCCTTGTCACACAGGTACTTGAGGCTGAATCCGAGGACGAGGACGATGAGCTCCTTTTGGATGAGGAGTTGGAGGCGAAAAATGAGGTCGAAATTCCACGAAGGCATAAATGTGCTTACGGTGGATTGAAAGGTGAAGCAGGCTGGATTGTAGATTCAGGTGCCTCCATGCACATGTGTAAGGATAGACACCTGTTCACTAAGATAAGAAAGATTCCCACCGTAGAGATAGAGTACGGGGATGGGAGGATAGTCACCACTACTCTTATAGGATCGGTAGATTTAAAAGTGTTAGTAGAAGGAAAGACATCCATATTAACATTCTCCGATGTATTGTTTATTTCGGAGCTGAACAAAAATCTTATCTCTACATCAGTATTAGATGATAAGGGTTTTTTTACTAGCACTAGGGAAGGAGTCTTTACTGCTAGTTTTGAGAATGATGTTTATTTCATTGCTGAGAAAGGTAGCCATGGGATGTTTAGGCTGATCTTAAGTAATGAAAAGAAGAAACTTTATTATGCTGGTGTTCATGATATTATGATGTGGCATAAGAGGCTTGGGCATGTGAATCTAGACAAGTTAAGAGAGATGAAAAAAATAGGAGTGGTGGAAGGGATTCAGTTCAGTGAGAGTGATGATATAAGTGATTGTAGTGGGTGTGCTCAAGGTAAAGCACACAGATTACCCTTTCCTAAGTCAGCCACCTATAAGGGAGAAAAAATTCTAGATCTAGTACACACAGATATTTGGGGACCGGCTAAAGTGCCCTCACCGGGGGGGAAGAGATTTATGATGACTATAACTGATGATTGGTCTCGGTATTCCCGGGTATATTTTTTGAAAAACAAGTCCGAAGCTGAGGATTGTTTTAGACAATATAAAGCATGGAGCGAAAAACTCCATGAAACTCCAATCAAGAGAGTAAGGAGTGACAATGGTGGAGAGTATACTTCTAACCAGTTTGAGGATTTTCTGAGGGAAGATAGAGTCCAACACGAAAAGACAGTTCTAGAAAATCCGGAACAGAATGGGGTAGCTAAAAGGTTAAATAGAACACTAAGTGATAGTCGTAGAAGTATGTTGTCAAATAAAAAGATAGGAAAAAGATTTTGGGCAGAAGCAATGAACTGTGCTAATTACCTCAAAAATAGAGTTCTTACTTTAGCTATAAAAGATCAAACACCTTATGAGAGATGGACAGGCCGGAAACCAGACATATCTCACTTAAAGGTTTTCGGTAGTCAAGTATTCTGTCTAGATACAGATCGGTCTAATTGGAAGCTAGATCCTAAAGGAAAACCGGGATACCTATTAGGATATGATGAGGGTGTTAAAGGATATAGAGTTTATGATCTAAAAGGGAAGATATAATCTTAGTAAAACATCTATTAGTTATGGATGTAAGAAAGTCTGTGGATCCCTTTAAGTATAAAAAGTCAGTAAAAATCAGATTTGAGTCAGAAAATTTTGATGACTTTGAGCTTCTTAACTATCCAGGTTTTAGAGAAGATGACATTCTTGCAAGTTCAAATCAGACCAAAAAGGACTCGGCTGCGGACATTCCAATGACAACTCTACCCGAGGCGGAAGACGTGGTGGAAACTGATTCGGAATCAAGGGACAGGGGAGAGGCCGAGATTGAACAAAAAAACCCACAAGAACCATCTATTCCGGCCACGGATTTTGAGGGGGGGAAGAGAAGGTGCAAAAGATTGCAAGAAAAACAGGTTAATAACTTTGTAAAAAACTATCTCATCAAGATGAACCTCAGACTTATGGAGAGGCGATGACCTTTCCAAAAAAGAACCGGTGGAAGACAGCCATCAATGAGGAGATGGTCTCGAATACGGCAGCCGATACTTTAGATCTGGTGGATTGTTCACCTAACCGAAAACTAATGGGTTGTAAGTGGGTTTTCAAATTAAAACTGAACCCAGATAACACGATTGAGCGTTACAAGGCCCGATTAGTGGCAAAGGGATTTACACAAATGGAGGGAATTGTCTACGAGGAAACCTTTGCCCCGTACGTCAGACTTCCCACCGTACGCATACTTCTCAATCTGGCAACAGCGGAAGACATGGAGGTGCAATAGATGTACATCAAGACATCCTTTTTGCATAGAGAATTGGAAGAGGAGATCTTCATGCGACAACCCCAAGGATTTGTGGAGGAAGGAGAGGAGAGTAAAGTATGATGTCTGATTAAATCTCTTTATGGCTTGAAACAGGCGCCTCAACAGTGAAATAAGAAGCTTGATGAGGTTCTTGCCGGTCTGGGATAAATCTGGATTAGCTCAAATCACTCAATACATGTTTTCGAAGATGAGGAAGGTTTTATTTTTATTGCAATTTATGTTGATGATTTGCTTGTTTTAAGTAAATCAATGGAAAACACTAATAACCTGAAAACAGATCTTAAGGGGAGATTTGAAATGAAGGATATGTGGGAAGCAAAATATATTTTGGGAATTCAAGTAGAAAGAGACCAAAAAAGAAAGATTATAAGATTGACTTAAAAGGAAGCAATAGGGAACATGCTTGAAAAATTTCAGATGGATAAAGATAATAGTTGTACAACTCCAATGGAGTTAAAGAAGGGAAGTGAGGGGAGTGAGGAAGAAGGAACCATCCCCTTAGAAGAGGAATTATATCCTGAAGAACACAAGTTCATGCAGACTATTCCTTTTAGTAGTCTATTCTATTTTATGAATTGTACCCAACCGGATTTAGCTGCACCTGTAGGAGTGCTGAGTAGAAGTCTAAATTCTTCCACTAAGAGGGATTTGGAGGCAGCTAAGAGAGTCCTTAGATATTTGATAGGAACTAGGGAACTATGGTTGAATTTGGTTGGGGAGAATACTGACATCACTACTTAGAGTGATGCAAGTTTTGATGATGCTCCGATGAGGAGATGTACTTCAGGGTATGTATTATATGTGGGTGGTGGGGCTTGCTTTTCGAGTAGCAATCAACAAAAAGTTATTGCTCAGTCCACCATGGAGGCTGAGTATATGGCCTCTTGCTCTGTTGTAAAAGAATTGATGTGGGTCAAGTCTTTGCTTGGTGAGCTGGGTCACCTTAAGAGTGGTATGCATAAAAAAAATTGTAATAATCACGCAGCAATCGCTATTTCTGCCAATCCTAAACATCATTTTAAAGCCAAACACATAGACATTAGACTCAGCTTTGTTAGAGAGGAAGTAAAAAATAAAATAATCAGTTTAGGGTACCGACCAGATAGCGAGATGGTAGCAGATATGATGACCAAACCTATGCCTTCCCCTAAGTTTTTTTTCTGCAGGGAGAAGTGTCGTCTAAAATTAAAGATTCACTAGAATATAAGGGGATTGCAGAAATTAATGGTCCTTTTTAAGTATTTTCTAGGTCTAAATTTAAATACAGAAAGAAGCTGAGGCAGTCTATCTTTAACTTCTCCCTCCAACTCCCACACTTGTCGCAGTCACTGAGAAGTTAGAGAGGAAGCTAGAGCCAAGGCTACCTAGGCTATCTAGAGGATTACGGGAAATCGATTAGTTGAATTACCGATAGGTAGTTTATTTTCGAAAAGGATAGAAGTCGGAACCACGATTTGATCCTGGTACCTGCCAAACCTTAAGGAGCCGGTAGCCAGTACACTTATTCGTTAAGTCTAGGACTAACTATATATTATATAGGGTTTGTTATTTATTTAAATATTACCACTTAGGATAATTCATCTAATTGCAACTGTTTACAACTACATAGATCTAGTTATGTAAAAGTACGGATTACACTATGTATAAGAAACAAGTACCGCGCATTCGTTTCTTTAAACGAAATAAATATCGCGTTAGTATTTATGATGGCTACGATTGAAATTTGCATTCAATCGGACGGCAGGGAAGAAAGTTGAGATCGCGGAAGAGAATCTCTACGGTTTGTGGTCATCGCCACATCGGATGACACGTGGACAAATTATGTTGGATCGCGGCTTCTCCGTGGATTACGGGACTGAATCCAAATATGACATGTGTCGACTTTTAGGCCATGTCGTACAGTTTCCGTAAGGAAAGTACATTGACAGTTGTACTGTTGTGTACGGAAGTGTAATATGATTGGTTCCGTACATCAGAAGATTGAGTTTGTGAGAGAGATAAGACTTAGAAAAATTACTAGATAGGACCCTCTCTCCTAGAGAGCTTCTCTACAAAATGTCAACTTTGACCCTCCATAACTTACTGCTCTGGGAAGCAAATTCAGAGCTTCTTTTTGCTATCGACTCAAGGGAGTCTTCCTTTCAAAGGGGTGAAGGTGATTAGAGTTTTTGTAAGCCAGGGTGGCAATTGTTCTTGCTGAAACACAAAGGGGTCAAGGTTATCCTAGAGGCTTCTTGGAAGCTGTCCATTCTGAGGACTTATGGAGGTCTCAGAGTTTGAAGAGTGGAAAGAAGAGAGGGGATAGATTAATAGAGATAGGGTATGGAAAATAATAGAAGAGAGAGAGGGAGTGCATGGGAAGAAGAAGGGGACATAGAATATTATAAAAAAGGTACGGAATAGAATAAGGGAGAGAAGGAGAGAATGGTAACAAAAGAATGACAAAGAGTAGTTCGGGAAATATATGGGACAGAAAGAATGAGACAGACAAAGTGGATAGAATATAGTGACAACCAGTAATAGGGTCAGTAATAGGTAAATGGTACAGAACAGGACGAGACAAAGGGAGAATTTGGGAAAGAGAGAGTGCGAGAGAGAGTAGATTAAGGGGACGAGAAGAACGAAAAAGTTTTTACAATGTTAAGAGGGAGAGCGAATGAGAAAGGATAAAATGATAGAAAGGAAAAGAGAGTGAGAGTGGGACGAAAAACCGGATAGAGCAACACATTTACCCATGTTATTCTTCGCATATCGTAGAAAATGACGCGCCCTTATAGGTAGTATCGCCATGTAATCGACAACCCTAACACTATTGTAAAATCCTTAATAATCCATGGCGGACTGAATGTCGTTCCATCACCAGTGGCGGCGGTTCGACGCATCTTTTTCAAAAATGAGATTTTTTTACTGAAAATGGACCCAGGGTATTCGCACATCACTCACCCGTTGACCAGGACGTGGATGGGATTGGTCAGAACAATAATTTTTTTTTTGTGTTATGTCCGCACTCGCAGCTAATTTGTTATCTTTTCGGGTTTTCAAGGCGCCGCGTATTATTCCAATGTAAATTGTGTAACTTTATTCTAATACGTACGCATTATGACTCTAAATTGTTGTCATTTTGTGTACCACACCCCATTTTAGAGTCAAATTTAACTCTAATCAAGGTTTATTTCCTTCACAAGTCCGGTATTACCGTTATGTTTCACTTTGAACATGTAATAGGATACATATGCACTCTATTTACACGTACCTCAAATAATGTTCAAATGACAACATATTAAAATAAACTTTTACTGCCATACGACATATGTAAGTACGCGACGGTATGCTTTCGTAACATACGCATTTTTTCGCATGTGAACATGTACGAACCGACACGTTCCGTACTCCACACTAATAAAAATATACATAAATTAAAATGGTGTACACTAATTGTTCATCTCGTAATTAGCGTACAGGAAAAATTAGTATCCTTTACCCTATTTTAGGTAAGCCCTCAAAATTTAGGGGCGCCGAATTAGTGTTCAACACGCTAAATATGATCGACGGTGTACTGTACAGTACACCGCCAATCGTTATTAGCGTTAAGAAATTATTAGTGTAAAGAAAAAATTAGCGTCATTCATTCTAATTTAATGCCAGGAGACGTGGCAGATTATGGTCCACTTCCTTAAATAGTGTAATTTATTATATTTAAGGTATCAATGTCAAAATTTTGGGGTGCTGATATAGCGTACATAAGGCTAATAGCGATTCACGGTGTAATGTAGCGTGTACCGTGCTCAGTTTAAATAACTTTTTTGTTTTGTTTTGTTTTGTTTATATTATTTTTGGTGTGTGCTTTTTTTTTATATGTTCATGCAGTTCCAAGAAAGCCAGTATTCTGGCAAAAAGTGATTTGTTTTCTTTTGCAAAAAGACATTACAATACGTTTCGTACTGCCCTTAAGACTATTGCAAACCCACCGACATTTGTAGTCACGGCCGTACGGCTTCTAGGAAGCTTATGACATGAAGTGATGAACTCGTGTCACCGACATTTTGGCTTCACATGATTTACATCTACTGCCAGAATCTGACAGCCTTTGTCGATTATATTGACGTGGATAGGTTAACAAAGCCAGAATGTACGGAAATGTCATAATCTATGGATATTGACAGCTGTTCACATTTATTCGTGCAACCTATAAACGAGTGTGAAGCAGAGATATCCGTTCTTTTACTCTGTACATATGTGACAACTGATAACCCCTTAGCGGTTCCGTACATGAACAGTACATGTGCTATAAGCCTTTCCTCATTATAGAAACGGACAGAAATACATGTACGTAGCTCGTGCCGTCCAATCGCGCTGCGTGAAGTACGCTACATTTCATAAAATCTTCTTCTCCAATAAACGAATAAAAGTCAATAGGGCTCCGTCCATAGCTGTCGTCTCGCCACGTGGATATGCAGTGTCGTCAGATCCGAGTCAGCATGTTATTTTCTTTTGGAAGACCTGACTGGACAAAGGATAAAAGACGTGCTCAGCTATTCTACCATTGGCGTCAAATATCGAGGGGACCACTTGGAGAAATTGAACCAGCTTCAAGAATCGCGATATGGAAATGCTGTCACAAGAATCGGGACAAATTTTCGATTGCAGAAAGTTAAGTACACCACGAATCGTAATTAGAGTAATGAAAAAATTAGAGTAAAAAATAAAAAATAAAACAATTAGAGTAATTGACGCTAATTTATGTGATAGAGCCTTTTCAACTATGAAGTTTAGGGTGAAGTTCCATTAGGACATTCTGTAATTGTACGGCCAGCATTACAGAATGCTACAATTTGAACGAAGTTCCATTGCGCAGTCTGTAATCCACGTGCTCGAAATTGAGTGGTACCACGTAAGTCAATATAGGATTTTAAAAATCGTCAATGATTTTCACACCGACCAAAAATCTTCATTTGCGTACCATACACGTGCGTACCAGGTCATCGTACAACACAAATTTTGTACTCTCCGTAGACGCCTTGTCAGATACCACATCATTTTTTAGGGTTCCTCTTTTTTCGCGTGATGAATGAGCGTTGCCGAAAATAGTGTGACGAATGGGCGCTAACAGAAATAGCGTGACGAAAGTGCGTTACGACTTTTCGTTTGTATTTTTTTTTGGATTTTTCAATGCGTATATCGTGTGCGAAATATTTTGATTTCCGTTGGTTGCCATTTTGACACGTATGCTAATTATCCAACGTGTCGTGGCTCAATTTTTTCTGTAATTGGTGATGTACCTCGCGAGGTACATCACCAATTACAGAAACTTTCGAAGCGAATGCTTCGCGAAAAAATATCCAACGGTCGTTGTTAACTCCCAGACTTTTGGAGAGTATTGGCAAGATTCTCTGTAATGTTGTTTTCCGCATTAAAACAAAATAAGAAGTACGACATAGTACGGAAAGGTCCGAATTTCTGTAAACTTCCTCACTTTTCGTCTAGTGGAACTTCACCCTAAGTCTCGATAACTAATGAAGAGTGTTGGCATTCTTGGTTACAGTCTAGCACCGCGAATCGCTATTAGCGTTAAAGGAATATATAGCATGAAAATTATTTACTGCGAGTAACTCTAGTTCATGTTTGGGATACGTGGACATTTTTTACCGCTTTAAAAATTAGCTCCAAGAAACAAATAGCTACACAAGTATTAATGCTAATGGCAACTCATTTTACCCGGTACACCGTGCATCGTTATTAACGTCAATGTTTTTTTCGCAACTTTAATCAATGTTTTGCCGTGCACACGTGTCCCATTTCAGTTTGCAGACACCAATCGGAAATAACTCAATAAGACTTTCCTTTCCATCGCAACCGTCAGATTTACAGTCCGACAATTGTGCACGAAGAAAAGATGATTTAAGTGTCGAAAAAAACATTTAAGCCTAATAGGCTAATAGCAATTCACGGTACTGTACTGTTGCCTTGCTGAGACTTCAGCAAATCGCTGGACAGGAAAGGAAAATAAATACATGTTGTCAACAGTACTGCCTCTGACATTTCCCCTTACAGCCGTTCTTTCTTTTTGCCCCTATAAAACAAAAGCTTCACACGATCCAGTACTGTAGATCCGCAGCAGCAGTAAAAGGTACAAGGAGAAGACGAAAGGCGAAGAAAAGAAAGGGAGGAGAAAGAGGAGAGAAGAGTTTTGGCAGGGAGAGGGAAGCTGTGGTTAGCCATGACATTGTCCAGCTATGCGACAGCACTTTTAGATACTTTAGGAGAGGGAGGAGGAGGAACTTTGGTAGGAATAACTGCTGCAGTGGTAGTGATTGGAGCCACTGCCTTTCTTCTTGTATCAGGTCAAGCAGAAGTGAAGGGAAAGAAAACCGGAGAACTTTCCGGTGGTGGTTTAGGAAAAGATGAAGTCCAAGATGGTTGGAAACAGTACGACAGTTACTTCAATCAGAACAAAGGCAGCCATGGAACTGGTGTAGCGGAGAAAAAGATAGCTCCTCAGTTTGTGGATACATTTTACAATCTCGTTACTGACATTTACGAATGGGGCTGGGGCCAGAGCTTCCATTTCTCTCCTGCAATTCCTGGGAAAAGTAATAGAGAAGCCACTAGGATCCATGAAGAGCAGATCTGTGATTTGTTGAAGATGACACCTGGCATGAAAGTTTTGGACGCCGGATGTGGAGTTGGTGGACCAATGAGAGCAATTGCCAGAAAATCTCAAAGCAATGTGGTAGGAATAACAATAAATGATTACCAAGTACAGAGAGCGACATCTCATAATAAAAGAGCAGGTTTGGATCATCTTTGTGAAGTTGTCCAAGGAAACTTTCTATCGATGCCCTTTGAAGATAACAGTTTTGATGGAGCTTATTCTATTGAAGCCACTTGTCATGCTCCCAAACTACACGACGTTTATGCTGAGATTTTTAGGGTTTTGAAACCAGGCCAGACGTATGCAACATACGAATGGGTGTCGACTGACAAATACGATCCTAACAATGCAAATCACGCCAAAATTATTGACGAAATCTGTTACGGTAATGCTTTACCTGATTTGAGGACTTACAAGGAGATTGTGGAAGCTGCTGAAGAAGTCGGTTTTGAAGTTTTGGAAAACAGAGATTTAGCGGCTCCTCCTTCTCTTCCATGGTGGAGCCGTCTCAAGTTTGGACGAATTGCTTATGCTCGGAACCATGCCTTGGTTACCATTGTTTCCTGGCTTGGTATTGCTCCAAAGGGACTGGTAGAGGTGCACAATATGCTCACTTCTGTGGCCGTATGGCTCACTCAGGGAGGAGAAACTGGCGTCTTTACTCCCGCCCATCTGTTGCTTTTGAGGAAGCCTCTCAAGGCTTGAATCAATTAGACAGATCTGAACTGCCATTTCTCTCTCCTCATCTCTCTCCCTCTCTCTCCTCTCTCCCTTTTTCTCTCCTTGTTTCTTTAATTTCTCTGCAGCTATCCGCATCGCCGCCGTCCCTTTCTTGTCTGTATCTCTCTCTCTCTTACTCTTTCTCTCTCTTTCTCTCTGTATTCTTGTCTTTCTGTTTGAGAATGATGGAGCGAGCTTTGTGAATCTACTTAATTCTCTAATAAGAAGGAGAAGGATATGACAGTGAGATTGTTTCATCTCATTTTCGAAAGGAAATAATTTGTTTAGGTGATTTTCGCCTCGGTAAAGTTGTGGAGGTTGGGAAATTTGGCAGACTGTGAAAATTTGAGCCCTTTCCTTTCCAATACAGGTCTGATGGCGGTTTTGTCTTTATTCAGATCTGGAGCAAGAGGTCTTTGCATTACTGCAAGTGAGTGTGGATAGATAATTTTAGAGGAATGGAAGGCATTAGAAGATAGTACGATTTTATTCGTACAATTTTATGCTTACAATTTTATTTGTTGTGTGCATTTGTTGTAGGAAAAGCTTGGGTTTAGTGTGTCAATACCCATGTAAAGCTTGAGACTCTCCAGGTTCAAAAAATGAGTGTTAGGAACACAGTAGGCAAATAGAGAGAATTTATGCCGTATGCATTTTTTCAGGGTCTTTTAGCCCCTAGAATTGATTGCAAATAGAGTGGAAAATTTCTCTTTTGAAGCTCGCCGTTTAATTGTACACAATGATTGGTTGTTTTCCAATGAACATCAAGTTTACCCAAATCAAAGAAGCGAAAAAAACTGGAGGGATTTTTGTTGTTGGTCGACGTTTTTCTGGTGAGTGTAATTCTTTTTGATGACGTTTTCTTCTTTTTGTCAAGGTTTTATCTTTCGTGAGAACTGAGACATTCTTTTTTAACTTTCAGAGAGTCTTTTTTTGCTCCTGGATACCATCTTGGTTTTTTTTTTGTTTACCTTTTGACAAAAAGGAGAGTGGAGTGTTTTTGACAAGTGACCGTTAAGAGGATTTAGAGGTTTTGGAGAACATGGTCAAACTCCTCGCCAAGTCTTTTTTTTTCTCTTTCTTAGTTTTGGTCTTATTTTAACTAAGGGAGTAGATATATTCTTTCATTGGAAAACGTATTCATGTATCTTTTTCTGTTTTTTTCTGTTCATTTTGCTGTTGATTGACTGTTTAGAAGGTTTTTAAGTCAAACATGTTTGACCTTCTTCCTGAATCATCTATTTTTCTTTGATTTTAACTAGGAAAGCAGAAATCAGCTCATGGAAAAAGGTGAAAAAGTGTGTTTTTTACCCTTTAATTGTATGTTTTTGTATGTATGGGTTTATTTTTGTTTTTTTGGTTTTGTTTTATTTAGTTCAGCGACTGTTGAGCGGATTTAAAAAATTGTATTTGAATCCTGTTTGAACTTCTTGCTACCTTTTTTTTTTTTTTTTTTGTACTGTCTTTTTGTGATCGTGTCACAAGTTTGATGACGTGCATGTCTATTTTTGACAGTTTGAAGGTCTTGGTTTTTCCTTTCCTTTTTTGAGCAAAAAAGCTCAATATTGTTCCCCTTAGTTGAGAAGCATTTAAAAATCCCATAGTCCCAAATTGCTTAAACCGTATATACCCTTTATATCATTAATTGGCGTTGCTTATTCAAATACCATGAATTAAAAGTGGTTTTGGTCTCTAAATTATAGTAGAAATGGTAACATATTAACTCATTTTCCTCACTTAAGAACTATTTGTAGGTTTTTTAGGGTTTTCCAAGGCTCAACATCCTCTAGCGGCATCCTTTACATCTTTGTTTTTCGTTTTTGTTGACATTTTAGGTCTTCTAGGCTAGAAAATTTTCCATGTACAAAGAGGAAGTAGAAAGCATAAAAGCAAGAAAAAAAAAACGATTATAAAAAAACTATAAGATCTCTTTTTTCACCACTAAATAAAATCCATAACTGGGACAAAAAAAAGTTTTTTCTTGAGAAAATCACCGCTAACTCACATTAATTGTTATCCTTACCACCTCAGATTTAACCTCAGTCATATTTTCTCAATCTCCTTTAAAACTCCTCTTTTTTCTTTTTTCTTTTTTGGTTTTTTTTAGGATTTTATTAAAGACTTTTAAAATAAATAAATATATCATAATCAGTGAGCACGGGTCCAGAAAAAAAGATAGAATGCTATACTATCTATGGATTTGTATCTATTCTTCATATAAACAATGTGGATTTCACTTTAAATACTGTAGAAACAGTTGTTTTCAAGTGCCATGTACTTCCCCATTCTTATGCTATTCGCGACACCATTGCGACTATCGCTTCGGAAGGGGGCTTTTCTGTGCGTCGAGAGGTTTCTCATATCATTCCCTCGCGTCGGATCGATGTTGTTTTGCTTGATGGTGCCCGTCTCATCTTCGGTGATATTGTTCTGGCAAACCCTACTTCAGTTACAGTTGTTGGTCAGGCGGCTCGACATGTTGGGGTGGCAGCTCGTGATGCCGCTAAGGCGAAAGAGCGTGATTATGCCCACCGGGACCCTATGGATGACTTTATTCCGATGGCGGTCGAGATCTTTGGTTGTTTGGGTGTTGCATTGGACGCGTTTCTTCGTACCTGTGCTCGACGTGCTTTCGAGCGCCGAGGACCTGGGAGCCCTCCTTCTTCGGTCCTTACTTCTTTTTATCGTCAACGCTTATCGGTGGCTTTACAGCGAGTGCAGGCTTCTATTATTCTCCGATAGGCTGTTGGGGTTTTGGATCGTCGCCGTGTTCCGGAACTCCCTCAACGTGCTCCCCCAGGCTCGGGGGACTTACGGGGTTGCTTTTCGTAGATTTTTAATTGATTGGGGGTTGGGGTTGTAGTTTGGGTTTTTTGAGTTGTCGTGCTTTTCATTTTGAGTTTGGGTGCTTTTATTTTCTTGTTGATCGTTTCATTTCTTTTCTTTTTTTTTTGTTCCCATCGCTCTATTTGTTTTATATTGTAGTTTTTCAGTTTTGGCCATGCCACCCCTTTTGTACCCTGGACTCAGATGGGTTACCATCGTGCTTTTTAATTTATCCTGCCTTATGATTATGATTAACTTAAACAAAAGGGATGATATAGACTTTATCAAAAAAACAGCAAAAATTAAGACTTTTTTACGACTTTTTATGAAGTTTTTGTCTCTTTCCAAATTCCTTTCACATCTTATTTTCAGATCCAGCTCAAGTTTTCCTTTTGTTACTTAATGTTTTTTAAACCCTTTCTTTTCATTCTTCTGTCTATTTTTAAATAACTTATGGATCAAAACTTTCATTGAAATAAAAAAAAACTCTTGACACATGGAGTAAAAAAAAATGCAGTTGTTCGAAGTCCATTATATGGGTATACAAAAAAAAAAAATGTTATTTCACCGTAGAAAAAGCTTCATGTTAGAAGCAACAAATAAATAAATGTTAAAAATTGTACGAATTGAAAACTATTGTTGATCAAATAAACTTTTTCCATGAAATAATTTGAGGTTTAAAATACAATCATAAACTAGATTGTAACTTTCTTCCCTAATACTTGAGTGTGGAAAAATCTTTTTTTCCTTATCGACAAAGTATTATCTACTTTTGTATATTCTTGGAAAAAACGATTAAACGTAACAGTACAACTTATATGTTACAACTTTCACCCTTCCCAAACATTCATTTTTCTGAACGAATTTTATAAATACCCATTTTAATCGCGTGTGGGAAATGTATATAGGAAAACTTAAAAAAAAAAGATAACGTTTCTTCACTTAAGCCAAACAAAAATGGAAAAGACCAAAATCTTTGCTTAATAAAAGTAAAACTTTCGCTACCTTTAGAAAGAGTATAAATTCAAATTGTCGAGGTTTTCATTTTGTCCCACTGTAAAATCTCATTGGTCAACGTCAAAATTTCAGAGATATTTGCATTTATGTGACTCGTAAAATTTCCTTTTCCGAGTAAAAGATAAAAATCGATATTGCATCGATCGGACATATATTGGTAACAAGGATTTACTAATTCGTTCGGTCGAATCTCTAATACCGCCGATTTTGAAGGCATAAAAAGAAGATTCGTCATTCCCGCCCCGTGAGGTCCCATATATAAAATAGTTCGTCGAAAAAGTTGTTGCGTTTCGATTATCGAAATGTTTCCCCAAAAACTTGTGACTCGATTTCGACCGTACCGGTCTTGTAATTCCGACATAAGTATCTCTTGTTGTAAAATAGCTCTTTGTTGACCCGGATCTCGTCGACCAACCACGATCGTCCAATCGGAGAGGTTTTTCGCACGCTCTAATAGAGAACTATTGTCCCAAAAGAAAAAAAATAAAAAAACCAAAACGAAGCCAAAATGTTAGAACAACAAAGTTGATGAAATGAATTATTTTTTCTTTAAGTAAAATGCGACATGCTTGGTGATGTCCAAAATGATATGCGAACGTTTCAAGACGCAAATAGAATAGATAAACTTAAAATGAGAGACGCCCTTTAGGGATATGCGGAAAGAAAAAAAAAACTAACGGCAAAGGAATAATAGAATACCATGGTTTAAAAAATTGGAAAACATAATTTTTGAAAGTATGATTTTGATATGTTTATAATAGTGATTATAGGAAATAGTGCATAATCACATATGTTTCTAAATAATTCATAAAGTAATTTTGCTAAAATTACATGCCACCTAAATTAGTGTGGCGTAGTCTTATTACAACGTACAGTAGAGAAAAAAAAAAAAAAAACATGCCAGAAAAACGGAACAGGACAAAAACAAAAACAAAAAAAAAAAAGAAAAAATGCAGGTGGTTTCAACAGAGACAATACCGAAATCTCTAGAAGGACAAAAGTCAATAATTGATAATAATAACAATAATACCGACAATGAAACACTTCAAAACCTTAAAACACCGTAAACCCTAAAAATACCTTTAACCTCAAAACTTCAAAATCCCAAAAAATGAAATAACCCGAAATCCCAATTTCCAGAATCCAAACCCTAAAACCTAAACCCTAAAAACCCTAAAAAACCCTAACTCTTAACTTTAAACCCCAAAATCCTAACCCTAAATCCCAAAACCCTCGCACTCACCTGCCGTTTCCGAGTGTTCCCACATGAAACCTGTCACGTAACGTCCGTACAACGGATCCCCCGGGTTTTCCGCAAAACTGATGACCTGGCACTACAAGACGACGAGCGAAAAAAAGACCCTTCTCGGGAACCACGTGGAGGTTGAGGGAGGAGAGAGAGGGGCCCACTAGAGGGAGGACACGTGGCAGTGGACCCCAAAGGGATGTTCCAGGGACAGGAGGGAGGAGAGGGAGAGAGGGGGAGGAGAGGAGAAGGGAGGGAGGAGAGATCGATCGGATGGAAGGATAATGGGACGTTGAGAGTTCGAGGGGAGAGGGATCGAGAGGGGGAGGGAGAAATACATAATATGAAAAAGTTTTAGATCAGATGGAGAAACAGGGCAAGGAGTGAAAGAGTCACGATCAGTGGAGGAAGTGAGACGTGAAATGGAGTCACTGAAAAGGACAAACAAAATAATAAATATATAAATAAAACCAAATATGACATCAATTTCATAATTTCCACATGCAAGTTTACAATAATAATAGCCACAATATTAGTAATCATAAAAATAGTAACAAAGAGAAACAATAAAAACTGGTGATTGGACAAGGAAAAAAACAGAAAAAAAAGAAAAAAAAAAGCATTACAATGTGGTATCGGCCGGAAATACGAAATCCATGTCGACCAATGAGGAGCATCCTCCAAAAATAAAATTATGCGTTGAATTAAATACATGACCTTTGGGATTAATGTACATATTTTCCAAAACAAATAAATTACTCTGCATCACAAAACGTTACGAAAGAGTTAAAAGAGTAAATAAACAATGTATACATCTCGAGAGGGAGAGGCGGAGGGGAGAGAGGGAGAGGCAGAGGGAGAGGCAGAGGGAGAGGGAGGGAAATGGGGGGAGAGAGGGCGAGGGAAAGAGAAAGATTGCAACATCCGTTCAAATGTGAGTGTACAAAGGCAGCAAAAACAAGACAAACCAAACATCGCAAACGAAAAAAAAAGAAAAAAAAAGAGGAGGCCATCCATAAGTCCCAGGAACTTAAAACAAGAAAAATACTACAAAAAAAAAACCATCAGCCTCACCTGGAAAGGTGCCATGGTTGTAAAATTTGCCTTTCTCGATTGGTTAAAATTTAAAGGCGGTTTTCCGTGTAACCAATTATCGACTAAACTCGGGTTACTGCATTTTGCTACCATGTACGATTTTGAAGCGTCACATTTTCCAAAATTGGGACAAAATTGTTTTTCTTTTTCCGAATCACTTTTTTTTTCTTCGCAATCGGCCGCCCGAGTTGCTCCGTCCAAATGATAAGTGTGATATAATAAAACTTTTTCCATTTTTTTTCTCGCCATTTCTACCTCTAATCTTTGTTTAATCGCAAAAGGTTCCGAAGGGACCTCCCCGAAATCGAAAATGTCGAAAATTTCATTCTCCGTCTCTTTTGCCTCTACCTCTCTCTCCTCCTCTCCCTCTAAATTTTTGCTCTTCGAAATTACTGTTTCCTCTTCAGTAGACGTCACGTCTTTCGGTGCCTTTCCTTGTCTTGTTTCCTTGTCTTCTCTCCTTCCTCTCATCATCTTATTTCTCCTTCGACTTTCTTCACTCGTTCCCTCCCTATTCTCTTCCACTCCCTCTCTATCCAAATTCACATTTTCTAAATTAAGTTTTCCCTCACTTTCGGAGATTTCACTTCCCGTGGTCTCCCGCTCTCTCTCTCCTTTTCTCAAATCCAAACTCTCGTCTCCCTCTTTCTTCCCCTCGTTTCCTCTCTCTCCTACATTTCTTATTCCCAGTTTATCTTTTGCAGTTCTTATTTGAATTTGAACATTTGTAACTTCATTACTTCCCTCGACCATCGTACTCACACTCCAAATTGAATTCGTTTTTGAAACCATTTCCGGACCTAATTCCGAACCTAATTCTAATCCCGAACCTGATTCTACTTCAGGCTCGGATTTTGAGCCCGTTTTCAAATCTAATTTCGGTTCAACACTTTCCGCGTCTTCCTTCCCAAATTGCCCTCTCTCTCCTATCTCTCCTCTCTCTCCACTCTCTCCACTCTCTCCTTTCTCTCCTTTCTCTCCTTTCTCTCCTCCTTGTTCCTCTACATTCTCACTTCCCGCAAAATCTGTCTCTGTTATCCCTTTGCTACCGCCTATTTCCCTATCTCTCTCTTCCCTCGTCTCTCCTTCCCCTTCTTTTCTCCCGATAAGTAGATATGCTTCTGGAAGTTCTACTGCTACCAACGTTTCTTCTCCCCTCTCTCTCCCCATGTCCCTCTCCTGTTCGTTGTTTCCGAGCTTACGCCTATTATCGAAAGTGTTTAAATCGGTCGGAATGGAAGTTTCTCTCTCACTCAAACCTTTAATTTTGAGAAATGTTTTTGGTATTTCGACATCAGATAAAATCGCTGAATTACGTTCTCCCACCTGCATTGTCGACATCACATCAAGTGATGTCAATTTATCACGTGATGTGACAACATGTCACATCATGTCACATTTTTCATCCGCCGTTTTTCATTTTTAGTCACAGGACTTGCCAAAATTAGTGGAATTGTATTAGCAAGCTTTACAAATCAATAAAATAGTCCACACTAAATTCTGTATGAATGGACCAGATTAATTCAAATCCTGAGACAATGCATGAACCTATACTTCAATAAAAAATTCTCAAAAGCAAAATAAAACACCACAAAGAACCAAGAAAGAGACTTGGCTCCTAGAGGCTGTGGAGCAAACTAATAACAGTAAAAGGTGTGATGGAAAATAAATTTTCACGATGATCGTAATGATTAGAAAATGGAATTTTGACATCTTACAAAAGACATTAATATTAGAGAATCGCTTTGTCTTCGTATGAAAGGAAAAACCTCGTAAAAAATTTTGAAGATCAAATCCTATGGATATAGTACATTGGGGATTTGAATATTTGAAATTTGACATTTGTAGAGAACTTTGGAGGCAGGATATTGGACATTAGACATTGTATTTTGGCCATTGGACATTGCAAATTCGACATTGGACATTGCAAATTCGACATTGAACATCAAATGTTGAACATTGGACAGAAAATGTTGGACATCCCTTTACCTATTTTAGCTTTTGGTGGATAAGTAGACGTCATAATTAGTGCTTGCTCATTGGTAATTAAGACAACCACGATATGATAAATTATCAAAATCGGTTCAACTACCCGATATTATGGGTAAATTGCGGAAAAAAAAAAGATGCAATCCGAATTTTCATTCTGTCGATTGATGGAGAAGTAAAAAGGTTATCTTCCATCGGCTGATCTGGCATAAAAGACAAAAAAGTACGACTAACCGTATTTGGGCGAGTGTACAGATGAAGCATTCCCCTTTGTCTGTTCCAAAATAAATCACCTCCTAAAAAAAGTAACATTGTACCCCAAAAAATCACCTGAAAAAAATACTTCCCCAAAATGGCCACACTAATTGAGTTTAGGTTCATCAAAACAAAATCCGACTGTTAGATCGACTGTGATTGATAAAAACTTGACTGGACTAGAACTGAAAAGAGTAAACAGTTTCATAAAGAGAAGATATTTTAACCTTTGGAAAAGGAAATATGGGATTGTATGCCAAATATAACAATAATAAATAAACCAAAAAAAAAAATATACACATATACATTTTTTGGATCGAAGAGACAAAATTCCGTTTTCAGAAACTGAGGAAGTGGAAAAATTGTCCGAATTGATAAATATAAAAACTAAAAACTAAAGAGAATGTTTACTACATTCACCAAACGGAAGTTGGAAAAGAAAAAAAAATACACTCAAAAACTCCCAAATAAGATTAAAAAGAGTCAGCGAAAAAAAAAAAAAACTATAAAATTCAAGTTCTAGGGCAACAGAATTCACCTGAATAGAGGCCGCTGGAAGACAACCACTACTAGATTGAGAAAAAGGTCCTTTAACTTCCCTTTTTTTTTTTTTTAAAGCCTCCCCATCTCCATCTCCATCTCCATCTCTAATATTATAAATTGGGGCATTTGCTTTTCTTAAAACTGAAGACAATCGGGAACTTTGTTTCACCATGTTTTTGTCTTCGGAAAAAAAGGGTTTTCCAAAAATTATAGATTTTTTTGATCTTCTTCCAGGAATAAATTCACAATTCAGTTTCAGTTTTTCCTGAATCCATAGATCCTGTTTAAAATCCACCATAGATCCTGTTTTACGGAATAGTTACGCAGCTTCCAGGTGCTTTTTCATTTCACCTTTTTTTTCGCCTTTTTTCAAAACAATAAAAAAGGCTTCCGAAATTACCAAAAAAAAAAAAAAAAAACAGAAGTATGAAAACAACTGTAAACAGGGCAACGCAAAAAGGGGAGTAAGAAAAAAGATTAAATTATGAAGTAATTTTCCTGAAACGTGACGCTTTATGAGGAAGGGGGTAAGTCAGAAAGTTGAGGGACAAAAACGGTTGAGGAAAGGTGTCGAAACCGTCTCGAAAAAAACAAAAATTATGGTGCTAGTTTCTGAGTTTCAGAAATCTTAAATGTGGGTATTGTTCTCTGTTTCAAAGTGGAAATTGGGTTTTTTAAATGGCTTCATTTGGTGGAGAGATGGCTGAGATAAAATTGGACGACAAGGAAGATCTCAAGAGTCTCGATCAGAAGGGCGGCTTCCATGCGTCGGCCAAAACAGGCAGTCCAAACGCAGAGTTAGTTAGGTTATTGCTTTCCGTACAATTAGCAGATCCTGTTCAAACGATCTGAAAGATCTCGACTGATTTGTATGTATTTCAAAAGTCCATGAGAAACCGACTGAGAATCTAGGAGTAGCCAATCGTTTTGCATAATTCGCGTGTCACGTACGAACACCGGCGGAGAAAACTAGATTTACACTTTTACACCTGTTCCCGTAAATGAATGGATTTTTTTTTAATTCTGCCCGCAATCTGGTCGCAATTGAAGATTTCTGTGACACGCTTCAACCCCTCAATCGTGTATCTTTTCGTCATAAAGCCATTTTAGCCATTCGATACATTTTTTCTATGGGAGGTTGCGAAGACACTCCATGGGAGAGGGTCGTGAGTACTGTACGGATATCAGAGTACGGAATGCCTGGCAGGAGATTTCAGGTGAAATTTGAAGGTAATGGTGTCAACTGTTTTCACCTTCCAGAGCAGAAAAAAAATAAAAAAATCAAATAGTTTAATACTTGCGGAAAAATCAAAATAGGAGGACAGATGAGCGATGCCACAAACAGGAGAAAATCTATTATCAAAAAAGTTCATCGATGACGCCAGCATCATGATGCTGTTAAGGGATACGTACAGAATGTGTGACGATCGTAGCATAATGTACGGACAACGCTCTTATTGTTCAATGATTGACTTTAGATGCCACGTCACTTGACATTTCGGTGTTGGAAAAGACAAAGAACTTTGGTAAACCAGGCCAACACGGACAGCTTTCTGATGATTAAATGGGGCAAGATTCTGGATCCCAAATGAGTGCCATTTAAAAAATGGATGTCTCGTACCGTACCTTTTATCTGTGAACAAAACAGTGATCGTACGGACTGCTCTATCCAATTATCCATACTACAGATCTTGGTGTTTTGTCTCCACCCTGGCGAACGGAAAATAATTACATTGTCGAGGCATATAACAATCTTACCAGGGAAATGATAATTGGATACGTCATTCTGGTTGGGCGGCAGGTGCAAAAGTGAACGAAATGCATCAAAACTTGACGGTAAATACTTTTGTCCGGTCATTCCGTCAAAAAGATTTGTCTTGTAAAGCGACCGCTTAACAATTCCCCAGATTTTCGCTTTGCGCCACTCGGGTCATTCCAACAACTACACCGTGAATCGTTATTAGCCTTACGTACGCTATATCGGCACCCCAAAATTTTGACATTGATACCTTAAATATAATAAATTACACTATTTAAGACGTGAACCATAATCTGCCACGTCTCCTGGCACTAAATTAGAATGAATGACGCTAATTTTTTCTTTACACTAATAATTTCTATACGCTAATAACGATTCAAGGTGTAGTGTAGGGTATAGGGTGGTTTCATATCGCGATAATTTCGATACTCGATATATCGTACCGCGACCAACATAAACCATCGCGATATATATCGCGATATATTGTATTTTATAAAATAGAAATTTTATTTAATATGTTTTTTTAGCGATAACGACATTTTTTCTGAAACGCGACGCACGACGTGATATTCGTTCCGTGACTTAGGGTATGGTTACATCAGGAGGTCTGTAATAGTACGGACAGCAAAAATTTTGTATTACAGAGGCCTCGGTTACATCGCGTATCGTCTGTAAACAAGTTTTTACGTACGTGCTCTTATTTGAGTGGCTCCACGTAAGTCGACGATCAAATCTATAAAATCGTCAAAGATTTGGAAACCGACCATTTTCGTATGGAAATGTACTTGCGTATTACGTACGTGTACTTCGCAAGTGTACCGCGTCAATGTACCTCAGAGATCTCCTTCACTCTGCTGACTTTCAGGGAAAAACCGTATTTCTTTTCGGCAAAGATTTTACGGTCACCTTGTCCGAAGGCACGTGACTTTAGGGACGTGTGAAAATTTTCATTTTTCATTGACGCACGTGTCTGATGTGCACGTGTAGTGAATTGAGTGGTTCTGTATTGGTGAACCCACCTCGCGGAGGTGGGTTCACCAATACAGAGGCGTATGGAGCGATTGCTTCGGAGATGAAGACTAAAATGTGATCGGACGGTCGACGTCTTCTCCCGGATACTTGGAGAATCGCAATCTTATTTTCTGTAATGTTGTTTTCAAAAAACTCACGAAAATATAGTACGGCATGGTACGGGAAAGTACAGAATTCTGTATTAAACCTCACTTTTCGTCTGATGTAACCATACCCTTAGGCCTCTACTCCATTAGAGGAAAAGTGGGGTTGTTTACTGGAAGCCGTACGATTTCGTACAAATTCGTACCATTTTTTTTTTGTCAGATGAAACATGTTTACAAGATGATTCCAATAAAATAGGCGTAAGATTCGACCGTTGGATGTAAGCAATCGCGCACATCGTCCAGTGTGAGGAAACTCTCCTCGCGATGAGAGTTTCTTCACATTGGACGATGTGCGCGATTGCATCGCGAATCTAAAATAGTGAGACATCCAACAGTCGATACTTACGCCTAAAATATAAAAGCCATCCTGAAAACATGCTTCATGTTTCGTCTGACGAAAAAAAAAATGGTACGAATTTGTACGAAATCGTACGGCTTTCAGTAAACAACCCCACTTTTCCTCCAATGGAAGTTCACCCTTAAAAGGTAACGCCGCAAAATGTAGCTGTAGTTACTTATTTTGTACGTACTACGGTACGGAACTTCATATATGAAAACTTGAAACCCGCACTATTTTAGTCAAAGTATGATATGAAAAAAAAAATTGCATACTGTTCGTTTCAGGCATGAATTTTTATTATTATTTTTATTTATTAATTTTTGAAGTGTACGAAATGAGAATTATTATTATTATTTTTATTCAATATTTTATGAAGTGTATAAAATGTGATATTTTATTCTTATTTTTATAAATCATTTTATGAGGTGTACAAAATGTGAGTTTTAAATATTATTTTTATTTATTATTTTTTAAAGTGTATAAAATGTGAACCTTTATTCTTATTATTATTAATTATTTTTTGAAATGTACAAATTGCAAAATCTTATTCTTATTTTTATTAATTGGAGTAGCAGTTAGTTAGTACTACTTGCTGCAGCAGCTAGTACTACTGGCAGCAACAGTAGCTAGTACTAGCATCTGCAGTAGCACTAGTTCTAGCTGCAGCGCCACGTAGTTCTAGCAGCTGCAGCTAATCAATTCTCAATTAATTAGGTTCTCAATTAATCCATTTACAGTTTGTTGAGGATCGGCGATATTCTACGTATCGCATGGGCGCCAAAGTGAAAACTTTGGAAAATGGCCAAGCCAGGGATCGAACCCGGGACCTTGTGTTAGCCGTACACTAGCTCTACCAACTGAGCTACCCGGCCGATGTGCATGCAAGCGCCTGAAACTGAATTTACGGCAATGAACGGCGCACTGGCGGAACCAACATTTACTGCGATACACACGTGTGGAGTCCGAAGTGGACAATCCTCCAACACGCCCTCTCACGATGTACTCCATCTCGTGTGGCTTGCCAACGCCCCCTTGCTCTGATACCCTGTTGAGGATCGGCGATATTCTACGTATTGCATGGGCGCCAAAGTGAAAACTTTGGAAAATGGCCAAGTCGGGGATCGAACCCGGGACCTTGTGTTAGCCGTACACTAGCTCTACCAACTGAGCTACCCGGCCGATGTGCATGCAAGCGCCTGAAACCGAATTTACGGCAATGAACGGCGCATTGGCGGAACCAACATTTACTGCGATACACACGTGTGGAGTCCGAAGTGGACAATCCTCCAACACAGTTTCCGATTCGCAGTTTCCGTGAAAAAAAGAAAACATCCTCCACCACTTTGACAGCTGTGCTTCTCTTCTTCCAAGAATTGACTAGCAAGATTTTTTTTTTTTAAGAAGCTTCGATAAATCGGCGATTCGATATATTAGCGATATATTGGCGATATATAGCGATAATTTGAAATTCGATATATCGAAGCGATATATCGATTATCGGGTACCTAAAATTCGATATACATCAAATATCGGCAAACGGTCCTCGATACCCAACACTACCAACAACCTACCGGCTAATCAGAAGTGATGGCTTTCAACAATTCTTGACTATTATATAGAAACAAACTTGTTCAAGTGCAATCCAATTTAAAAGGGTTTTTTTCAGAGAGTCCAAAATTTTGAAACTCAATCTCCCTCCAAATATTCTTATGTACAAATCGTTCTCTCCTTGAGATACTTCACCACTACTATTTTTCTAATTAAAGCTCACATGCTTTCTCTTTCATTAGTAAATTTCTTTTTTCTCTTTATTTTTCCAAACAACTCCCATTAAAAAAAACTACAATCGGTAGAAGGTAATTTGTTGATGTTTTTTATATTATGATATTTCTATTACTTCTCATTTAAAAATGGGCCTTCATATGGAGTAGTTTAGTTGAATTGTTATAAAGGCTTTGAAACCTTAACAACAAATAAGATTCGTATAATATGTTGATTGATAGGAAATAAGAGTCAATCGGAATGCGCTCACAATCACTCAAATATCTCAATGCGGAAGCGAAATTAAAATCAAATCAAACATTACAACATATTGAAAGGTCATGATCCAAGATAGAGACAAATTGAACACTCAATAATATAAACTCATATTAACTCAATCCTTAAACATTACACTTTTCTTAATTCATTCTTACTTAATTGACTCTTAACTTGATTCCTAATTATATATCTAACTCACACAATAGCTTTTAAACTAAGTTGTGGAAACAATCTAGAACACTAATTGTAGAAGTGTCTAAATGTAATTAGACGTAAATATGGTACAAAACAAAATGAAACTACTAGAAACCAAACTGACAGTCATGTACGACAAACTTAACTTATGCGAAACGAACATACTAGATGTACGTCACGCGAAACGAAACTTCTCGACGTAAGGTACTAGAACTCAAACGAAACAAAATAAATCAAATCATATCTAATCATGTACACGTGAAAAGTACACGCACGAAATATTACATCAAACTATACGAAACAAAATCAAAGTACGCAAACCGACGCACGGTCAAATCTATATCCACACTAACTACGAACCAACGTAACGTAAGCGTAGATTCAAAAATTGTACGTCCTAACATTGATATGGTTAATTGGGCACTAAAGATGAAAAAACGAATCTAATATATGGTTTATGTTTGCAACTAGCGTATATTTTAAAACGTTTTTTTGGGGTTGGGGCTACACAAGCAAGTTAGGGTAAAAATGTCAAAGGGGACGGTAGATTTGTATGGGGTTATGGAGAGGTCAACTATATCTTATTTTGATCTCATTCGAACTAGGGAAATGTTGGATTTAAGGTTGTATATTCAATCGTGTAATTGGCGCCAAAGTTTCACGTGAATTTAAAAGTCAAAGCAAGGTCATTAAGGTAAGATACCGCAATGGTAAATCACACCATATGTTTTATTATGTTCTCTTTTTGTAGCAAACCGGATAGACGATTTGAATCAAGTGATACGCTTATCGTGCACGAGGATTTACCATAGGACAAGGTTTTACTCCTTAGCCATAGCTTATTAAACCAGAAAATATATTTTTCTCTAATGCGATAGAGCGGGAGTCTAAAGACTTATATTGGGCTTTGTATTGGTTCTTTTAAAAAAGCGTTTTTTCAAAGCTAGCCATTTAATTTTCTACACGTATGTAATAAATCTAATTCTTCAGGTGAGGCGCTTATGCCACACATGTGTTACATATACAAGCACATACTGGTGAGTGCATGCCTCAACATTTTAACTATTGTTTATTTATTGACCGATGATATTCTAAATGCATTGTATTAACATTTCTATCGATATTGTGAAACACTTTTTATGATTGATACAAAAGGTATTTTGATTTATGTGAAAAATAAATAGCCATGATACGACCGATCACTATCGATCGAGACATGTACAATGTTTTCAGTCAAAATTTAGAAAAACATTTTAGATTGCAAAATAACACTATACAAGATTGTAATTTTTTTCTTGCTCGTCACGTGCAAGGTAAAAAAAATGTTAAAGGGTTTTGAACCTTCACGTGTCATAGGTCCTTTGCAAAAGTCTACGACGCGGTCGCCTTTTTCCCTCCATCAGCCACTACCCCCCCCCCCTTTTTTCCTGAAATGAAAAATGACAACATCGATATGGAATGAAAGAGCTTTAAAATAAAAGAAAAGCTGACTACCTTTGGGCATAGTTCGGTGACAAATCGAGTGAGAAAAGACAAAAAAAAAATCAGGAAAGCCACATCGTAAAGTTATGAAATAAGTGTCGTCGACGTGGGCATGACGTCATAATGTCACAAAAACTTACATCTACAATGTCACAAAAGAAAAACTTTATTTCAAAAAGTGCGGTGGAAAACACCATCGAGGTACAAATAGGTTAAAAAAAGAAAAAAAACATTTAAAGACTACAAAAGCCAAAAAAAAAAAAAAAAACTAGAAGTTTACAAAGTCACAAAAAAATACACGCCTTCAGTAAATACATGCGCGTGCAAATACACGCGTACACGCCTACGTCACAAAATCATAGGGTCTACATCCGTCGCAGAATTAAGTAACGATTTCGAATTCGGAACATTGTAACACCTTGATCATCGCGAAGCTACTTTTACATGGGCGCGCGCCCTAAGTCTTACCAAGTGTTAGGTCGACCAAATCAATCGATTGTTTCGCACAAACAAGAACCATACATCCTATAAGGTCAAACCCACGAGAATTTTACTCAACGACACTCTACTGTAGTTAAGTAATATATTGTCGGTTGAGAATTCTTTAGAATTCTTTCACCACAGGTTTTTTCTGTTGAGATAAGAATGTCCGACGCAAGTTTCCATCAAAAGCCAAAAAACAAAAAAAAAGTGCACCGCGAATCGTTATTAGTGTCAATAACTCTTATTTGGGTTATTAAAATTTCATTTACTTTTTTACGGTCGATGTCAGACCGTACATAAATGTACCTTTTTCAAGTGAAAATTTACAAAAATTAAATTAAATAAGACTCAAACGCATAAGAATGTGCCCTAAAAAAAACGCAATTTTGGGAATTGACGATGTGCATGGTTTTCTAATTGTATGCTGATTTTGGTTGTATTTGGAGTTGTGTGTCAAATTCTGTAGTGTTCACAAAACTGCTGTTTGGAAGGATTCTTGTTAGCTTCTGTTGAAAAACATGTATACTTCTACAACTACTGCCGCAGCTCCACCTGTACCGGTAGTCATAGAACAATAGGTTATGGGCCTATCTTCAAGATTTCCTATCTTTAATGGGCAAAAATATGCTTACTGGGCGAATATGGATGAGTCGTACTTTGAAAGTGCAGGTTTGATGGAGATTCTGGATGGATCATTTGATGAGTCTGATCCAACTTGGGCGAAAAAGAATTCACAGGCTCGAAATACTCTGAAACTATGTCTTTTGGAGAACCTGGTTATGTCACAAATCAAAATGAAGAATGCGATTCGTATTTGGAAATCTCTTAAGGCGTCTTATGAGAAGGCGAACGTTCAAGAAGAACTTTTGTTGGCAGGAAATATCTAGGACTACAAATACTCTGAGGGAACGATGGCCGAGTATAGCGATAATTTTCGAGCTCCTATTGATCCTCATCCTTGTGTTGGTGGTACCTTTGTTGAATTTGAGCAAGCTGCTTTGGTCATTAGAGGTCTCCCTAGCAGTATAAAAGATGCATCTGTTGCAGTTAAAAAACATGATAAAACTAGCTGGACACTTCAGTTAGCGATCAACATTATTTTGGGAAAAGAGTCTACGTCAAGGGTTTCTTAATGGAGAAAAGCAAGTTGAGGCATTTAACACACATAGAGAGTGAAAAGGTCGGTTTAACCAGTCAAAAAATCAATTTAATCAACCCAAGAATCAGCTTTAACCAGAATCAAGGTCAGTTTAAACAGTTTAATCAAGGACAAAATAGACAGTATTTGACCGCCTGTTTGTATTGTTTAGAACGTGGTCATGGCTATAGATACTGTCCTAAACTGAAAAAAAGAAAATGAAACAAGTATATATAGGCCAGGCTGGCAACAGAGTCCATTTAATTAGGGCTTCTCTGGAAAGCAGGTTCAAACCAATTTTATGTTTCCTTCATCTTCTACTAAGGAGGATCAGTCATTGAGCTTCAACGAGCAGGATGAATCACAAGTATTTGCTATGGCAGCAGCATTGGAGGGCTCAAAGGATGTCGGATGGATCATGGACACGAAGCATCGGCCCATTGTGTTGGAACAAGTCGATTTTCACTAATCTCAAGGCTACACCTTCAAAGAATATTTACTATGCATGTGGCATGAGTGTTCAAACTAATGCTCAGGGTGAAGTCTCTCTGCTGGTTGATGTAGGAGGGAAGTCAGTTGAAAGAAAACTTTCACAATGTTTTGTATGTCTCTGACTTCAAAAAGAACTTTTTTTCTTTATCACTTGTTGAAAGCAAAGGTTTTGATGTCACCCTTAAAGGGGGTAGGCAAGTTGTTAGCAATCTAGGAAAGGTAGCGGTAACAGGAACTAGAGATGAGAGCAAAATGTACCGCATGGATATGGATAATACTAAGGAAAATGATGTTTTCAATTCTTGTGTTTTGTCTGAAAATGAGTTGTGGCAAAGAGACTATGACATGTTAACTATGATAGTTTGAGGAAAATGGTAAATGCTGATGAAGTCGAAGGTGTTTCTCTCACAGATCACCACGTTAAGACTTGTGATGGATGCTCACTAGGTAAAATTCATACTTTACAGTTTCCTCAAGAATCGGAACATCGTTCGGAAAAAGTACTCCAACTCGTACATTCTGATGTTTTAGGCCCGGCTCAGGTGCCTTTTGCAATAGGAGTTCGCTTCATGGTCACATTTATCGACAATTTTTCCAGATTTACAAAAGTTTATTTTATGAAGGAGAAGAGTGAAGTGTTCGAACACTTCAAACACTACAAAGCTTGGGCGGAGAAATTACATGGAGTTCCAATTATGGAATTGAGATCGGACAATGGAGGGGAGTATATGTCCAATGAATTTAAAAAGTTTCTTTTAGAAAAGGGTATTAATCGGCAGCTGACGGTTCCATATACGCCTCAACATAATGGTGTTTTGGAAAGGTTAAATAGAAGAGTTACAGAGAGTGCTAGAGCCATGCTTGCACACAAAAATGTAAATTTGAAATTCTGGGTAGAGGCCCTTAGCTGTGCATTTTATATAAAGAATATAATTGCATCAACATCAGTTTGCATCAAGATGAGTTAGCACTACACCATTTGAGCTATGGAGAGGTAGGAAACCTCAAGTCAGTCATTTTAAAGTTTTTGGGAGTAAGTGTTTTATTCTTAACACATCACAAAATACTTGGAAAATGGAACCGAAAGGCTTACCAGGTATTCGAATGGGATATGATGATAACTCTATAGGGTATAGGGTATATGTATTTGATAAAAAAATAGTAGCTGTGTCAAGGAATATCATTATAAAAGATGAACGAGAATCGGCAAATTATTTCACTATGACAGATAAACCGGCGGAAAAAAAATTGCAGGATTATGTCATCTTTGACACAAAGAAAACCATTTACTTTCAGGTTATTCAGCAGCAACCTATGGAGACTATGTCCACAAACACTCAATTTCCTCTAACGGCTCCCTCGGAGCCAGTTGTATCACTCTCGGAGGACACACATTCCGCTCCACGACAGACAAAGAACGTCAGGCATCCATCGATCTCAGTCTCAGAATTTCCGGGGGGAAAGAGATCTAGCAGCCGTCTGCAAACTGGATCGTACTTTGCATTCTCTACCGCCTCGGAGGAACCTTTGACCATTCGGGAGGCCTTCTCATCACCAGAAAGAACTCACTGGATCGAGGCAGCAAAAGACGAGATGAAATCCATTATGGAAGCTCAAACGTGGGAGTTGGTGGAGCGTCCTCCGAACAGAAAAGCCATCGGGAGTAAGTGGGTGTTCAATGTAAAACTAAACCCGGATGGCACAATAGAGAGGTATAATGCCAGACTTGTGGCCAAGGGTTATAATCAGAAAGAGGGAATTGATTTTGAAGATAATTTCTCTCCGGTTGTAAGATTTCCAACTGTTAGAATTCCGCTAAGTCTAGCGGCAATTGAGAATATGGAAGTCTTTCAGATGGACGTCAAAACAACCTTTTTGCATGGAGAGTTAGAAGAAACTATATATACGCAGCAACTAAAAATGTATGAAGAAAAAAGAAAGGAGAATTTAGTGTGCAAACTGTTAAAATCCCTGTATGGGCTGAAACAGACCCTTAGGATGTGGAACCTAAAGCTAGATGAGTTTTTGACTGGACTAGGTTTTAAAAGGATTAGTTCAGATCACTCTGTGTATATATTGCAAAGGGAGGATGGAGTACTACATATTGCCATATATGTAGATGATTTACTACATATTAGCAAGTCTATGAGTGAAATAAACCCCATTAACGAAGCCTTAAAATCAAGATTTGAGATGAAGGACCTCCGAGAGGCCAAGTATATTTTAGGAATACAAGTAGAGAGAGATATGAACAAGAAAGTAATCATGTTGACTTAAAAGAAGGCTATAGAAAATATGCTTGAAAAAATCGAAATGAAAGAAGTAAAAGGGTGTGTAACTCTTATGGAGTTTAGGTAGAAATTGGAGGGAGATGACTCAAATTCTGGTATTGTAGTCAGTTAGAGTCTAGAGTTAGGGGAGGAGAAGTTTGTGGCCTCTAAACCATACAGGCAGGTAGTAGGCAGCCTCATCTATATTATATATTGCACGAGGCCGGATATCTCAGCAGCTGTTGGTGTTCTAAGTAGAAGCTTGCAAAATCCGAAGAAATCAGACTGGGAAGCCGCAAAGAGGGTTCTCAAATACCTGGCAGGGACTCGGAACCTCAAACTTGTTATCGGAGGTGGAGAAGTGAAATTGCAGACTTGGAGCGATGCTAGCTATGACGACATGCCTAGCAGAAAGTCAACGACTGGTTTTGTCTTGCAAATTGGAAAGGGAACCTGTTGCTGGAGCAGCAAGCTTCTGAAGGTCACGACACAATCAACAATGGAGTCAAAGTATATGGCTGCAAGCTCGACACTTAAAGAGCTCCTATGGGTGAAGGTACTTCTACAAGAACTTGGGTACATGCAGACTGGACCTCAAGTCATTTGGTGCGATTACCAAGCTGCCATTGCCATTACCTCCAATCCCAACCATCACTTTAAAAGTAAGCACATGGATATCAAGTTACACTTTCTCCGAGAAAAGGTGCTTGCTAAAGTCATCAAATTGTGTTATTTGGCTGATGAAAAGATGGTCGCAGACATGCTAACCAAGGCTCTCCCTGCATCAAAGTTACAGTTTTGCAGAGATGCTATTGGACTAAGTGACTAGCTGAGTCTAAAGCTTTCGATGAGTGTTGAAATTAAAGCATTTATCTCAACAGATAATAGTGTGAGGAGGATTTTAGGATTTAGAATATTTTTGTCTAAGTCAAATTGTAATACTTACCTTTAATAGTGTTACTGTAGCAGAGTATGTTGTATGTCTACAGGGACAAGAGTCGGTATCTAAGCTTGTGCAGATATTCCAGAAGAGCGCCGACAACAACATACATGCGTTGATTATCGAACGAGCGGAATCACAAGATCGGACGGACGAAATAAAAATCGTGCATCTGGGAAGAATTACCTGTACGAAATAACGTGTACCGTTGGTAACAAATCGAGTCGACGGACGAGATTCGTGCGAGGACCACAGGTGACTAAGCACAACTGTACGCGCCCAGGTGGACCGTACTTCTGAACAACATTTGGGTGGACTGTCGCGACTGACAATGACTAAGCGAAACTAACATTAGTTGTACAACGTGGAAACTGAAAATATTTGAAACACATTTTTTTATTTTTAGCGCATTAAAATTTAGTGTTTTGTCACTTAGATTACGGCTAACGGAAATTAGGGTTCTGAAAGTACCGTGAGTACAATGACGTACAATTCCGATACCTTGTCGTTTTGTATTGCAGTACGATTGCGCTAGGTGTTAGTTATTGATTAGTTAGTTGGATCAGACATACTCTCAGTGTATAAAGTTTAAGACTTAGAAAAAATGGATTATCCAATTTTGAGAATATGGAAACTTAGAGGCAATTTTTGGGAAAAAAAAATACTTCCAGCTTCTATATCTTATGGTTTACAAGACCGTTTATAGTGCAATTTTGGGAATTGACAGCGTGCATGGTCATCTAATTGTATAGTGATTTTGGTTGTATATAGAGTTGTGATTCTGATTCTGTAGTGTTCAAAAAACTGTTGTTTGGTTATATTCTTGTTAGCTTCTGTTGAAAAACATGTCTACTTTTACAACTACCGCTGCAGCTCCACTTGTACCGGTAGTCATAGAACAACAGGTTATAGGCCTGTCTTCAAGAATTCTTATCTTTAATGGGAAAATATATGCTAACTGGGCGAATATGGTTGAGTCGTACTTTGAAACTACAGGTTTGATGGGGATTCTGGATAGATCACTTGACGAGTCTGATCCAACTTGGGCGAAAAAGAATTCACAGGCTCGAAATACTCTAAAGTTATGTCTCTCGGAGAACCTGGTTATGTCACGAATCAAAATGAAGTAGGCGATTGATATTTGGAAATCTCTTAAGGCGTCTTATGAGAAGGCGAACGTTCAAGAAGAACTTATGTTGGCAGGAAAGATCTAGGTCTACAACTACTCGGGGGGAACGATGGCCGAGTATACCGATAACTTTCGAGCTCTCATTGATGCCCATGCTTGTACTGGTGGTACCTTTCCTGAATTTCAGCAAGCTGCTTTGCTTTGATCATTAGAGGTCTCCTTAGCTGTATGAAAGATGCATATGTTGCACTTAAAAAGCATGATAAAGCTAGTTGGACACTTCAATTAGCTATCAATGTTATTTTGGAAGAAGAGTCTACGTCAAAGGTTCTTAATGGAGAAAAGCAAGTTAAGGCTTTTAACACGGATTGTGAGAGGAAAGGTCAATTTAACCAGTCAAAATATTAGTTTAATCAACCCATGAATCAGCTTAACCAAAATCAGGGTCAGTTTAAACAGTTTAATCAATGACAAAATAGACAGTCTTAGACCGCCTGTTTTTATTGGTCGCAACGTGGTCATGGCTATAAATACTGTCCTAAACTAAAATAGGCAAATAAAACAAAACAGGTATATATAGGCCGGGTTGGCAACAAAGACCATTTAATTAGAACTTCTTTGGAAAGCAGGTTCAAACCAATTCTATTTTTTTTTCATCTGCTACTGAGGAAGATTAGTCGCCGAGCTTCAACAAACATGATGAATCGGAACTATTTGTTATGGCGGCAACAATGGAGGGCTCAAAAGACGCCGGATGGATCATGGACACGGGAGCATCAGCCCACATGTGCTGGAACAAGTCGATCTTCACTAATATCAAGACTACACCTACAAGGAATATTTACCATGCATGTGGCATGAGTGTTCAAACTAATGCTCATGGTGATGTCTCTTTGCTGGTAGATGTAGGAGGGGGTTCGCTTCATGGTCACATTTACTGACGATTATTCTCGATTTACAAAAGCTAATTTTATGAAAGAGAAGGGTGAAGTGTTCGAACACTTCAAACACTAGAAAGCTTGGGCGGAGAAATAACATGGAGTTCTGATTTTGGAATTGAGATCGTACAACGGAGGGGAGTATATGTCTAATGAATTTAAAAAGTTTCTTGTATGGAGAAATTACATGGAGTTTTGATTCTGGAATTGAGATCGCACAACGGAGGGGAGTATATGTCTATTGAATTTAAAAAGTTTCTTGTATATAAGGGTATTAATCGGCAGCTGACGGTTCCATATACGCCTCAACAGAATGCTGTTTCACAAAGGTTAAATAGAACAGTTACAAAGAGTGCTAGATCCATGCTTGTAGACAAAACGTAGATTTGAATATTCTGGGCAGAGGCCTTTAACTGTGCAGTTTATATAAAGAATAGGATTGCATCAAGATCAGTTTGCACTACACCATTTGAGCTAAGGGCAGTTAGGGAAACCTCAAGTCAGTCATTTTAAAGTTTTTGGGAGTAAGTGTTTTATTCTTAACACATCACAAAATACTTAGAAAATGGAACCGAAAGGCTTACCAGGTATTCTAATGGGATATGATGATAACTCTAAAGGGTATAGGGTATATGTATTTGATAAACAAAAAGTAGTTGTGTTAAGGAATATCATTATAAAAGATGAACGAGAATCGGCTGATTATTTCACTATGACAGATAAACCATCGGAAGAAATATTGCAGCATTATGTTATCTTTGACACAGAGAAAACCATTTACTTTCAGGTTCCTCAGCAGCAACTTATGGAGACTGTGTCCACTGACACTCAATTTCCCCTTACAGCTCCCTCGGAGCCAACTGCAACACTCTCGGAGGACACATATTCCGCTCCACGACATACAAAGAACGCAGGCATCCATCGATCTCAGTCTCAAAATTTCCGAGAGGAAAAAGATCTAGCAGCCGTCTGCAAACTAGATCGCACTTTGCGTTCCCTACCGCCTCGGAGGAACCTTTGACCATTTGGGAGGCCTTCTCATCACCAGAAAGAACTCACTGGATCGAGGCAGCAAATGACGAGATGAAATCCATTATGGAAACTCAAACTTGGGAGTTGGTGGAGCCTCCTCCGAACAAAAAACCCATCGAAAGTAAGTGGGTGTTCAAGGTAAAATTAAACCCGGATGGCACAATACAGAGGTATAAGGCGAGACTTATGGCCAAGGGTTATAATCACAAAGAGTGAATTGATTTTGAGGAGAATTTCTCTCCGCTTGTAAAATTTCCAACTGTTAGAATTCTGCTAAGTCTAGCAGCAATTGAGAATACGGAAGTCCTTCAGATGGACGTCAAAGCAACCTTTTTGCATGGAGAGTTAAAAGAAACTATATATACGCAGCAACCAGGAATGTATGAAGAAAAAAGAAAGGAGAAATTAGTGTGCAAACTGTTAAAATCCCTGTATGGGCTGAAACAGGCCCCTAGGATGTGGAACCTACAGCTAGATGATTTTTTGATTGGACTAGGTTTTAAAAGGATTAGTTCAGATCACTCTGTGTATATATTGCAAGGGGAGGAAGGAGTACTACATATTGCCATATATGTAGGTGATCAACTACTTATTATCAAGTCTATGAGTGAAATAAACCCCATTAACGAAGCCTTAAAATCAAGATTTGAGATGAAACACCTTCGAGAGGCCAAGTATATTTTAGGAATAAAAGTAGAGAGAGATATGAACAAGATAGTAATCATGTTGAATCAAAAGGAGGCTATAGAAAACATGCTTGAAAAAATCGAAATGAAGGAAGTAAAAGGGTGTGTAACTCTTATGGAGTTTAGGCAGAAATTGGAGGGAGATGACTCAGATTCTAGTATTCTAGTCAATGAGAGTCTAGAGTTAGGGGAGGAGAAGTTTGTGGCCTTTACACCATACTGGCAGGTAGTAGGCAGCCTCATCTGTTTTATAAATTGCACGAGGCCGGATAACGCCGCACTTGTTGGTGTTCTAAGTAGAAGCTTGCAAAATCCGAAGAAATCAGACTGGGGAGCCACAAAGAGCGGTCTCAGATACCTGGCAGGGGCTCGGAACCCCAAACATGTTCTCAGAGGTGGAGAAGTGAAATTGCAGACTTGGAGCGATGCTAGTTATGGCGACCTGCCTAGCACAAATTCAACGACTAGTTTTTTCTTGCAAATTGGAAAGGGAACCTGTTGCTGGAGATCAGCAACTTAAACACGATCCGTCCAGCGGTATTGATCGTAGCGAGGTTCAGACGTTAAAGTGAAGAGGTGGAGACTCTTGTACAAACCCCAAGGCTCGGGGACGGTCCATAGACTCTGGCGAGAAACACCGAGGGGTCAGACTAAAGAAGCCTAAAACGTTCGAAGATGAATCTTGTGGTTGTTCACGCCGCAATAGGCCGGAGCACGTTAAATATTTTGTCTACTCCGACGGATGATGGACGGTCATACCACATTTCCGGTGTTTGAAGAGGAGGGGATTGAGATCTGAGAGTAACTGATCTTATGATCTTAGACTCAGTAGAGGG
>JBBHKE010000303.1:193528-207012 GCA_037447655.1 Zygnema cylindricum | reverse complement strand
TCCGGGATTTGTCTACGCAGCTTGTCACTTCTAGTTGACAAACTAAGGGTGATGTTCCACCATGCGAAAAGAGGCGTAGTTTACAGAAATCCACGACCCTCCGTACTAAATGTCCTATTTTGTTTTTATACGAAAAACAACATTATAGAGAATCTTGCCGATACTCTTCGAAGGTCTTAGAAGTAATAATGGCCGTCGGATGTTCATCTGCGAAGAGTTCGCTTCATTTTTTTTCTGTAACTGTCAACCCACCACGAGGAGGTGGGTTGGCAGATACATACAAAAAAAAGTTCGTGACACGCTGGACGATTAAGCTACGTGTCATGATGGAAAACCAACGAAAAATCTTAAGATTTGCACATGACACGCGCTTTCCAAAATACAACCGAAAATAAAAACGAAATTTCGTAACATTCCTTCGTCACGCTATTTTCGGTAACTTTTGTTCGTCACACTATTTCTCTCGAAGGACTTTCGTTATGTTCAAAAATCGAATTCCCAAAAATGAGTTGGCGTACAGACCGGCGTCTACAAAAAGTATAAAAGTTATGTCGTATGATTAGTTCGTACGCAGGTACATGGTACGAAAGAGAAGATTTGAACTTTTGAAGTTAAGTTTGTCGGTGCTAAAAATGTAAAAGATATTCAATATCGGATAGTTCACCGCCAATCGTTATTCGCGTGGGATTTTGATTAGCGTATAATAATAATTACAGTGGTGTACGCTATTTAAGAAGTTGAAAATTTTGGAAAAAATCATACATTCTAATTGTTTGAGTATGGTAATTTGGATCTTTGAAAAAAAGAATGTCGGTCGCAAACATGCTTACACTAATATAGGTCTCTGTACAAAATCTGACAAATCGTACACAAATTGTACATTCACACGGTCGAATCGCGACTGTCGGATGAATATGTGGGAACGGGATTTTTTTACGACCTGGTTTTTTTCCTTTTTAGAACGCACATTCTCATGCGTCTGCGGTTACTAAAACTAATTTATTGTAATTTTTAAATTAAATAGGTACATTTATGTACGGTCTGACACTAACCGTACACGACTCTATTTAAGAGACAATGCACTGGAAATAATCCTAAATAGAATAAAGAAAAAAATAGAATGAACTACACTAATGGAGAATAATAAAAAAAAAGCGGGACGGAATTAGTGTACACTACGCTAATAACGATTGGCGGTGTAGCTTACGTGGCGCCAGTCATCTTAGAACACCTGGCTTACATACTCTACGTGATGGAACATCGACTCAATCGACCCGGTCTGTAGAGTTTGCCATACAATTACAGAAACCTATGATGGAACTTCACCCTAAGTTGACATTCTAAGTTCATATTTTCTTCCCATTTAGTGATTTAGGGGGCGATCCATACAAATTATTAAATCTAAAAAAAGTTGTAACAATAACATTTGATTTAGGATACAGCGTGAATCGCTATTAGCGTAATGAAATAGATAGCGTAATGAAACAATTAGCGTTATTTACGCTATTTGGGAATTTGGGGGTTTTGAGGGAAATCATTTACTCTAATTTGTTTTTTAGAGGGTTTTTATTAATTCTATTTGAGAATTTGGGTAAAAAAACGGGGTACCGCAATTAGAGTCATTGACGCTAATAGCGATTCACGGTGTAGTCGCCAAGTTACTAAATCAAGTATGGGACATAAACAATATTTTACATGGCACAAATCGTTTGTTCACTATAATCTACACTATTTGTGGTGTCGTTTGTCCAAGGAGGGAATTTGAATGAAACGAAACAAACGCAAATTTCTGTTGTTTTTGTTGGCGCCACGCTTCATAGTTTGGAAGTCCTAGAAATTCGTAATTAGTGTGGACCACAATTAATAGATGGAGGAGGATGAATATTAAAGCTTTCGTTCCTACTAGAGTCAATACCTTTTCTTCACCCAATACCATAAAATACGTTCGGTAACACTAATCAAAGGAATGGTCATAAATGCGCAATGTTGTACCACCTTAAGTTGGTATTATTGCCACTAAATCCGCTATAACACGAATAATTCACTAAGTACAACACGGTGTTTACAACCAATTCCAATTATGAAATTAATCTCAAGAAGAAAATGGGAATGCGAGAATTTTTAAGGTTTTCAACTTACCACCCAATAGTGTTTGTTGGAAATGTTCCATCCTCCTTCATAAGTCGAAAACATCGACAAAATATCGAACCGATTCGTCCGATTTTCGGCCAAAACTAGTATCTCCGAAACATTCGCCGACTCGGAAGTCGTTTTTTTTTCTTCGCGGAAGATAGTGGAAAAGTCAAAAAGCATGCGGTGTTTTTGGAAAAAGTTTTTGGGGTTTGGGAGAGGAGGGAGGGAGGGAAGAGGGAGAGGCTCGAGAAAAAAGTTTGAGGAGTATTTTTGGGGTTTTTGGAAGAGAATGGGGTTTTGAAGGATTTCTTGAGGTGGGAGGGAGGAGAGAGAGGAGGGAAGGGAGAAGAATTGTTGTACCTTCCTTCCTTGGGTTAAAAATATTTGGGGAGTCCCTAATGAGGAAAAAATATGAGATTTTGTCATTTTCTGTGTAGGCATAATTTTGTCGTTTCTCTTGTCTTTTTTACCTGTGATCTCTTTTTGTCTTTTTCTTGAGAAAAAAATTGCACCGCTTTGGAAACTTTTAATATTTGTGACATTCTCAATTTTGGGATTTGATTTTTTTGTTAAATTGTGTGAAGGTTTGGGATAAAAATTTGTTGCATTTATTGTTAGAGATGGTGACCTTAGTTGCTTGGGAAGGTGGTAAAGGAAAAAGCTCTCCCTCTCCTTCTCCCTCTCCCTCTTCACTCCCTCACTTTTGGCTTCTTCTCTCACCCCCCTCCTCTCTTTCTTCCCCTTTTTGTCTTCTAGCGAATGACCATTCCATGAAAAACTCCGCCGTTGTACGGATTTCTCAATTTCTGTGGTAGAAAATAAAAATAAAAAATGTTAACTCTTTTTGTTTTCCAGTTGAAAAAAAAACAAAAACAAAACCATAGTCTGTCTAAATTTGTCACATTTTTGCTCAGCATCCATTTCATTTACTTTTTATGCAAAGACAAATGGAAAGGTAAAATATAAACATGAGTCTGTGATAAATTGACAACTACTAAATGCATATCTGAACCTTTTTAAATTTAACTAAATTGTTAACATTTTCACAGTTTCTCAAAACAAACAAAAAAAAAAACAAAAACAAAAGAAAACTAAACTAAATACAAAAAAAAAAACCCCGTATCTGACACTTAAACAAAAAAAAAAAAATTCATTTCATGACCCAAATGTAAATATTTATTTTATTTTATTTATTTATTTCTTTCTTTACTCATTTATTTATTTACTTACTTATTTATTTATTATCTATTATTTATTTATTCATACCTTCTACCAAATCATTTTTATTTCCTGACTCCAAATTTTCTCCCCGGATCTGTTTCAAAAAATAAGAACTCTTCCGAGAACCGTTCGAAAAATCCGCAAAAATAAAAAATATCCCAATTACGATCAGATAGTCAAATAAATTATCGATCAAAAGTCGATCGATCGCTTTTTCTTTTTTTTTTTTTTTTTTTTTTTCTTTTAAGATAAAATTAAAAGGGGAAAGGGGAGAAGGAGAAAATGAGAGGCGGGGAAGGGGGAAGAGGGTGCGGTCAGAGGCAGGGAATCAGGCGTAACGACAAATCACGCGCCAGCTTTCGCATGCCACCACCTGGAATCAAGGAACAAAATGCTTACGTGGCAATGTTTGGTGTCGCGTTGGCGTTATTTCAGGTGTAGTGATCGTACCAGGCGTTTTGCCCCTTCCGTACAGTACACGGATATACTGAGAAGTGCGTCCGCTGTCAAATGTTCCCCTGTCGTTTTCTCGCTGCTGGCCTTTTTTTGAACAGATTTTCGTCAGATAATGCCAAAATAGAGGGGAAGATAGTGGATGGCACGAGCGACGTGGGCTGGAGACTGGATCCCACGAGGTTGGTAAGGAGACTGTGACGCTCTTGGATTGGCTCTTGGAGGACAAAAAAAGCTAAAGTTAAAAGGTTGGAATCGTTGGCTTGTCGGCTTATAGTTGTGACCGTACACAAAGTACATCACTCTTCTGTATCTTTTGAATTGGAAGAAATTAAAGTAAAAGTACACTCAAGCGGAAGTTGAAAGCCGTACTTCATTTTGCATGAAACGGATTTCGAAACAAGAAGAGGTCGTACGGCGAACGAGTTTTGGCGGGACGGTCAGCTTTTTGACTAGCCACATTGTACCATATTGAAGTATAGACGAGTATTATTGCGCCACGTGTAGAGTGATGTAGACAGATAACGTCAGTCGCTTTTGGCAGCGACGTTCGGGTTATGATAACAATTTTGGAATTTTCTACGCGTCATGGGAAGTCTCATGCAAGTGATCGCTGTTACACTTATTTTTGTCTTTTCTGGCGAACAAATAACGAACCAGCTGCGAAAGTACGCAGGCTGTGCTCTCAAAGTCTTCCTGTACGGAAAATTACGTGCAGCATTGGCTGAGTGATATTTTATGACGTCATACTATCCACCGAGCTTTGGGCCCCTTTGGGCCCCTTTGTGCGTGAAAAACAACTGTTTCTGTACGGAAAGCTGTGACCGGCAAAAATTGACCTCCAAAGCGCAATGATTGGGTAGCCGCGGGAAATCAGTTGGACCTCACATTGTGATACACGTGTTATCGAGAAATAAAATAAGGAACTAAGGGTACGTCCCCATGTAGGCGATACTTTGAAAAAGTATTTTGGACTGTAGTGATGTGTTCCGTACTACTTTGAAAAGCGTCCCTATGTGCGAAAATGAAATCGGAACTTTGGAATGTGACGAGTGTAGATGTGGGTACAACTTGCGACGGTTGGAAACGACTACGAAACTTACTATGCATGATGACGTACGCAATAACTGAGACGGTCGTAAACGTCTACAATTCACGCGGCAATTATTGACGTCTCAAAAACTAACGACGGATGTACACGTCTACAATGACAAATGGTGTCACAACTCCCGCGACATGACGTGACATCGTAATGTTGACCGTGACATTGTAGTTATCAGACAGATCAGACCATCAGTGTTCAACGTGAGACATGGAGTGTGAGGGAGCGTGATGGTGGAAGTGGGAGAGAGTGTACGGTAGAAGGAGAGACTCTATTCTCTCGCGGATTTCACCTTGGTGAAATGACGTTGAAAGCGAAAGACCCCTGAAAAAAAAATCGTACAGGTCGCAAAGCGACAATTTCTAATTTTTTTTTATCGACCTAAAATTTTCCCGCTCGTGTAGCGCGTGCGTGGACCGTTGTTCATTCACCATTTGCGCGGTACTTTCCCTGAAATCAAGTCGCGAGGTGCTTTTTTATGAAGTTTTTTGATGGGCTGAATTCTCTTGCCCGGGGGTCGAAAAAAGGAAAACGCCAAAATTCGTTAACATGACGACAAACATGAAGTACACTCAAAATATTGACTTGACGTTTGCTGTACTTTTAAAGAATTAATATTATTGTACGGCTAAATTTTTTCTCGTACGGAAATGCGTTTTGGGTGAAAACGACAGAATAAAGTAGATACTTTAATACATGGGGAAGCACCCTAAAATATAGTTAAACTGCCCGTATAGCTTTAGGGAAACTTCTTTTTCCGAAAATAGGAAAAAGGAATCGCCCGAATCATAAAAAATGCGAAAATTTGTGTAAAACGCTATATCCGAAATTCCCGTATTATATGCATATTATACGTGTTTTCCTGGTCTACTATGCCTATAATACGAGGAAATACTAGATATAGCATTTATCGAATTTCCGCATTTTCTCATCTATGGGCTAAAATTTGGGAATTGAATAAGAAAGAAAAAAAAGTAGACGTAAAAAAATAATTTGCACATATATTTGACTTTCCCAAAAATTTCCCCGAACCTAAGGGCGTGTCCCCATGTGTTCAAGTAAGGGTTTTTTTCCGTCGTTTACACGGAAAATGGGACTTCCTACTTGAAAATATTACGCCGTACGAAAAATGGGCAAAAACTCAAATACATTTTGCGTCATCTTGGAACTTGAAAGGTACGGCGATTTGGCAGTATTATCATCGCGACCCACTTCCAGCTCATCTTCACACTTGCACTGAAATCAAATCGCGACCTGCTTTTAATCAAAATACTACCCTATTGACGAATAGAAAGCCTGGGTTGCACGCGTCAAAAGTATTCATTTGTTTTTTTGCAGTTGGGAGAATACACGAAAAAGAATTTATTTTTCCGTTTGCTTATGTCGTTCACGTGTGGGCGTCAACAAATGACAGTTGGCGTCGACAATTGTCCCAGTATGTCAGGAGCTCTTTGCGGCGTACAAATGTCCGCAGTTTGTTCCGAGATCGTTGGCGTCTACAAATGTCAGCAGTTTGTTGGCGTCTACAGGTGTCGCAAGTATTGGCGACGTTTACAACTGCCACATATTCAAAATAAAGAACGCGCAAGTAACGATTGACATAGGCACACTTTGAAAAGTACACCGTAAAATCAGCGCTAAATTCCAAAATAACGTTTCAAAATATCTGTTACATGGGAACACGCCCTAACTGTGACTGCCACGTGGCGAATTTTGAATGGTAAAAAAATTGACCCGCTTCCAGCCATAGGTCCTTCAAATCGGGTCAATTTTAAAAACGATCGTTTGGCAAATTGGCTCTGTTTTGTCGTATTATACTGTTTTACCCCGTATTAATGCGCGTTAAATAAAAGTTCCACAAGCTGTTCGCGTGACTGACAGTGACGCCTAGGCCGCACCAGGGGAGGAAGTTTCGGGTCAAAGTCAGGCCGTTTTGCGCCGTACGATGATCCGGAAAATCAGGGGCCTGTTATAACCGCTGGATGCGAATATCTACCGATAGGTCTACCTGATTTTTGTCTTCTGGTGGATTTGTACATAATGTCTGCACCGAAAATAGTACAGAACAGGTTGTTATAATCTATAATGATTTTTCGTACATAACCGAATCTTTACATCTACAGAGGAAACGTATATTGACGGCGGGAAATCTGCTTTATGAATCGAAATGATTTTAGCGGAGATTTTATAATACGACAAAAGAGTTGGTACAATAATTTCGTAAACATAGCATAAAAAGACAAAAATGCATAGATGTCCAATTCGTACGGATTTAGATTTTTTTTCGAAAACTACGTAGTACTCGTTTGTTTCGTAGCTTTCGTAAATTTCGTACGTCTCACACTGTACGAAAAATTGTACGGACATAAAAAAATTGCTTCATTTGCGCGCGCGTATTTTTTGTGTCTTCCACTCCGTCTTCAGAAGGAAGCCGCCGTTGGAGACGCCGTCAATTCTGCCGCTCGTCGCTTGTTCGTTGCATTTTTCAGTTTTGCACTTTCGCTTCATTTGCGCGCGCTTATTTTTATCTGAGCGGCAAGCGGTGGAATTTTTGGCGTCTCGCGCGTGTATTTTTATCTGAGCGGCGAGTCGCGGAATTTATGGCGTCTCGCACGCGTAATTTTATCTGAGCGGCGAGCCGTAGAATTTATGGCGTCTTGCACGCGTATTTTTATCTGAACGGCGAGCCGCGAAATTTATGGTGTCTCGCGCGCGTATTTTTATCTGAGCGACGAGCCGCGGAAATTATGGCGTCTCGCACGCGTATATTCATCTGAGCGACGAGCCGCGGAATTTATGACGTCTCGCACGCGTAATTTATCTCTCCACTCCGTCTTTAGGTGGAAGCCGCCGTTGGAGACGCTGTAAATTACGGCGCTCGCCGCGAGTTCGTTGCACTTTTCAGTTTTTTAGGGTATTGAATATTGAAAAAAAATGAAATTTGAAAGTCCAAAAAAAGTGCAAATTTTACCTACGAATTTTACAAGTTTGAAATTGTTTTATGCGCACTAGTATTCGTTAGTTTACTCCATAGTTGTTCAAATTGCGCGATTTTTTCCTTTTTTCCGATTGAAACGTATAATTCGTGACTTTTGAAAAAATCGTAAAAAACGTCTACTGTAAACTGAAACTGGAAATTTACGGGAATATGTAAACAAATTACTGTAACTGCACATTTTTTTACGGATATGTATGGAATAAAACGGGAAATATGCACCGTAGTTATTGGTACTTTGTTCAGTGAACTGAACAGGAATACCACGGAAGTTGTACGTTATATAATCGAAAATGTACGGATATTTTCGAAAAGAGACGTTGTACGTCACTATAATTTCGCGCGTTCAGTTTGAAATTTGTACGGGCGTCTTCTTCATTTTTTTTTTAAAGAAGACGCCATGGAACATTGAAAACGAAACTGCCAGGAAGCCGCTTCCCCATATCCTACCCTCCTCCCTCCCAAGCTTTTTACTATCCTCGCCTCCAGACTTCGACAAAAGCAATCATGCCCAGAAATCGTGCAAATTTCTATGTCGTGCAAATTGTTGAATGTGAAAAATGTCATTTGTTCTTGGTCTGTATTTTATTTTTTTTGGAGTAATGCGCTGTCTGCGAGATAGAGAAAGAAGGCAGACATAAGGCGGCCGTGTTGGTCTGTCAGATTGGCTCACGAAATTTCATAAAATTTTATCTTCGTGGCATTCGAACCCGGGTACGTCAAGTGCGTAGCGTACAATATGGTGATCGACTGGACCACCAGTTGGTGAAAAAAGTCCGATGCAAGCGAAGAGTATGATGAAATTATAAAAAGTTTATTGTTTTACCGCTCATTTACCAAGAAAAACTTGCAAACTGCGTTATATGTAATAGTTTTTTGTTTTTTTATGTACGGAATAGTACGGAAGGAAATTCATTAACGATTTTTTGCGATTTGATCAAAAGGTTCAATGCGTTTGTTACGTATAATTCGTCACGTACGGTACGTTCGCACTAATCGCCGTGAACAACTATGGTTTACTCCGTGCGTTTTATGCGCACAGGACATCTATGCAAAAATGTGCATATATGATATATCAGAACAAGTACACCGCCAATCGTTATTAGCGTGGGCGTTTGATTAGCGTATAATAATAATTACAGTGGTGTACGCTATTTAAGAATTTGAAAATTTTGGAAAAAATCATACATTCTAATTGTTTGATTATGGTAATTTGGATCTTTGAAAAAAAAATTGTCGGTCGCAGATATGCTTACACTAATATAGGTATCCGTACAAAATCTGACAAATCGTACACAAATCGTACATTCACACGGTCGAAACGCGGCTGTCGGACGAATATGTGGGAACGGGATTTTTTACGACATGGTTTTTTTTCCTTTTTAGAACGCACATTCTCATGCGTCTGCGGTTACTAAAACTAATTTATTGTAATTTTTAATTTAAAAAGGTACATTTATGTACGGTCTGACACTGACCGTACACAACTCTATTTAAGAGACAACGTACTGAAAATAACCCTAAATAGAATAAAGAAAATAATATAGAATGAACTACACTAATGGAGAATAATAAAAAAAAAAAGCGGGACGGAATTAGTGTACACAACGCTAATAACGATTGGCGGTGTAGCATCATATTTCATTGTGTTGTGTATCGGCAAGGATTTGCCGATAACCGATATGGGACTTTTTTCGGGTAGTCGATAATCGATATATTGGTACGATATATCGTTATCGGTGTTATCGCCGATAAATACCCGATATTTATCAGTTATTATTGGCGATAACACCAATATCGATAACTATCGGCGATATCTGTACGGACCGTACAGATAAATGTACGGCCAGTACACTCAAGTGTACGTGTTATTCCCCGGACGCGTCGCGGACCCCCTTCCTCCCGATTTTGGTAAGAAATCGCGATATTTGCTTCATTATTTCTAATTTAAGGGGGTTTTACTTGGGTACCCCTTCCAGAATGTCCTTTTGACTGTTATTTTTTTATAAATGGCAGTTAATGGCGGCAGTCTGACAAATGTGTTCGTCTACTTTGTTCGTCTGTTCGTCTGGTTTTCGAAAAAGTTTGATTTTACAAATTTACAATGTAATTTATTTTTTTTCGTTTCGGTACTATAATTTTAGAACTAACAACTATTATCTTAAATTTGGTACCCCTTCCAGAATGTCCTTTTGACTGTTATTTTTTTATAAATGGCAGGTAATGGCGGCAGTCTGACAAATTTGTTCATCTGTTCGTCTGGTTTTCGAAAAAGTTTGATTTTACAAATTTACAATGTAATTTATTTTTTTCGTTTCGGTACAATAATTTTAGAAGTATAAACTATTATTTTAAATTTGTCAACGTTTATGTGCCGCGCTATCCGTAATAAATTTCAGTTAAACAGCGTACGGAACAAATTCTTACACGTGGCATACCACGCTATATAAAGTCAATAATATAATACAATATATTATAAAGTACTATTGTGTGCATACTATATTTTTTAAGTTATCGCCGATATGGAATTTGTTGGTCTCGGACCGATATATCGGGACCTCTGACAATTCGATAACCTATAACTATCGGTATCGGCACGCGATAATTTTTGCGATACAAACACTATTTCACCACAGCGGCACGAAAAATATTTTTCGCCGGTTGGAAGTCGCACTAAATTGAAGCAGACAAATTCTGTACGATCCATAACGTTTGTAATAAAAAAAGAAAGGAAAGCAAATAGAGAGACGCAACAACCCGAAAGAAACCCGATAAAAAAAGGGAAATAGATAAGAAAAAAACAATATATATTATATATATATAATAGTGTTGTGCATCGGCAAGAAATTTATCGCGATAACACCGATACCGATAGTTATCGGTTATCGAGCGGTCATGGGTCCCGATATATCGCTCCAAGACCAACAAATTCCTTATCAGTGATAAGTGGAAAATATATAGTACGCTATATAATAGTGCTTTATAATGTAATGTATTATTTTTTTACTGTATATAGCGTGGCATGCCACGTGTAACAAACTGTTCCGTAATCTTTCTAATGGAATAACGGCGGTTCAGTACGACGGCATAAACCGCACACTCCTACGGTAAAAACCGTACAATTATCGCCGATAGTTATAGTTACCGGTGTTATCGCGATATTATCGGTCTTTTATCGGCAATAAATATAAACACCGGTTTCAATAGATCGTGCCAATATATCGATTATCGGCAAGCCAAAAAAAGGTATATATCGATTATCGGCAAAACGCTGCCGAAACACAACACTAGTATATATATATCGAGGAAAATGCTTGCGACACTTGCAAAGAAAAATTGAAAAAACAGTAGACCGTCTTACACCTTTGATTAGCTGATGGGCTACCCTAATGAGTTACACCCCCTTTCTAACCAGTGGTATATCTTGTATGTATGGATATAGACAATGGTTTACATGTAACGATTTGTCACGATTTGCCACGTCTCCATTCAAGTCCTTTTAACCACATTAATTGTGGTGTACAAATTGCTAGTTGTAATTATGAATGCTGATGTCCTTCAGTTCTTATAATTCCAACACTAAAATAGTGTGCAACTTCCTATATTTCACCATGCTACTGGAGAAAAACATTTTAACACTTGACGTTTATCAAAATTATATGATAATTTCTTATTATAATGAGTTTGAGAATTTCGAGACCCGAGACTTCAAATTTTTCTGTTTTATTATTTTTTACATTTGATTTAATTTGGGTATAATTGAACTATTTACTTTCTTGGTTTGAGATCTTAAGGGTTTTTTTCCTTCTCAGGACAACAATAATAATAGCTTTAATAACAAAAGTTAACATGATTACAAAATGAGCTAAAACTTTCTTGGCAAAAAAATATTTTAAATAAAAAGGCAAAGCATGTGAAACAAAAAAATAAAATAAAAAATAAACCGATCTCTACTGTAAAAAATCTCTACAGCATTTGCAAAAAAAAAAAATGACGCCCACAACCAAAAAAGAAAAAGGAAAAGAAAAAAAAAGAACAAATAAAAGGACAAAAAAGACTGAAAAAGTGTTTCAGAACGTTGTAATTTCGTTTGTTAATTTTACATCACTTGACGAGTTTTTTTACCATGAGATCCCAGCGACCCCCAGACATAAAATCTTCCAAAAAAAAAGAAAGGTACCGACATGAAAGGAAATTAAAAATACAAGGAACCATAAAAAAGGAAAAAAAAAAGAAACAAAAACTAAAACCTGTCCAAATGAAACTTCTCTGCTATCTTTGTGACCTCTCCTTTTTTACAACTAATCATCTATTCAAAATCTTCCTCCTCCTACTAATCTTCCCCCACCTCCTCCCTCTTCTCCTCTTCTCTTCCTCATTCTCACCCTCCTCCCCCTCCTTCCTCCTCCCTCCTCTCCACCTCTTCTTCCTCCTACTCCAACTGATACGAAAGTTCCTCACAACGAAAGTCGTACAAGAAAGTTTCTCCTTCTTAAGACATTGATAAAATGACAACCAGAAAAGACTGTGGAGCAACTTTCCTCCTCGCCTCTCTTCTTCCCTCCTCGCCTCTCTCCTTCCTCCTACCCTCTCCCGTCCAAACCAAAATGTACATAGAGTACTCCGGGATTGCTATCGTGACGTGACCAATTCACACCCACACTTTCCAAATACTCCTCAACCTGAAAAACGCCACGTCAGGACAAATCCCACATCAGCAAATTGACACGTCAGCATAATGACACGTCATCAAATCAACACATTATCATTGTTCTTCGTAACAGGACCATGACTCCTTTAAACCTATTTCTTCTATTTTTTTGTCTTGTTTTCTATTTTGTCATGTTTTTAAATATTATTTTTGTCCTTTGTCTTTTAGTTATATTAAATTTCTCCAAGTTTTCTGATCATATTTATTAGGGTCCCAATGATAGTCCAATTTGCCACGTCAGCAAAATTTCCTTTAAAATCATGGTTTTTTCAATAGTGGTCTTATTTGCCACCCTCAGCATTTTTTTCCCTTCCTCTTGCTCCTCCTCGCTCTCCCTCTCTTCCCTCTCTCCTTCTTTCTTTCTTTCTTTCTTTCTTTCTTCCTACCTTTCTATCTCCCCCTAGTGTTTGCCACCTCAGCATCCCTTAACTAAATTATAAGTCTAAGTGCAGAAAAAAAAACCTTTACCGTGCAATTTAAAAAAAAAAAACCAAATATTAATCAATAAAATTCAAATTATTTCTATTTCATATTATCGTAACTAATTCGACAAATTGTTTAATATTTCCTTTGTTCACCTTGGTCTAGAATCCTCTCTCCAAAATTAAAACAAAAAAAACCAAAAAAAAGAGGAAAAAACTATATAAAAAAAGGGATAAAAACAAACCCAAAAAAATATAGGGAAAAAAAAAAGAAAAAACTTACAGCTGGTTTGAGTCTGGGCCCTCCTTTACTGTGGAGGCCGTGACCGGTGATGATTTCCAGACAGGAGACAGCGCCAGTGCCGGAGGTGTCATTTCCTCCCGGGTCTGAGTTTGGTCGACATTCAAAAAAGAAAAAAAAAAGGGATATAAAAAAACCCAAACAAA
>JBBHKE010000303.1:101013-187054 GCA_037447655.1 Zygnema cylindricum | reverse complement strand
TATGTATGTATATAAATATATATATATATATATATATATATATATATATTTGTTTTGGAAGAAATATTTCTCTGAAGAAAAAATGAAAAGTAAAAAACTAAAAACCAGGAGAATTAACAAAAAGACTTTTTTTTTTTAACCTATGAGCTTAAAAAGGGACAAAACACTAGCTATCTTTTTTCAAAATTGTTTCAAAGTCTTATCCTCTTTAAAATGTAGTAAAGGAAAAAAAATGTTTCTCTAGAAACTGAGATGTCTATTTAACACTTACCGTTTCTTTCAATTGTTTTAGGATGGTTTCATCTTCTTTCAAAATGTAATAATAAAATGTTCTTTTATTATCAGACAATTCTCCCTCTCTAGGGTTTTTAGGAGTTTTACTGCTTTTAGACGCTTGTAAGTGTTTTTTTTGCGAGGATTTTTTAGGGTTTTGATGCTTTTATGATTTTATGTTTATTATTTTTGGTATTTGGGAGAAAAACTAACCCTATTAATATCGCCACCACAACCATCTGGCAAAAAGAAAAAAAACAAATGTTTGGAAAACGTTAAAACGACAAATTATCATCTATTTTTTTCTAGATTTGGAGTAATTCTTGCAAGATTTAAAGATTTTTTAATCTGTTTTGGGTTTATTACTCCGGTTAATTCAGTTCTCTAAAAATTACTTTCAAAAAGAGCTCCATAAGGCTAAAAAACTAACAAATACCAAATGAAAAAGAATTTCAAAACTTTCTTTGGACATGGATTAGTGAAAATTCACTTCTAAAAAAACGGAAAATGTCAAAAACCACAACTGTGCCAGATATTCAAGTTTTCTAAGGTTTTTCGGAAAGATTTTACGAGTGTTTTTTAATGTTTTTTAATGGTCCTTCAAGGTTTTTCACAGTTTCTGAGAGCATCTTTTTTAGCAGTTTTAAGTTTTCAGCATGCTGTAAGGTTTTTCAGAGCAATTTTTCCGCAGGTTTCTCAGTTTCTACAGCGTGTTGTCAGGTTTTCAGAGCATTTTTTAAGCAGATTTTTAAGATTTTACAGCATGTTGTAAGATTTTTTAGAGCATTTTTTAAGCAGGATTTTACGTTTTTACAGTGTGTTGTCAGGTTTTTTACAGCCTTTTTGGAGCGTTTACAGCATTTTCTACAATATTTTCTGGAGCAATTTTTAAAGTGGTTTTGAGAGAGCTTCTTAAATCCTTTTTACAAGGTTTTTTCCAGGATTGAAATCTCACCATATACATCCTGAATGATATCCAAAGAAACATTTAGTTCCTTCCCAAACATCGAATACAGGAATTGAACGGTCGAATCCTTATCGGCCCCGTCTCCTTTACGACAGAAGTCACCCATATATTTCGTTTTTTGTATCTTTTGTGGAGGCATAGCTATTGATCCTCTTCCCCCTTCCTCTGTCATTTGTCTTCGAGAATTTCCCGTCAGTTTTTCTGGAGATTTTGTTACAATTTCCTTCCCTTTTCGATATCTTCGGGATTTCCTAACCACTTTCCAACCACTAGTGTCATCCGGTGCGACCGTACAATCTATGTCCATTGCATTTTGGTTCAAATTTTGTGGTGGAAAATTTTTGTCCTCCTCTTTTGATTTTGAGTTCATTTTTGATGCGATATTTTCTGCGGTAACATTAGCATCTTTTCCTGCCAATACATATGCTTTTGTCATTTCCTCGAAACCGACACCTGGAAATGCATCGAGTAAATTTCCTACAACCTCCAATTCTGCTTTTGTTAAAGATGAAACATCGTTATCGCTTCGTCCATTTGCTCCGTATTTTTCGGGCGCCATTTTTCGCTCTCCATATCCGCCATTTCCACGTTGCAGCTCCAAATTTTCGTCCAATGACAAACGTTTGTTTGAAGCCATATAAACATTTGAAGTCAAATTATTAGTCGGAGTCGAACTGTTATTTGCCTGAGCTCCATTTTCGACAACTTGTTCCCACAGGCTCCAATCGACATTGGGAGGAGTTTCACCGACATTTTTGTGACCAAAACTGAAACTGTTTTGAGAATTTGTTGAGACGTGGGGAGTGGAGGGAGTGGAGGGAGTGAAGGGAGTGGAGGGAGTGAAGGGAGTGGAGGGAGTGAAGGGAGTGGAGGGAGGACAACTGGCAAAAATTCCATTTTCGCGATTAAAACTGAAACTGTTTTGAGAGTTCATTGAAGCGTCAGGAGTGGAGGAAGTGGAGGGAGGACAACTTGCAAAAAATCCATTTCCGTGAAAAAAATTGAAATTGTTTTGAGAATTTGTTGAAGCGTCGGGAGTGGAGGAAGTGGAGGGAGTGGGGGGAGTGAAGGGAGTGGAGGGAGTGGAGAAAGTGAAGGGAGTGGAGGGAGTGGAATGAGGAGAACTTGCAAAATTTCCATTAGGGACAAAATATGATGAAGAAGGTGTCGGAGATCGAGGGACCAACAGTTCGTGCAGCGCATTCACTAAGTCAGCTGACTCGGGAGTCGTATTATACAACATTTTCTGGCTCTATTGCGGAAAATGCCGCGTGGCACTTTGTATGTAATGCATTCAACTGTCGGAAAAAAGAAAAAAGAAAAAGAGAAAGAAAAGAGGAAATGTTCAGAAAATGCATCCAAACAGTCTTATCAAAGCAGTCAAAGTTGAGTGTTGATGAAATCTAAAGAACCGAAAACACTAAAAGGAACAAGTGGCATACGAGACATAATTAAATTAGCACGAAACCCTAAAAAATACGTAAAAGTGATGAAATTCATGCGACATAGGATACCGGAAATTTGGTAATAAACATTGAACAGTAAATATTTACCACAGAGAATATCGACAAGCATGAGACGATTTAGGTCGAATTGGATGTATAAAAGGTTAGAAATTGGGGAATAGACATTTGGAATGTTCAAGGATGGTAACCTGAGAGAAAGGATAGAAGAGATGACCATGAAGACAATGGCAATCATGCTGCGGCACAGTACACTGCACTATAAGGATGATGATCGTGATATGACATGTACGGAGAAGTACGATGTTAGGAATTCTAGGGTTACCGTTATGGTACAGTACTATAGAGTTCGTCACATGGCGGGTTTTAGTGTAAGTTTGATAATAGTGTGGTGAGTAGCTGGTTGACGACGCTTGCACTGCCACTTTTAGGAATTACGTGTGGTTCACTTTGCTTGAATAGTTGTAAATATTGAAGTTGTCTTCTCGTTGTTGTACGCACGTTCACTGGAAATAAGTAGACTGCCTCGGTTGTCTTGCTGTGTATTCGTTTCTGTGTTGCTTCCGGTAATGTGACTGACTGACTGGAATACTCGTCGCCAAAATGGAGATTGTACAACGGTTAAAATCTATACCAGACAAAGGTCTTCCTCTCTCCGAAGGCGAGAGGCGAAGTGATTGGAGAATGGATGCGGGAAGGCGAAGAAATCGCTACGATTTGTTGCTCGAAAGTTTGGCAGAAAAGTGAATCTCTATTTTCGAGAAGGTTATGCCACGTTTCAGCCACAGCTGACTTGTGTAGCTGGTAGATGCGTGCTCTTTTGTTTCACGTGGGCACGATTACGAAAAAGTGACAAAAATGTCACGGAGACCACAGCCGCCTCGCTACACGTGGAAAAGTTCAGCAAGAAGCGGAAAATATGGAACACCGACATTTTGGAGTCTCCAAAAAGAGTGCCTATCAGACAAAATTGCGTACACAGAAGTGCCAATATTTTGTACAGCTAGACTGCACGGTCAGGGAAGGGAATTGCGTGACAGGCCACCAACCATTTAAATTTACACATTTGGAACATCATTAAAGGCTTTGCTATTTTGGAGCGCATTTCCGTTCGCCTAATTAGACCGACAGATAAAGCCAGCCAATGATATCTAATCTTTTTAGGCGACAAGCAAGCAAAATCTTACACCACGTACATCCTACGTGAGCCAATTGTCCAAAAATAACGGGAATCTAGAACATGTCTTGGGACCACCCAAACATTTGTTTGATCTGGCGGCGACTGCTCCTTGGGAGCAGCGCGCCAAGCGTCAAACATATAACATTGGTAAAAATCAAAAAATAACATAGAATAATTATACAGTGAATATCTAATAGTGTAGACATCTATTAGTATATGGGAACAAATAGTGTCGTTAATGATATTTTAAAATTGGACCTAAAGCCAGCAAAAAATTAAGGCTAAATAACAGAATCAACACTAATTTATCTACACATACGACAGTGTAGCCGCTATAGCCTAGGTTCACATGGCCAACGTTTTAACATAAGGGAACAGGTGCACATGTGTGAATTCCTCCCGTCTTTAATAGAATCAATAAAATCTAAGAGTGATTTTCCGTGTCGATGCCCCTCACGTTCGCTTCATCAACATGGTTGTCTGACATTTTTCATTTCTGTTGAAAAGAGGTAATTAATAGTTCACTTCCCTATTTAGTTTTGTTTTAAAGAAAGAGAGTAAGGATCAAAGGCGCGCCATGGCTGCCGCCATATTTAGAAGGTGGCAGTTTTTGCAGTCAAGGGTATTTTGGCTTAAATGATGCCTAGGTCTAGATTTGAACCTGTGACCTCTAGATTATTCATAGCCTGAAGCCTTAACCATTAAGGCGTTACGAAACAATACACGTGACGGGTTTCATAAATATATAAACATTAACGAAACAGCTAATTAACAACAGACTAACCAAAAGGAGCAATTTCTGCATGTACGCGAATCTGAACCGTGTAAAATATGTTTTGATCGGACGGCCGACATTATAGCCGCCACGCGAAGTGAGCTTTTTGGCGGCATACGGATATAGCGTCACGCGGTGCCACGTGGCGCCACATTATTTGATACCGGAGAAGATGGGAGGAGGAACCATGGCTTCCGATATGACAGGTACGGAGTAAACTAACGAATACTACGTTCCGTGCGCATAAAACATTTTCAAACTTTTAAAATTCGTAGGTAAAATTCGTACTTTTTTAACAAGTACTAATAAAAAATTAAATATTCAATACCGTAAAAAAACTGATAAATGCAACGAACTAGCGGCGAGCGCCGGGATTTACGGCGTTACCAACGGCGGCTTCCTTCTGAAGACGGAGTGGAGGACAAATGAAAATACGCGCGTGCAAATGAAGCAAAACGGCTCAAGGAAGCCGCCATTGAAGACGCCATAAATTCCGAGACTCGCTGCTCAGATTAAAATACGCGCGCGAGACGCCATAAATTCCGTGGCTCGCCGCTAAGATAAAAATACGCGTGCGAGACGCCATAATTTCCGCGACTCGCCGCTCAGATAAAAATACGCGTGCGAGACGCCATAAATTCCGCGGCTCGCCGCTCAGATAAAAATACGCGCGCGCAAATGAAGCAAAACTGAACAAGCGGTGAGCGGCGGAATTTACGGCGTCTCCAACGGCGGCTTCCTTCTGAAGACGGAGTACGCGCGCGCAACGGTTTTTTTTAATGTCCGTACAGTTTCCGTACATTATGTGACGTACGAATTTTACGAATTGTACGAAACAAGCGAATACTACGTAGTAATCGGAAAAAAGTCCAAATCCGTACGAATAGGACATCTATGAAGGAAAACGACAGAAAAAAACCCGAACTTAGCCACATGGGGGCATACCCTAACATGGAATAATTATACAGTGGATTTCTAATAGTGTAGACATCTACACCGCGAATCGTAATTAGAGTAATGAAAAAATTAGAGTCAAAAAACAAAAAAAAACAATTAGAGTAATGAACTCTAATTTATGTGATATAACTTTTTCAGAGAGGAAGTTTACTCTAATTTATTTAAGTACTATATATTGGGTTATGTCGGCAATAATTATCCGCGCTGAAATTATGAACACTAAATTACGTAGACGTACAAAATCTGTCATTCCGCATAGTTTTGACGTCATTATGATGTTTGTATTATTTGTCGAGTTGAATGTCAGTTAATGTTCACACTGACGACGATGCTGTCGACGGACGAGAGTTATGCAAACGACTTTTTTTCGATGTGGTTGATTTAACGTTTAGTGCGATTTCACATGCGAGCGCGATTTTATTAAATCATTATTTGTACCTTTTTACTTAAAAAAGTACAATTTTGCACGGTCGAACGTCATCCATACTCCACACTGTTTAAAACGAACCTATATTACATTTTTTTACGCTAATTAAACTCACCTAAATTATAATAATGAAAAAATTATAATCGTCTACTCTATTTGATGTCATAGAGTAGAAATTTCGAGCGACCGAATTAGAGTAATTTACTCTAATTACGATCCGCGGTGTACTGTTGTACACCGTGTATCGCTATTAGTGTTAATAATTTTTTTGCCACTTAAAACATCTTTTCTCCGTACACTCTTTTCCGATTTTCAATTAGAGACCGTCAATCGGAAGTTGAGAATCTTACCTTTCAATCGCAACCGTCAGATCTAAACACCTTCATGCGCGTATGGAGAAAAGTTGTTTAAAAAGACGAAAAAAACATTAACGCTAATAACGATTCACGGTGTAATATATATAAACAAATAGTGTTGTTAATGCTATTTTAAAATTCGACCTAAAGCCAACAAAATATTAAGGCTAACTAACAGACTTAACACTAATTATTTACACATACGGCAGCTAGATGGTCAATATTTTAACATGTGTGGAACAGATGCACATGTGTGATTTCCTCACGTCTTTATTAAAATGAATAAAACCAAAGAGCGCCTTTCTGTGTCGATGCCCCTCACGGTCGGGTCGTCAACATGGTTACCTTTCATTTTTCAATACTTTTTGTAAAACATAACGAGTAGACAAATAGTTTTGGTACAGACGGACACATGTGTTACATCACGCTCTTTAAACACCTCTTGAAGTGGGGTAATGACACCGTCCTCATAATAGTATAAAATAAGAAACATTATTCTTAGACAATTTTTAGTTCAGGGGTCTTAACTTAGGGGCACCGAGATAATGTTGATAATGTTATTAATGAGTGTCAAAATAGTCAAACTAGTCAATCTTAATATTCTACAACTACGATGAGAATAGCAATTAGCTTTAAGAAAAAAGAAGTGTCAAGAATAATTAGTGTTATAAACGCTAATTTGGGTTCAAGGCCCTTCGGCCAAAAACAAATACTTTAATTTATTCACTAACGCTAATTTGGGTACAATTTTCCTATAGTGTAGCCGGTATAACATGTGTTCCGATATCACATGTTTGAACACGTGAGAATAAATTCGTGCGATTTTTCCTCGTCTTTATGACTAAAAATAAAATATGTGTGAGCTTTGCCGTGGCGACGCACTCAATTTCCCATGTCGACGCATTTATTTTACACTTATTTTGTACATCTGAACGAAATAATTAGCAATTTTAGTACAGATTGACACATTTCGTTCACCGCACTATTTTAAACTGTCCAAATTACAGTTATTAATGTTAATTAAATCATACTTATATTAACGTAAAAAAACAATTACAGTTATTAATTATATTTTAGGTTCGAGAGTCAAAATTTTGGGGCGTCGAATTAATGTTATATACGCTAATAGCGTTTCACAGTGTACAATCAGAAGTACTTAATTTGTGCATTTTTTAGATGACTTCAATAAGGTTTTGTGTTCATTAATGAATATTTTCATAGATCTACATCTTTCGTGATAAGGAAACGTCAAGGATGATCCAAGGATCACATGAACGTGGAAATCTTCGTTTTAGGTTTTACTTTTATGTTATTTTTTTATAGAGATATAAAAAATTATGTTCCTCGAATGTGTAAAAGAATTGCCCAACCCTTTTAACATTGACACTCATCCTCAAACACTCAATCCTTTAATAGTTTGATGACATTTTTAGTAAAAAATGATCCATTATAAAATAATTATTTAAAGATAACATCAATCACAATCTAGTTTCATTTTTTTTTTCGAAAGAGATAAGGTCTCTTACTCATTTCCCCCTTCTCTATTTCTCCCGTTGCATTGTCGGATTTTTTTTGGCCATACATCAGCTTTTACTGATGATGACTAGTGCGTTGTATATACATAATATTTATAAAGTACTATTTTACAACACTAGGGGAGGTGGGCACAATGTTGAGGGCGATCTTCTGTGGGCGAAACTAGTAACGTTGGAAAAAAATGCAACAAACACGCCAAAAAAAGAAGTTTTTAATTTTGTAGGGGCCTCAAGAATTTTATGTTCATCCATGGCGAACGGACAACGGAGGCAAAAGCAAAATTATCTAGCTTAATGTAACAGGGTCACAGAGTTGGGTACTTAGTAGCTAACAACTAGGCTGCTATAGTTGCGGTGTCAGAGCAGCGCAGCTCCGATTCCAGACCAGCGCAACATAGCAGCGTAGCAACTTAGCGGCGTAGCTACTTAGTAGCGTAGCACCATAGCAGCGCAGAAGAGCAACGCAGCTTAGCAGTATAACAACGCCGCGGAATGTAGATAAAACGGTATTGTTCTAGAAGGATATTTTGAGATTTGTTTCAGTTGACCGTGAAGGTCCACGTGTACAATTGTACAGTACTAGGTTGACTACCTGCTAGTTAGTTTAAATATTGAAGTAGGCCTAGTCAGCAGGACACTCTTAGAGTAGACCATCGCAGCGAGCGCTGAATTTTTGTAATCCTCTCCCGAGTAATAAAGCGCAACATAGTCTGTCATTGCTGTGTGCTCCTGCTGTTTCTACGGGAAGATCCTTGGAGCTTTCCGCTGTGTATTGTGGTGTATTGTGGTGCTTATATATATATTTTTTGTCCCTTTTACACTAGTATTGGAGCTATTCCCCGTGACTCGACAACATGGACGAACACGGCGTATCCACTACAGAAATGTTAGTGCAAGCTCTCAAGGAGTTAGAAAGCGTTAGATTACAGAACGCGCAGCTGAGCAACACCGTCGCAGCTTTGGAATCTCGTCTTGGTGAGCAACCTCATGGAGGCATGGAGAGGGACTATAGGAGGCCGAAATTAAGACTTCCCGACGAGTTTGACCCTGCAAGGCACAAGAACCTGGACACGTGGCTATTCTCTGTTGCGAATTACCTTGAGAATTTTCCTAGCCTATCGGACTGTGAGAAGATTCACTACGCGGGTGGTCTTCTTAAAGGGGCAGCGGGAGCATGGTGGAGGACATTGGTGGAGAATGATGAGATACTGACTGTTTGGGCTCTCTTCATTCAATTCCTTTGTGACGCTTGGCAGCCTGTCAATACGGTTGAGGTTGGAAGAGATAAGATCGCAGTGTTGAAGCAACGAACTTCGGTGTTGGAGTTTACGCAACGGTTTTTGGAGTGCAAGGTTCAAATACCAACGATGAAGGAGGATAAAGCTGTGGATCGCTACGTGAAGGGGCTTAAATCATCCATTCGTAGGGATGAGGAACAATGGCTTGCTCGGGAAAGCAGAACTCCTAGTCTCTTGGCGATCATTCAGTTTGATGACCGGACCGATTCAGTCAACTTCACCTTCCGTAAACCTTATCATTATGGATCGAGTAGCGGCGGAGGGGGTCGACGAGACGATGGTCCAACTCCCATGGAGCTCGGAGCAATTGAAGTGGATAAGGAAGTGGTCAACGTGCTGCGGAAAAAGAAGAAAAATATCAAGACCAAGGCCAACAACTTCTCCCCCTAGGAGCTCCAATGGAGGAGACAAAATGGCTTATGCTTCCAGTGTGGTTCCCCGGACCATATGGCCCGAGAATGTCGAAAACGGAAAAATCCAGGAAAGGGGAAACTTTAAGTCATGAGGTTAGCCAGTGAAGGAGTAGACCCTTTGATATTTCGGGGTCAAATCGGAGTGAGCGCAACTAGCTTCATGGTGGACTCCGGAGCATCGGGAAATTTCATCAACGAGGCGACGGTGAAAAGGTTAAAACTTCCTCTCGTGGTGCTTAAAGATCATCAGTCGGTAAAATTGGCAGACGGAAGTTCCTTATCCATTACCCATCGTACTTCGAGGTTACGCGTCAGAATGGGGAAATTCCGATGGTACGACACCCTTCATGTATTACCTCTAGGGAACCATGAGGTAATTTTGGGGAAGCCGTGGCTACAAAAATGGAATCCGACGATCAATTCGAGAAGTGGGGCCATGAGAGTGAAAAGGGGTGAAGAAGAGTTTGATGTAAAAGCGGGAGCGGCTAGTAAAGGAGCGGAAGAGGGACGCCTACTTTCAGCCTTACAACGTAAGATGGCACTCAAAAAAGGGGAAACTATTGGTGTAGCAGTCGTCCAGCCCATGGAGGAGGCGAAAGAGAAGATTCCAGAGGAATGGAAGAAGAAGGACCCCGACTTTGACTCAAAATAAAGTGACGACACCGGAAAGACTTCTGAAGAGGCCCCGGAAGTCGTGACAAAACTTATCGAGGAGTACATAGATGTTTTTCCCCTGAAGCTCCTCGAGGGCTTACCTCCGAAGCGCGAAGTAGACCACAAGATAAAGCTTGTTCTCGGAGCAGTACCCTCGGCTAATTGGATGTACAAGATGAGTTACACCGAATTGGACGAACTCAAAAAGAAACTCGCGGAGTTGGTCGAAGCCGGAGCAATAAAACCGAGCAAGTCAGCGTATGGAGCCCTCGTTCTCTTCGTGAATAAAAAGATGGAGGTTTTCTTATGTGTGTGGACTACTGAGCTCTAAAAAAGTTAACGGTGAAGAATGCGTACCCTTTACCGAGAATAGACGAATTGTTGGATCGACTTCGAGATGCTAAATATTTCTCGAAGATAGATTTGCGGAGCGGTTATCACCAAATTAGAATTGCCAATGAGGATGTGGAAAAGACGGCGTTTAGAACACGGTATGGCCATTTCTAGTTTCGGGTAATGTCGTTCGTGTTGACCAATGCGCCGGCGACTTTTATTCATCTGATCAACTCCATCTTTCGGCAATATCTGGATGCGTTTGTAATCATCTTTCTAGACGACATATTGGTGTATAGCCGAACGTTGGAGGATCACATGAAGCACCTACGAACTGTCCTACAACTCCTTCGGGAAAATAAGTTGTACGCAAAGAGGAGTAAATTTGACATTCTCCATGTGGTGGACAACGATACTAACGGGATGTTGAGTTTGCAGAGGGTGTATACATGTACAGGTGGTGATCAAGGGTTTCACATGGAGTGCCTCTCTTCTCCATTATCTTTCAACCCTGTTGACCATTGCTGCCTCTATATCTGTTTTGAACCCTCAGTTGTGTTGACCAGCTCCTCTACAAGCTAAGGAGCTGGGGGGGGGGATTATTGGGTCCACTCACTATAGGGGAGTATTCTTCCCCTTCTCTCTGTCCACTTCACTCTAGGGGAGTATTCTTCCCCTTTCTCTCTTTGGGTCATTTCCCCCTTTATTCTTTCTCATGGTGTATACAGTTTTCTCTTTCTCATTCATTTTTCCTTTGTATATATGGTTGTCCACATCACTTTCCTGGTTCTGATGCATGTTCACTTTTTCTAGTCTCTCATGCACGACAACTGTCATGCCACATCGCGTCGGCTGCTCGCCCGCACGTTATCATGCACGCACGCGCGGTATTTTGCACGCACGCGCCGTATTTCTCACGCACGTGCAGTATTTCTCACGCACGCGCGGTATTCTGCACGCACGCACGGTATTTTGTATGCACGCGCAGTTTAAGGCATGGGCGCTCTGCAATTGGTTGTCCTCCATTTGGACCAAGAATGACGAAGCCTCTAGGTAGTTTTTGACTAACCCACTTTCAACGAAAGCAACTGCTACCCTAGCATATAAATAGATAACTTGATTGCACCCTTGTGCAGTCTGGACTCCCCTGAGTCCACAGCAAAAAAAATCACTGAAAACACCTTACCAGACGATTAATTATCAAGCGGCAAAGATGCCAATATTTATACAAGCTTGTTGGGAGAGAGGCTGCTACCTCCTCAATCCACTAAGTCCCAAACCCTCTCATAACCCCTATCTACTGAAATACAGGACCAATCAAAAGACTGTATAGTACAGAAAAGTACCATGGCCGATGTACTTTCTGTACGACCTGTGTACGACAAGGCCATGGAATGGACGCATGTTTTCTCTGGACTTGTCCTCACGCTCCCCAGGATTCTGGCTTCCCAATGACATATTGCCACGTGTCGCCAGTTTATGTTACATCTGCAAACCGCCAAAGCAGTTATTCCATGATCCCGGCGATGATGTGAGCCGTCGGATCTTAAGTCGGCTTTAGTTCTTAGGCGTTCAAAACAAATGTCCGGTACATTTGTTTCGTGCGCACTTAATTTCCCGACTAGTTTCTATGTATCCTAATTGTAATTCCGTTAATCGGATTAGTCGTCTATCTATTGTTTAAATAGCTATCGAACCCTATGTATCCTAACGGACTACTACGACAGACTAGTAAGGGTTGACAGCTTCGCCTCGCCCTACCGGTCGGAGGTTCGGGTCTTGCCGGACTCAACCTTTTTGGTTGAGAGTGACTTAGGTCACTCTTAAGCCTTGCTTATGGAGCTAAGGCAGCCATGGCTCCACCGCCCTCTCTTTCCTTCAGTGACTACAACAAGTATGGGGGTCAGAAAGAGAAGGTGGAGGCAAGCTGTCTCTGCTTTTCTTTTCTTTCTTATTTTAATTAAGACCTAGAAAATACCTCCCCTAAATCCAGTAATTTCAACACTCCCCTTATTTTCTAGTCTAATTTTAATTTCTCTTTTAATCCACATTTTTCCTTACAATACTTAAGCTTGGGAGACGGTACAGGCTTTGTCATCATATCAGCCACCATTTCCCCATCACTTCTATATACCAAATTCACAATTTTATTTTCCACTTTTTCCCTTACAAAGCTCAATCTTATATCCATATGCTTAGCTTTGAAATGGTGTTTTGGATTGGCTGCAATTGCAATTGCAGCCTGATTGTCACAAAATACTTCATGTACTCCCTTCTTCATGTACCCCAATTCTTGCAACAAGGACTTCACCCACATCAGCTCTTTCACAACAGAACAAGAGGCCATGTACTCAGCCTCCATAGTGGACTGAGCAACAACCTTTTGTTGCTTGCTGCTCCAACAACAAGCACTTTCCCCCACATACAATACATACCCAGAAGTACATCTTCTCATAGGTGCATCACCATAACTAGCATCACTCCAAGTAGTGATGTCAGTGTGCTCCCCTCCCAAATGCAACCATAGATCCCTAGTTCCCACCAGGTATCTCATTACTCTCTTGGCTGCCTCTCAGTCTCTCTTTCTAGGATAATTAAGACTCATACTGAGGACTCCAACTGCTGCAGCTATGTCAGGTCAAGTATATTTCATAAAGTAAATCAAACTTCCTACAACCTGTTTGTAGGGAATAGACTTCATAAACTGCCTCTCTTCAGGACTCATCTGATCATCTATCATTATCACTCCTCCTTCTACACTTCCATCACTTACTTTCCTCAAGTCCATGGGAGTGGTACAACTGTTTGCATTCTTCATCTGGAATTTCTCCAGCATATTTTCTATAGCCTCTTTCTGTGTAAGTCTGATGATCCTCTTCTTCCTATTTCTTTCCATTTAAATTCCCAAAATATATTTAGCCTCTCCTAAATCCTACATGTCAAATCTACTTCCCACATCTTTCTTTAACCTGCTTATCTTCTCCATAGACTTACTCAATACCAGCAAATCATCCACATAAATTGCAATAAAAATCACACCATTCTCATCCTCAAACATATAAATAGAATGGTCAGAACTGATCCGAATATACCCCAGACTGGTAAGAAACTCATCTAGTTTCTTATTCCATTGTCTGGGGGCCTGCTTTAGTCCATATAAGGACTTTATAAGTCTGCAGACTTTGCTTTCCTCTCCTTCTTCTACAAAACCCTCTGGTTGCGGCATGAAGATTTCTTCCTCTAGTTCAACGTTGAGGAAGGCGGTTTTGATATCCATTTGATGAATTTCCATGTCTTCCGCTGCTGCTAGAATAAGGAGGATCCTTACAGATGGGAATCGAACTACTGGAGCAAAGGTCTCCTCATAATCTATCCCTTCTTTTTTAGTGAACCGTTTTGCCACCAGCCGAGCCTTAAATCTCTCAATGGTGTTATCTGGATTCAGTTTCAGTTTAAATACCCATTTAAACCGAATGGGTTTTCTATCTGGTGGACAGTCCACCAGCTCCCAAGTATTTGCCTCCATGATTGAAGTCATTTCATCATTTATGGCTCTGACCCACCTTTCTTTCTCCGGGCTGTCCATTGCCTCCGAGTATGAATGAGGCTCATCTGGATAAGAAAGCTTTGTTACCTTGTAAGCAGCCTGTTTTTCTTGAAGCCTTGTGCTTCTCCTCCGTCCTCCCTCAAAGTTCGAAGCTGGAATGGAGGGAAGTCTTGGATTCCTCTGAACTGTCTCATCAGCTCCCCTATCCATGGGAACCGGTTCTGACTCCTCTTCCTCAAAGGGTGTAGGAATATGAGGAGATTCTGGTATATCTCCCCCATCTTTTATCCCCCCTGGTTCTGCAATCATGTTTTCACTGGTGTCCCTTTTGGGAAGATCTAAGTCCTCCTCACTCTCGGACTCAAAGCTGATTCTAATTTTCTTAGTGTATTTGAAGGGATCAAAAGACTTCCATTCATCCATGACAACTAGATGCTTTACGAGAATGATATCTTGTTTAGTTTAGTCATAGACTCTATAACCCTTGACATCCTCATCATATCCCACAAAATATCCCGGTTTCCCTTTAGCATCTAGTTTCCAGTTTTTCTTATCTATGTCAAGATTGTAAACTTGACAACCGAATACTTTCAAGTGGGAAACATTCGGTTTCTTTCCAACCCACCTCTCATAAGGGGTCATTCCTTTAACAGCTGTGGTGAGGACTCTATTTTTAATGTAGTTAGCACAGTTCATGGCCTCTGCCCAAAATCTCCTTCCTATTTTCTTATCTGCCAACATGCAGCACACACTATCTCCCAAAGTCCGGTTTAAACTCTCAGCTACACTATTTTGTTCTGGATTATTCGATACACTTTTTTGATGCTGAACTCCCTCATCTTTCAAATAATCCTCAAACTGGTTAGAGGTGTACTCTCCCCCATTATCACTCCTTATTCTCTTAATGGTGGTTCCGTGCAACTTGTCACTCGAAGCTTTGTATTCTTTAAAGTATTTTGGTGTTTCAGACTTTGTTTTCATGAAGTAGACTGTGGATCTCGACCAATCATCGGTAATTGTCAACATATACCTCTTTCCTCCAACCGAAGGCACCCTTGCTGGTCCCCAGATATCTGTGTGGACTAGATCTAGTACTTTCTCACCTCTATATGTGGCAGTTTTGGGAAAGGGAAGTCTGTGAGCCTTACCTTGGGCACAGCCACTACAATCATCCATCATCTCATTATCCCCAAACTGAATGCCCTCTACTACACCCAGCTTGTTCATTTCCCTCAGTCTATCAAAATGCACATGTCCCAAACGCTTATGCCAGATCATCAAGCTCGGAACACTACCATAGTAAGCACTCTTCTTTTCATTACTCAGGTTAAGCCTAAACATTCCTTGGCTACCCTTATCAGCTGTGAAGTAGACTTCATCTCCATACTTAGCTGTAAAGACTCCCTTTCTAGTGAAGGTATCAAAATTCTTGTCATCTAATACAAAAGTAGACACAAGATTCTTACTCAACTGAGAAATGTAGAGCACATCTGAGAAGGTGAGAATAGAGGTCTTACCCTCCACTAAGACTTTCAGATCTAAAGATCCCACTAGATCTGTGGTAACTACTCTCCCATCCCCATACTCTATTTCCACAGTAGGGATCTTTCTTAGCTTAGTGAAGAGGTGTCTGTCACGACACATATGCATGGATGCACCTGAGTCGATGATCCATCCCTCCTCTGGTGCTTCCCGAATGGCTCCAAGGGCACACTTTTGTTTTCGAGGGATCTCCTTCTCCTCTAGATTCTCGTCAAGAAGGAGCTCCCCATCCTCCTCCTCGGAGGACCCGTCATCCTCGGTCTCTCCTTTCACTCGTGTGACCACAAGTGTTCTACTTCCCTCTGGAAGAACCATTTCCACGATTTTCTTGGAGCCTCAACTCCGATAGCTTGATGCAATCAGCTATGAAGTGCCCCGGCTTTTTGCAGAAATGACAAAGGCCCTTTGGAGTCCTCGATTCTCCCGATTGATCTTTTTCCCCTTTGAAGCTGTGGTACGGCTTCTTTGAATCCTTCCTCCACCGGTCAGTTCCGGCAGCCAGAGCTTGCACGCTCTTTCCTCCTCTTCGGATCTCAATATTGTTTTCCTGTACAAGTATCATTTGAACCACGGTGCTCCACTTCTAAGCACTATCATCCATTTGTTGCACTCGGTACACTATATTTTCATACTCCTCCGGCAACTTCATGATGAGAGTGTTAACTTTCATCTTCATAGTGCCTATCCATCCGGCACTATCCATCTCCATGTATAGACAAGAGAGATCCGTGCAATATTCCAACATCTTTCCTCCTTTGAAAGTGTAACTGATCAGCCTTTGCTCAGCCAGCTGAAACTCCTGAATGGTGCCAGCTCTGTAGATCTCCACTAAGGTCATCCACAACTCCCCAACCTTGAAGATTTGAAGGTGAGAAGTTGCCAACGCTTGGGTGAGGTGCCTCAAAATGAAATGCCTTGCATTCATGTTGGTGTACTCCCACATCTGAATGTCGTTTTCCTCGGTCTTCACGGCTACCGCTCCAGGTGCCATGGCAATGGGAGTGAGAGGTGTCTCCTTTCCTTTTTCAGACACATTGATGTCCCCATCATCTGTCTCCTCCATTGGAGTAGATCGTGCTATAGAAAACCTCACTCCTCCAAACCTGGTGGAGTTCCTTGAGATGGACGTTTCACTTGTCCACTAACAATACCTTAGTATCGTTTCTCACATAATTCCCCTGTCATCATAGCTTCCCAGTAAATGAATTCAGATCCGTTGAATATGGGTACCCTAGAGGGTGGGCTCATAACCTGCAATTTTGTGTCCTCTATTTGGACCAAGAATGAGGAAGCCTCTAGGTAGTTTTTGACTAACCCACTTTCAACGAAAGCAACTGCTACCCTAGCAGATAAATAGATAACTTGACTGCAACTCTGTGCAGTCTAGACTCCCGTGAGTCCACAGAAAAAAGAATCAGTGAAAACGCCTTACCAAGCGATTAATTATCAAGCGGCAAAGATGCCAATATTTATACAAGCTTGTTGGGAGAGAGGCGGCTACCTCCGCAATCCACTAAGTCCCAAACCCTCTCACAACCCCTATCTACTGAAATACGGGACCATTAGAAGACTGTATAGTACAGAAAAGTACCATGGCCAATGTAGTTGCTGTACGGCCTGTGTACGACAAGGCCATGGAATGGACGCATGTCTCCTCTGGACTTGTCCTCACGCTCCCCAGGATTCCGGCTTCCCAATGACATATTGCCACGTGTCGCCAGTTTATGTTACATCCGGAAACCGCCAAAGCGGTTTTTCCATGATCTCGGCGATGATGTGAGCCGTCGGATCTTAAGTCGGCTTTAGTTCTCAGCCGTTCAAAACAAATGTTCGGTACATTTGTTTCGTGCGCACTTAATTTCCCGACTAGTTTCTATGTATCCTAATTGTAATTCCGTTAATCGGATTAGTCGTCTATCTATTGTTTAAATAGCTATCGAACCCTATGTATCCTAACGGACTACTACGACAGACTAGTAAGGGTTGACGGCTACGCCTCGCCCTACCGGTCGGAGGTTCGTGTTCTGCCGGACTCAACCTGTTTGGTTGAGAGTGACTTAGGTCACTCTTTAGCCTTGCTTATGGAGCTAAGGCAGCCATGGCTCCACCGCCCTCTCTTTCCTTCAGTGACTACAACAAGTATGGGGGTCAGAGAGAGAAGGTGGAGGCAAGCTGTCTCTGCTTTTCTTTTCTTTCTTATTTTAATTAAGACCTAGAAAGTACCTCACCTAAATCTAGTGATTTCAACACGCTCGGTTTTATGCATGCACGCGCGGTTTTATGCATGCATGCACGATTTTGGCACGCGCGTATAATTTTTGTTCCCACGTGCAATTTAATTCTGATTCATATTTTCAGTTTGTCGTTGAAAGGTACTAATTTCGTGCGATATGTTTTATTTCGTGCGTAGGTACACGATTTTCAAAGTTGGATGCGAAACATCGTTTGGGCGACGTGACGCGATTTCGAGTATTTTGTGCTTGACCTTTTATTTCGTGCGGTATTTATTGTTTCGTGCGTATGCACGCGATTTCGGGAGTATCGACGCGAAGTATCGTTTGGAGGCGTATCACGATTTTCGAGCAACACTTCGATATATCATATTTTATTTAAGTTGCGAACCCATGTAGGTTCGCGCGCACATGTAGTTAGGGAGGGTTTTTACCCTCGGACGGTGCATTTTGTCAGGCGTAAGGCAAACGATGTTGGCGGCCTATTGGCCAACATATTAAGTAGTTTCATGCATGTAAAGTAGACTAGACGTAGGTTAATTTCGCTTAGGCCTAGGGTAGCTCTTACTTAGCCTAATTCTCAGACTTAGAGAATTTAGCTTTTGGACAAGAATTTTCTCTTGGCAGCGGAGCTTTTCTCTTGCTCTCTCTCTCACCGATTGCCCACGTGTCTTTCTTCTCCTTGCTTGCTAGCTGTAGAGGCTTGATAGGTTAAGAACATTTTCCCTTTTATTTTTGCCCACGTTTTTAATCCACACGGCCTAAGGCCACGTCCGAAAGGTTTCCCTCCAAACTTGGTCTTTTGGTGGAAGTGTTGAATTAGAGATCATGGGGGAGCACATCTGTACCTTGTTGTGCCTTCCTCGGGCAGCTTGACGGTTTGGTTGTGTGTTTGTGTCTTGTTGTATTTCGGTTGGCTTGGAAGGAGTGTATTTTTGATCGGAATTGGATTTTCCCTTGTTCCGGTTGAAATATTTCTTGCTTTGCTGTCGTAACGAGATAACTCTTGTAGGGAATGTGATAAAGACTTGAGAGCCTAGTGGCTACCTCCTTGGGGGGGGAATTATTGGGTCCACTCACTATAGGGGAGTATTCTTCCCCTTCTCTCTGTCCACTACACTCTACGGGAGTATTCTTCCCCTTTCTCTCTTTGGGTCATTTCCCCCTTTAGTCTTTCTCATGATGTATACGTTTTTCTCTTTCTCATTCATTTTTCCTTTGTATATATGGTTGTCCACATGACTTTGCTGGTTCTGATGCATGTTCGCTCTTTCTGGTCTCTCATGCACGACATACATCGCCCATCGTACCTTCTTGTACTATATAGTGTTCCTATTGGACTAGGGTTAAGTAGTAGGTAGTCGTGAGTAGGCAGACCAAGACTTAGTGAAATTTAGGTACCTCTCCCTAAGAGAGCTTGTAACTATAAAGGTCATCTTTGACCAGCCATAACTTAATGCTCGGGTGAGCAAATTCAGTGATTCTTTTTGCTACGGACTCAAGGGAGTCCAAGCTACACAGGGGTGTAGTCGGTCAAAGTCTTTCTGTGCCAGGGTGACACTTATTTAGTTGGAAAGTCAAAGTTGGGAATATTGTCCAAAACAAATATTCAAGCTTTGCATTCTGTGGTGGAACTGAGCACACAGAAGGTCTTCTCTTCACAAGGGTGAAGGTGTATTGGGGTTTTGATTTTCAAGTGATCATTTATTTGGGTTTATATACACTTGGAGTCAGCACTATCTAGATTAGCTTCTTTTGGATCTGCGAATTCTGTGGGCAATGGAGTCCATAGAATTTCAGGAAGGAAACCGTTTTCAGCGTGGGTGATAAGGTTCGCCTTAATATGGCAAACCTCTCCTTACCGAGTGCCCTCTCTAAGAAATTGGCACCGAAATTCACGCGCCCATTCACAGTTCTTTCACGTGTGGGTGAGGTGGCTTATAAGTTGGATATTCGGAAGGAGTGGCATATCCACGATGTCTTCCATGTTTCCCTTCTTAAACCATTTCGCGATCCTGATTCGATGTTTCCTAATGGACGGCAGAATACTCTTTTACCACCCGTTCGGGGTACCTCGGACGAGTATGAGGTGGAAGAGATCCTTTAGTCGCGCGCTCTCGGAATTCCAACTCCAACCAGTATTTGGTGCGTTTGAAGGGCAATGGAGCTGAAGACAACTCTTGGGTGGAAGAGGAGGACCTGCATTCCCTTGAGTTACTACGCCGGTTTTAGAAGAGTGAGGACAATCGGCTTCACCGGAGAGGCAATCGCAACGGCCGCAGTAAAGGAGCGAATCGCAGTGTGGCAACCATCGCAATTATATTGGGGACGCGGCGAAGAAACGCAGCGAAGATGTTACCGCACCGCAGCGATATAGCGGCACAGCCACCGCAGCGCAGCATGGTTACGGTGCCGTCAGAGGAACGCAGCGCCACCGCTACGCTGACAAGAAAGCGCAACGGCGCAATTGTGTTTCACCACATTGGTGACAACGAACCCTCAGTTTCGCCGCAGCAGCGCAATTTTATAAATGTTGGACGCTGAGATACCCTCGCATGCTGCGACACTTCGAGGAGTCCAAACGTGAAACCCTCAACCCTCTTTGATAAAGCCGCCATCCGCCATCGCGACCAGCCTAGTCCAGGCAGTTTAGAGAGTGCTTCACTCCTCACAGCCAGTTTACCTTCGCTTCTAAAATTAACCTGATTTGTCCTACACGACAACATCCATGGCGTCGTCATCCTCCCCACCACCAAAGAGGAGGAGACTAGTACGTGTGGGGCAAGGAGATATGCCCAGTCCCGATAGACTATTTATGGCGGCGGAGGCCATGGTAGAGGCAGACCGGAGGAGGGAGGTAGAAGCGGAGCCAGAACCGGAGGATCAGCCAGTAGCAAGGCAGGGTCTGTAGAGACTAGTGGAGGGGAGGGATCAAAAAATTCACAAGACCGTGAATACCACCCACTCCAAGAGGGAGATCAAGAGGATGAGGAAGACCATGAGCTCTCGGACGCGGAGGAACCGGAACGGGAACCAACACCTCCGCCTATTGAGGGGCGCGCCTCGGATCTGGAGGTGATGAGGGACCCCAACAAGAAGAGTACCGCAGACGAGCAGTCGTCTGAAAGCGCGGAAAAGAAGGCGGAAGCATAGTACCTCAACGGTGACGATGTGTTCCTCCTTCGAGGAGATCAAGGTGACACAGACGAAGAGAGTGAAAAGGGAGAAGAAGTCCCCGAGTACCTTTTTCCACTCCTTGTCGACACAGGGCATCCGAATCTCACGATCAGCTTCGCGAAGCGCTTTTATTGGGATCCAGCGGAGTGGCCCGAGGAGTGGCGTACTAGAAATCCTGGGGAACCTATCCTTATCCCCGCCAATGTACCATCTTACCCGGCCTGGAATTTTATGAGGACAAAGTACCTCGGGAACAATCACAAGGGTTATATGCAACTAAACCCCCATGCCCTGCCGTTTGTGGAAGTGGTTGAAATAACTACCAGTATAGGGTGGATGTTCCCGGGTTACTTCGCCATTATCACCCGTGGGATGTCCGCCTCCATGACATCATCTCTCAGGCAGAGGTTACACCTGAGGTACAGGTACAGGCACTCAAGCTGGCCCCGAAAAACGCTCTGCAGCGGGCCCGAGCTGCCAGCAAACATGCGTCCTTCAAGCTAAGGAAGGTACCTCGGTGGGAATCGGTTGAAGGAGAGGCAGAAGAGGCACAGCAACTCGCAGAACCCAAATCGCCCCAAATTCTGACACCCAAGGAGCTTGCACCGGCGGCCATTCCGCCGCAACTCGAGGGACCAGAGGCTCTACCCGAGGAAGGGGAGGACCTGGTTCGGGAGCGAATCACTCAGAGACGTTTGGCAGCGGCAGACCATCATATTGCCTTGCTGGAGACCCGATGTGAGCAGCTCCAAAACCAACTCGACACCATGCGACAAGAGTTCGAGGAGTACTGTGAAGAGACGTAAGGCATACTCCGGCAATTGCAGTTTCCCTGAGCCAGTAAGGTTCAGCGGGACGTTCAAGCCCTAGTGGTAGGCAATGTAACAGGGTTACAAAAATGGGTACTAAGTAGCTAACAACTAGGCTGCTATAGTTGCGGTGTCAGATCACCGCAGCTGCGATTCCAGACCAGCGCAACATAGCAGCGTAGCAACTTAGCGGCGTAGCTACTTAGTAGGGTAGCAGCATAGCAGCGCAGCAGAGCAACGCAGCTTAGCAGTATAACAACGCCGCGGAATGAAGATAGAACGGTATTGTTCTAGAAGGATATTTTGAGATTTGTCTCGGTTGACCATGAAGGTCCAAGTGTACAGTTGTACAATACTAGGTTGACTACCAGCTAGTTAGTTTAAATAGTGAAGTAGGCCGAGTCAACAGGACACTCTTAGAGTAGACCTTCGCAGCGAGCGCTGAATTTTTGTAATCCTCTCCCGAGTAATAAAGCCCAACCTAGTCTGTCATTGCTGTGTGCTCCTGCTGTTGCTACGGGAAGATCCTTGGAGCTTTCCGTTGTGTATTGTGGTGTATTGTGGTGCTTATATATATATATATATATTTTTGTCCCTTTTACACTTAACCATGATTAATGTAGATTGGAAGGCTTTACGTCTACCATATCACGCGAATACATGTAACGTACTAAATTGTTTCTAAAAATACTGTGTTTCAAAATAGATTGTAGACGTTGACAGTCAACTCATGCATTGTTGACGTATACAATCGTCACAACCTTAAGTAACAATTTCATTGTTACATATTGGCACACTTAAAAACCGTGAATGGAGAATCTTTAGTATTATACAAAGTAAGTTGGCTAAGTTACAATTACATAGGTTGTACACTAAGAGCCATTCATTAAGCTAATTGCATGTAAATGGAGCAAAAAGTTCATGGGTTCTACACTAAGAGCCATTCATTAAGCTTATTGAATGTAAATGAAGCAGAAAATTCATCCCTCTATTAGAGCAGCAAATTAGATGTATTCGTGTGTATATGTCTAGGTGTACACAAGGGCAATGTTCAAAGGATTGGAAATTTTAATTACGCAAAACATATAACATGAAATTTTGGAACTTATTATTAACTATCATATTCACATTCGTTACTGCATTATCTGGTGTAGGTGATATTTTTTCAGTTTTTTTTATGTGAAATTTCAAATATATTTTCACTCCGAGGATCGTGCGATGTGACAACTTCAAATTTTTGGGGACTCTGACATCCTTTTGTGGACGCCTTCCGCGTGGTCAAATTTTGTTGTCAACACCCCTACAAAATGACAGGGTCGAGTTTTTTGTTTGGGAAGAAGCGTTTTTTTAACTATTTGCGCCAATGAAAGGCTCTCTTTTAACATGGACATTTGCCCTTAGAAGTATGGGCTTTATTATGGACTAACAGCAGGAAATTCGGAACTATGACACAAAAAGTAGAATTAGGATTAATTGGGTAAAACTGGGAAGCGGGTAACTTTAAAGTTAATGGAACAACAGTTAGAGGACAATAAAATTTTGGTCAAATTTGTATACGTGGGATGACATAGACGTGTCAGATTGGTTCTCAATGTTTCTGAAAGCATTAGTGTTTTCTATTGGGCTCCGTAATACATTTTACTACTCTTTGACAAGGCGTCTAGGCATCTGTAAAAGGCATGTGCAAATTGTGTTGAACGATGACATGGTCCCCGCGTACATGGTATGCAAATGAAGATTTCAATTTAAAGTTGGTCGGTGTGAAAGATACTTAACGATTTTCAATATCAAATCTATAGTTACGTGGTACCACCCTTTTGCTAACACGTGGATTACACACTCTGCGCAATGGAACTTCATTCAAATCATAGTTTAAAAGTAGGTGAAAATTGGTTTATACAATATGCCTATTGTATGTAAAACATACAAAATGACCTTAAGACCCATATTGTATGGATTGCCAAATGAAAAAAAATAGTAACACGGTTGAGTTGCACATCGATCGATACATAATTAAACGTCATGTCTACATTTTGAAAAACATTCGGACAAAATTTGTTTTTTCTGTGAGTTTTGTGGTATTTTTTATTTAAACCGTTAGATTTGGACGATCGGACGGTCGCTGATCAAAGTAGCGATCTAAGAAGATCACATGAAAATCCAATAACACAACTTACGATAGGACTATCTGTCATATTAGCTTCTGCAATTTTGAAATCCACACTAAATAAAGCCTCAAATTGACCAACCAGGCAGTATGGGACGATAAAAAAAAAATATTCCACACTGCCAAAAATATTACCAAAACCTACCCGTTGGTGGCTGCAAAAACACTTTGGCAATTTTGCCCTTTTCGAAAAAACTCGTCCGCGTTTTTTTTTCTTTTTACGGGTTTTCTTTCCCGCGGAATGTTATGCTTTGCCGTGTCAGTTCGCTAAAAAATTGCGTACGCTGGTCAATTCGCTAAAAAATTGCGTACGCTGGTCAATTCGCTAAAAAATTTAGTACGCCGTGTCAGTTCCCTAAAAAAATTCGTACGTCGTGTCAGTTCCCTAAAAAAATTCGTCCGGCGGCATGCGTTGTATTATGATCATACGTCAGATTCGTACGTTCGTAGAAGAGTGTGCACAACGCACACACATACAATATGCCTACTCTACCGAGTTTTGTGCCAAGTTTTGTGTGCCTACAAAAGGTCTACCATAAAAACGCCTACTTTTGAACTATGGTTCAAATTGTAGCATTATGTAAAGTTGGTCGTACAATTACAGAATGTCCTAATGAAACTTCACCCTAATTTATCAATAATCTAATTTGGGTTTCTTTCCGTAATAATTATCCGCGCAGATTATCTTTACTGTAAATTAGGTACTCGTACAAAATCTGACAGAACGTGCAGTTTCACGTCATTATGACGTTTGCACTACGCGGTTTGTGAAAACGAAGTTACATGATACCTACCTATATTAAATCATTTTTTGTACTTTTTTAGTTAATAAAGTACAATTTTGCACGGCCATACACTGACCGTACGCCACACTATTTAAAGCAACACTATATTAGTGTTGTTAACGCTGGTTCAATAAGTACCTTAAATAATGTTAAGAATAATTTAGAAGTGTGTACTCTATTTAGGGTGATAGAGCCAAAATTTGGGGCGTCGGAATTAGCGTACATAACACTAATTACGATTCACGGTGTATTGTAAAAAAAACCGTTACAGTACGGAAGTGTGGGAAACTTGGAACCCTATGATTCGTCGTCATCTCGTTCCGTACAGATAATATGCTATCTTGGTGGAAGATCGCCAATGTTTTTCAAACCTCTCTCAACTGGCTCTAATAAAGTATAATATTAGCTAGTATGGAGTATTTACAACTGTGGAGCCCGTTTTAGGGTGCGCTGTTAGGTTACGGGGTTTGGCTCCTCGGTAGGTTTTAATTTGGTGTGGACTGAACGTTTGTCGATTTTGAAAGCTTTACTGTTAACCAATTTCATTGTTCGAACAAGCCTCTCCGTCTCACCTTCCCACTTTCCCAATCCGTGCTCTCCCTCTTCCAAAATAACCTTCTATCTCCCTATATTTCTCTAAAATTCTCTAACTTTCCTCGAATTTCCCTAATTTTTCCTAGACATTGGTTGAAAACTTACATGAATTTCACCCATTTCTATGAAATTCCCCGATTTTTTGGAAAAAACACAAATTTTCTCAGTGGTTGCCCTTAAAACTACAAAAAACAATAAAATAAAATAATGTAAAATTCTCAAAATTTCAAACACTATTCAGAAATTTCAAAATTCCCCATTATCTCACAAATAGTTGGAAATTTTCCACTAAGCTTCACAAAATTCTACAAACCTCTAACAACTTTATCAAAATGTTTAGAATTTCATAAAATTTTCTAGAAATTTCCCAAAATAATCCCAAATTTGTTTATAGATTACCACCAATTTTGCCAAATTCCCAACACTTTGGTTTTCTTTGCTCAATTTTTCTTTTTTCCCAGCTTGATTTTCTTCGATCTACTTTTGCACAAAACAATTTTGATTTGCTCTATATGTCAACGACTTTAATTTCGTCATCTAATGAGTTGTCATTCTATTTTTTGAGATTCTCGTTGGAATTATGAAGTGTTAAATTAAAAAATGAGAAAAATATGAAGTTAATAGAATCAAACAGTGAAGATCTCACAAGAAAGGAACAATATTTCAATGAAAATAAAAAGTGTAGAAACAAGCAACACAAAACATAAATTAAAATATATCAAAACATATAAAAACAATCAGTAGCGTTGATCTACTAGTACTAAAGAGCCCCCATAGACCTAATAAACCTTAACAATAAACAGCCTTAACAATAAACAACGGGCGTTAAATAGTGATTCTTAACTGCCAAACCCCATTTGAAACATCAATTTCACACAACTGAATAAACTGCCACACTAAATATCCATTAGAACCGCTTAACATTTTCTTTTTACATTTTTTGACCGCTACCGACAAAGTAGATTCTTAAACCCCGTCAACAGTTTCAGGGATTTTTTTCAAATTCCCGATCCAAGGACTGTTGACTTCTATTGGCCCGGCGCCGATCGGCCTTCTAGAAGCTCCAATGAACGGCGCGATTTCGTCGACGAGACTCTCGATGTCTTCTTCGATACCTTCGCGAAACTTCCGGCACACGGATTGGGCGACTGACTGCCGCACGTTTCTTGCTGCCTCGACCAAAAAGTTAGGATTTCCATCCGACGCCTCGTCCGGAGAATCCTCTTCAAAAACCTGATAGATAAAGTCCCGAGAAAGAGAGATAGAGAGCGAGAGAAAGAAAGCGAGAGTAAGAGAGAAGTGCACAGAATAACAGATGAGGCAGAAAGGTTTAGTTTATCAACAATATAATCAAGACAGCTGGCCATTAAAACACATCATTGTTATTGAAGTCAATATAGCATAGACATTGAAGCTTATTTGTATTTACTTTCAATCACAACCTACTGTTAAATATCACTAATTGAAAGAGTGGATTAAAAATTCCTAAGCAAATCTTAAAGCCTAGATACGTATTTTGGATTATGTTGAATACATGATTCTTTTAACTCATTTAGTGGTATAAACAAAAGAATGGAAAAAAGGAGTTCAAAATATCTATCAACAGGTGAATACACGGTTTCCAAGATTGAAATCGTATAAAAAGGTAGAAGAGAGAGAACTCAAAAAACTACTTCATTTCTTCTCTCCATTTCAGGAAAATCTCTTCAAATAAATGGATACTTAAGAATAAAGTGGCAACCAAAAAAAAAAAAGACATACAGCTTGTGGTCAATAAATCTAACTCTACAGTGAAAAAAAAAACAACTCTCGAAATCCAAAAACCTAACGAAAATTAAAATCACTGGAAGAGACAACATTTAAAAAACGACCCGAGATTGTTATCGCACTCACGTTCTTTCTCACATTGACTCTCACCTGCTGTATAGGACGAGAGTGAGTGCCACTTAAGGTTCGAATCTCAATATCAGATGCCGTCAAATTACTCGAAAGACTCAAAATCTCTTGAAGGTGAATAGATTCATCGATGGAATCGCTAGAAAATTTTACCAAAAGGCTTGGTTTTACTCCATAACAAGCTTTTGCCTGTGCGGATAACCAAAAACTGACCGACTGTTAGTCACAAAATTTGAGGAAACAATGTGTCGCGTCACGCGCTCCCATCAGGAGCAATAAATATCGCGATATCACTTCAGTTAAATAGTGTGACTTGTAAAACAAAAAACCCTCTGGATATATATCCAGAATCTAAAAAAAGGGTACAAGTAACATCTGATAAATGATATAACCTGAAGCCAGTTCCTACAACTGCCCATACCTAATTGAGATTTAATGACATCGCAAAAACATATTTTTCTAGAACAGTAAAACCTCCAGCTTTTCGACACATTTTTCCATTTAACTACAAAAAAGCATAGGTTACCAGTTCGTCAGTTTCTGCAGGAGATGGATCAAAGTTGATTTTCCCATCGATCACATCTTGGATCAGAGGAGAGAGCTGGTCAAGGAGGGGAAGAATCTCTTTGAAAAAGGGGAAATTCAATTTTTGTAATATTCTCCAAGCAAAATCCTGTAGAAGAAAAATAAAGATGTTATAATAAACAAGATGATGAACAATTTTGCAAAAAACTTGTAGACATTAAGTGGACAGCCGTCACAGCCATCGCTATCGAAATGTAATAGTTACAAGTATCAATGTGAAGTAAAACAACGAATAAGACTACTTTAGAGTTGGTGATAAGGCGAATTCCTTTCCACTCCTGTAATTGTCGGTATCAATTTTGGGTCTAAAGAAAAATGTCCGGCGGAGTATTATCAACTCAAATAAAGATAAAAGGTGTAAAACATTCACCAGTATTAGTCTGGACAAATAGCATACATGCAGTAAGTTAACAGTCAGTTGGTCTCTATAATAGTGTGGGTTTTTTTTGGAAGGCTTTTGTGTGTTGCTTCCATACAATGTGGAACGATTCTTCCAAATTAAGTCAATTCCACATAACTCATCTTTTGAGACAACAGAATTTCACCTTCTCAGAAAATTAGCATTTTTAAAAACAGTAAAACACACAAAATTCGCAGTGTACACATAATTGATCAATAGTGTAGTAAACACAATAGATCATAATTAGCGTAGTAAACACACACAATCTACGGTGTACAGATAGTTCACGGTGCACATCAAATCGTGTGGTAAACACATAATTTGTAACGATGGTGAATACTAAAGCCCACATACAATGCCAAATTGCACAAAAAATGATGACCTTACATTATCGTTGTAAACATTTTACCCACAAAAACAAGAAACACCTTAAGCAACGGTGTTAAGTAAAAAATGGAGCAAAAAAAAGAGTCAAATACATCTTTAGGAGGAAAATATAAACTTACCACTCTTTGGAAGGCAACCGAGCTTTTAATCCTCAGTTTGATGATGGGAACAAACAATTTGGCCAAAAGGGACGAAGGAACAACCGTAGAAGGTAAGAGATGAGGAATTGAATCAGTTACCTCCTGGAAATAAAAAGACAAGAAAGAAAACAAAAGGCATCAGAGGGATTGTATGAGAAAAGGATGAATTATAGCAGTTACTTCTTGGAAAAAAACAGAAAGAGAATTTCCATAAATGATTCAGGGAGGGAGGGAGGGAGGGAGGGAGGGAAGGGAGGGAGGGAGGGTGAGGGAGAAAGAGAGGGAGAAAGAAAGAAAGGCATAGAGCGGGAGGGGGAAGAGAGGGCGGGGAGAGGGGAGAGGGGTTTTCTTTTATAATGACCTCATTTTTCATCCTTTAAAATTATCAAACTAGCATTGGACAGAGCACATAGAACGAAGCAGTTATCGACAGAAGTCTCCTCGCTCTAGAATTCTCAACTTTTCACCCTGAGAAAGAGTGAACACAAAAGTAGGAAAACCGGAGTCTTATTAATTAATAACCACATTAGTTGATCTACAATGATAGAAGGTGCGGTAAAAACTAAATTTAAAAATGTAGAAAAATCATCGTAAACAAACCTTATTGTTGTAAGAAAGCAAAACATTCCCCTGTCTTTCAATCACATCTTTTGAATCCGCATCTTTTGGGTTTTTGGAAGCTGTCCCCCCAAAGAAAGAAAACAACATAAACAATAAAAAAAAATTATTGACTGAAAACTTCTTGGCCAATTGTCCAAGAACCGACTGGAAAATAATGTAAAGCAAAAAACGGTATACCAGTAGTAAACGAGCCTCGAACGTACAATATATAACTATAAATAGTCAGTAAGATAAGACGGTTTCCAGAACCTAGAAGCTTTTCCCAAAATTGAGGAAAATTAGGATTGGCTTAAAACCTTCATATCTCCTAAATATGACCAGGAACTTTGCCCTTCAAAGAATGTGAAAATCTGAGCTACCCTCTCTCTTCCTGCTTTCGTCTAAAGGCACGGCTATCAAGTCTTTTTTTGTCTTTTCTGTGTCAGAAGTGAGGCCCACCTATAATAACCTGGGTGAGGGCGCCCAGAGAATGACCCACACCATATACGGGGAGACGACCAACCTGCAACCGACCTCCACCAACAGCCCAGGAGGAGGGAGAGTATGAGGGAGAGGGAAAGGGAGAGGGTGAGGGGGAGAGAGAGGGGAGAGAGCGAGAGAGAGGTTTCAACACTTCTGTCACCACTACTTACAGTCCTTTTTTTAATTTGTACTACTTTATATACCATCTATTACATTTATTACCATGTTTATTTCATATCAAGGACACGAAATTCATGTACCCCATGGCTCGGAAAATATTCACAGGAGAGGACAGTCGGTTTACCTGCCCATTATTCAAGGCCCGCAAACATCTTTCGAATCCGGACTGTGCCTCGTCTGCAATTTCAAAATGCTCGAAACTGGTCGGATACGGTGTAGCGATAATAGTTACTCCCCTGCCCTCCCAAAAATCCACACCACAATTCATTTCCCTCCACAAATTTTTTCCTCAAGTTTCTTAATTTGCTTGCTGATTATCGTGTTTATTTCAGAAAAACAGAAGATGTTTTCTATTATTTTGTCAATGTACATACCTTTCTGCAAGGGTCTGCAAAAACAGTCGATAAGTTAGTTCCGGGGCGGCCCCCACAAAGGCTCCACCAATAAAATGAACCACAGCCACCGATTCCTTTACAGTTGGTTTTAAAACCCAGCAACCCTGTGCCCCAAAGGGAGAAAAGGAAAACATTTTACAGTCTCAATTCAGTTTATAGAGCAATTCTCTAGGCTGGTAACCGTGCCTAATTTCTAATGTTTTGCTCGCGCAAGTCGATTCACGGCAAGAAAACCAACAATGAAATTAAACCACTTGTATTCTGGGGGAAAACAAGACTCAAAAGTTCCCACATTTGAAATTGTGTGCGATTAACATTAGAATATGAGTTGATTGCTAAAACAAGGTATTCCAAAATTAGTGTGGCGAAAGCAAACGCATGGCTAATAGAATAATTGTCCCTAAAAAATTTACGTTTAATCTATAAAACCTACCTTAAGGTCTCCTAACTTTTAGTGGAGAACAAACGTTTACGTTCAATATACAAAAACCATCAATAGTAGCTTATCATGATACCGAAAAACGGCCGTAAAAATACCTATGAAACAGTTCTTCATTTCTAAAACCTTTCTGGTCCTCTTGTATTTTGAAGGAGAAGCACACACAAATGTGAGACTCTCCTCCACACATTTTGCAGAAATTTAAAAAGCTGATCAAATTTACTGTGGCGATCTTTGTATTTCCATGTACACTCACCTCCATCTGGATCCAATCTCCTGCCTCGCCTTCATCTCCTTGAAAACCTCTGGATTTTATCGACTGTTTGTATCCACTTCCTCGAAAACCTTTGGCGGAATCCACAAATAGTCTGTATCCATCCCATTTTAAAAGTCCCCTTGAGATCTCCGCAAAAATTGTCACTTCCAGCAACAAACTCAAAGGAAGTTATCGCTTTGACATCCATTTAATAACCACTATTGGAAAAAAAAATGTGTACTTTGACACTGCTTTGAAGGAGATGACAGAGAGTTTCTACAATTCTTATTGAAGTTAATGGACATGCGCTCTACATTTAATACTGCGGACATGAAGTGCCAAGTGAACCTTTAATACGGAGATGCACTGACCGTACATAATGATATTTTTTATGAACAGAATATAAAGTGGCTAAACCTAATTGAGAAGTTTTTAAATTAGCGTTGAATGCTATTTTAATGTTAATAACACAAATCTATGATTTTGGGCAAAAAAAAAGAAGCGACAAAATTAGTGTTATTAACGCTAATAACGATGAGCAATGTACCATTTACAATAATTGTAGGTGAAGTGAACACGTTTTCAGCAGGTAATGCAACCTCAAATCAACCCTATTTTCTGTTCTGGAAGCAAAAAAATACCAGGACCAAATTGCTATTAACGCTAATAGGGATTCAAAAAAATGAATCCGAGAAAATCAATAAAGAAAATGTTGGTCACATACTTATCTATTTTCCCAAAAATCTTTTTTTTAGTTTTTTTCTCCTCATTTCCGTTTGCTTCTCCATTTTGTTTCGCGTATATCCTCCCTCCGAATATTTTATCTTCCAGTTTCAAACGGCGGCCGGTCGCGGGAATAACGTCACATTGTCCGTACAAGCCATTACTTGAGCCTGAAGATAATAAGGTCTTACAGGGAAATTCCGGAAATTGCGGAGATTGCGAAGAACTAAAAGGGCGGGAAATTTTTGCCGCCAAAATTTGGGGAAAAGGCAAACAAACCGCTGCAGTCTGCATGACGGCTAGAAGTAATTAAATAAATGAAAGAAATAAATAAAAAAACGGACACACGTGGCGAGATTAATATGAGTACTGCTACAAGATTCAAAAATGAGAATGGTGTTTGGAATAGACAAGTGGCAACGATCACTTCAAATTCAATACGACTTTACGAATCCGTAAAAGGAAAGTCACTTTGATATTAGAACAAGAGAAATGCTGCTATCTTTTCTGTTCGTATGTTCGGCGCCAATGGAGTGCACCTAGCTGTGAGTACTGAGGCGCCTCCTTTCAAAGACTGCAGAGCGGAGAGCAGAGAGCAGAGAGCAGAGAGCAGAGAGCAGAGGCTGGGAGGCAGAGTGGGAAGTTGTGTTGCAATGTAATCGAGGCGCTAAGTTAACTACGAGCATACGGAGGTTGGAAAGACCAATCATTGCGTGGTCAATGGGACAGGACAGTGCAGTGCTGTAGTCAGTTTGACTTGTACGTGTTGACCGCCGGATTACTAAGCGGCAAATTGGTAAGGCGGCAAATTGGTAAGGCGGCAAAGTTGCCGGCCCTTGTAAGGGAAAATCCGCGTTGACGGCTGGGAAATTTTCACTGGGAACATGTTACAATGTGCTACGCTGTCGTGTATACTAACTACAATGAAAGCGTAAGAAGAAACGCTTGACATTTAGAGTTCCAACGGCGTCAGGACATATATGTTCGTTGTATAGTTGTAACGGAGAGCCTATACGGATTTTTTGGTCGGATGCAATAGCTGGTTCAAATAACAGGATCCCATTGGTTTGACTATTTGTTGAGAGGAACAGTGCTCTCGAATCAGCTAAATTTGCCGGCTAACTGTGGGCTCTCCGTTACCAAGGACATTTGTCGTAACACGCCGAAATATGTTCCGATGGAAAATTCCCCGAAGGCTTCCATCGTAGTCCTGTGGAAAAAAGCTTTCATGTGACTTCGGTCACAGTTCCAACAAATTCCAAAATTTCAAACTTGGCAAAATGCCGGAACTGACCTAAAAACAACCGTACGGTTGAAAACGTAGACGGCAGTGTTGTGTTTCACTAAAATATCCCCAACCTTATTAAACGAATTCTGATAATTAAATCGTTTAAATATCTGTGAAAACCATTTCTCATGTTTAAACCCACCATTTTTTTTTAACTACACCATGAATCGCTTATAGTGTTAATAACACTATATCCGCGCCTCTAAATTTGACCCTCGAACCTAAAATAGGATCAACAATACTATTTTTTTATTTACGTTATTATTTGTACGGTTTAGTTAGCGCCAATGGCTCTAATTTGAACGGTTTCTAAATAGTGTAGTGTACGAAATGTGCCTATCTGTACTAAAATTTTTAGTTTTCTCGTACAATAGTTCAGGAAAAGTCACATAACGACATCGAGACTGGAAAGTGTTTGCCGTTGACACTAGAAAGCGCACTTGGATTTAATTCTTAGTAATAAAGACGAGGTAAAATAGCGCGAACCTGTTCTCACATGTTTAAACGTCGACTATGTGAACATAGGCTATAACGGCTACATTATGGGAATGTTTATCCAAGGTAGTGTTAAATGTATTAATTAGCGATAATGTTTTGTTGGCGTAAGGCCCTTGAACCCAAAATAGAGTTAATAACACTAATTGTTTTAGACTAATAATTTCGTTACACTTAAAGCGATGTATTCTATGTAGAATATAGTGGGGCGAATTTATTAAAAAGCGCGATGGTAAACCATCTGAGTCCATAGGAACAAAATGAAGTAGCATTTCTAAAACTGAAAGAACCACATGAGAAGGGAATAAACAAAAAGGAAAATCAAGGCAAAACCGACGAAAATACGAAAGGATGGCAAGGAAATCGAAAATACCCAAAAAAGCAAAACCCAGCAAGCAAAACATCAAAGGAAAAATCTAACACGTAAGGACCCCCAACATAACTAAAAAAAAACTACCGAAAGCAACCACGTAGGTCCCCGAATCCCGGAGGAGCACGAGGAGGAAGTTCCGGAACACGCCGTCGATCCATAACGGTAATAGACGATCGGAGTAATATAGAAGCCAACACACGTTGTAGGGCCACGGAAAAACGTTGACGAAAAAAAGAAGTAAGGACTGAAACAGAAGGGCTCCCAGGTCCCCGCCTCTCAAACGAGCACCGACCACAAGTACGGAAAAACTCATCCAAAGCCACACCCAAACAACCAAATATCTCGACCACCATTGGAATGAAGCCATCCATAGCATCCCGATGGGCATAATCACGCTCCTTCCTTTTAGCCGCGTCACGGGCGGCCACTCCCACATGCCGAGCCGCTTGGTTGACGACTGTAGTTGAGGTAGGGTTTGCCACAACAATATCACCAAATGTACGACACGCACCATCAAGTAATACAAGATCGATCCGACGCGAAGGAATAATGTGAGAGACCTTCCGGCAAACAGAAAATCCCCCCTCAGAAGCGATAGTAGCGATGGTGTCTCGAATCGTGTCGTGCGCCTGAATTAACTCGCCCCCGTGGGAGCAACGAAGCAAATGGACCCCGTCGGGCTCGAGAACGTGGCCACAGGAGCAAACAAGTGAGCCAAGCAAAGGGTTACCATACTTGCTGAGATGTTTTATTTGAATGAAATGTAAATATTCCTCTTTTTTTCACACATGATATTTTGTACATGGCGAGATGTGGACGATGGGCCTTACAAGTCACAAAATGTCACTGAAAACATGTTCATCATTTTGCGAATAAATAGATTTTTAATTTCTCCAAACGTGTAAGGACGTAATTTTACGTACAAATGCAATTGTTAGTAATTGTAATGATGTAACTTACCGTACATGTATGATCAATAAGTTGATGGAAGAAACAAGGGCCAAAACTTACTCCGTATCTGATATCGAGAAATAGTCCTCGATGTCGATACAAATAAATTTGTAGGTTTGAGAGACAAATTTTGGAAACAAAAACTGTACAGTTCCCTTGTAAAACTATTGTTTCAAGGACTTAAACTCAAATACAATGCAGTGATTACTTTAATTTATTAGATTTTTTTAAAAAATTCCTTAACATAAACACAGATGGTCCTACTGGCGAGTATGTGAAACGAATGGGCGTTTGGACCTTGTGCAATATTCTTGCCGAATATTCCCTGTACTCGAAAATTATTCTAATGAATGCAACGAGTATGGTTCAAACAGTTCATAGTTCAAAAGTAGGCGTTTTTATGGTAAGCCTTTGGTCGGCGCCTTTATCGCAAGTTGTGTTATGGGCTTTTCATGTGATCTTCTTAGATCGCTACTTTGATCAACGACCGTCCGATCGTCCGAATCTGACGGTGTAAATAAAAGTTTTTGGTCCGAATGTTTTAATTGGTCCAATTTTTGGTTCGAATGTTTTAATTGGTCCGAATAGGTCCAAATACAACATGGGTCTTAAGGTCATATTGTATGTTTTGCATACAATAGGCATATTATATGGGCCTACTTTCACCTACTTTTGAATTGTGGAACAGTTACAGTTTGGCAGAATCCAACGGTCTAGTTCGGTTTTGCAAATTTCAATAGTAACGCTTTCAAACCAAACCATTCGGTTCACCCACACCGAAACCGAACCAAAACTGGGCCGAGTGCTACGTCCAACTGATGAGAAAGTCTCGACAGTTTTTCCTTTCCATCGGGTTAAGGTTCATCCAACGGTTGGCGCCCCACGCGGTAACATGAATACATTGTGGTACGAAACGTATGGTACCAAAATCGCAAATGTAAAAATCAGCAACAAATAGTGCGCACAAAATCAATCATTCACATACAATAATATATCTACTTTCACGTGACCTTAGCGTATCGTGGAACAAATAATGTAACATCGAAAAGGCTCTCAAGATACACTATTATAAGTTTGGGTGTCGCCATGATACTGACCTTTAATGTTTCAAATAACATCGAGAAAAAACCGCAACACCGCACAACTAAATATACATTTTGTTTTTTTTTCTTAATACTAATTTTTTCAGCGTATCAACAACTCTTTCACGACTTGATTACAGTTAATAACTTGTATTAACACGACACTAAGAATTTCCTAAACCTAATAATCGTCCATGGTACGTTTTTCACCATCATGAGTTTCTTGGTGGCATTCATATACGAGATTTCTAGGGTAAATATGAGTGCAAGACGATATTTTGCCGGGTAAAATCTTACCACTTGTTTTAATAAATAAACATTACAAAAAAACCGATAAGCTGAGCTGTTTCACAATCCATAATATTTCATAGAGTTCAGACCGGATACAAAATGATTTCAATGATAGCTTCACCAACCACATGCAATTTAACTCACGAAGGTTAATAAGTTTAAAATTAAGTATTACAAAAGAGATTCAAAAATAGGTTTAATGCGAAAAATCAACTGAAACAGATATGACCCCGCAAACAGGAAAGCCATCCCAATAGAAGACAGCAAATGCACAAACAAGTAATCGAATATATATATATATATATATATATATTATCGGCTACCCAAAAAAAAGTATATGTAGAGAAAATAAAAAATAGTACCCAAGCTCAACTAGTGGTAAAAGTGGTGAAAAACCGTCAAAATTTTATCACAATACAATCTACTACAGAGAAGTTAAATCGTGACAATATTATTCTTTTAATTTTTTACTTTTACAATTCTTAACTGCTGTAATCCCCACAACATGATATAAATGCACACTTCTTGAATAACCTGCAACGACATAACTGCGCATAGAATCGTAGACCGTTTTTTTTCAACCATTGTTTACTGCTATCTTTTTTACTGTAGATTCTCAAACCTATCAACGGTATCGCAAAAGGGGGAGGAGGACAGAGAGGGGAGGGAGAGGGAGAGGGAGTGGGGGAAGAGAGAGAGGGTGAGGGCAGGAGAGGGAGAAAAGAGAGGGGAGAGAGAGGGAGAAGGAACAGAGGGAGGGGGAAGGAGAAGGGATAGAGGGAGAGGGAGAGGGAGAGGGAAGGAGAGGAAGGGAGAGGGCGAAGCAAAGAGAGGGAAGGAGAGAGAGAGAGGTAGGAGGGGAAGGGGAGGAGGAGGGAGAAGGTTACAAAACTCAACTGTCCAAACGAGAAATATACACCAGCAAAACTTAATTACTAATCCAACCACTGACTCCAATTGGCCTTCTCGAAGCTCCCATCCATGGAGCGATCTCATCGACGAGACTTTCAACGTCTTCTTCAGTATTTTCCCGTAACTTTTGAGCCTCAAAACCGGAAGAAAAGGATTGTCCAAAAATTTTCGCTGCGTCGGCTAAAGGAGATCCGGCGGCCAAATTTGCAAAAAAAGCTCCTCCTTGAGAAATAGTATCTGCCATAGCTTGAGGAACCTCGGGAATAATCTGAAAGAAACAGAGAGAGACAGGAAAAAAAGATAATGAAGAAATAAAGGATGCCGTTATTATTTTCCTTAAAATCCCGAGAAAGAAAAACGAAGAGAGTGTACATAACAGAACACACGGCCAGAAAAAGGTTGGTCTAAGAAAAAGCCATTTTTTTTAAGAAAGGAGTTAGTTTAGAAGTTGGTCTTTAAAATACATCATTGTTATTAAAGTCGATATTAACATAAACATTCAGTCGTGCTTATTTATATTTACATAAAACCATAAAATGCTTTTAAATATCACTCTAATTAAAGGAGTGGATACTCTCCCTCTCGCTCTCCCTCTCCCGCTCCATCTCCTTTCCTTTATTTCTTAAATAAGCAATAGGTAGTGCTGTGTATCGGTAAAAAACTTATCGCGATAGAACCGACACCAATAGTTATCGGTTATCGAACGGTGAGGAGTCCCGATGTACCGCTCCGAGACCAACAAATTCCTTAACGGCGATAAGTGGAAAAAAATATAGTACACTATACAATAATACTTTATGATATACTGTATAATATTTTACACTGTACATAGCGTGGCATGCCACGTATGACAATCTGTTCCGTACTCTGTATAACGGAAGAACAGAAGTTCAGTACAGCAGAATAAACGGTATTTGAAAATGACCTCGATGAGTCCTCCAGAAAAAGATGGCAATAAACAAAATAAAAACACACACATAACTTGTGGTTGGTTCATTTAACTCTTAAATTTCAGAAACCAATCACACGTTCAAACCCCTCAAAATCTTAGCTTTCAAAACACCACTGAAAGTTCAAATCACTAATAAAAAACTCAGCTTTAAAAAAATGACGGGAGATTTCCATCTCACTCCCATTTTTTCACACATTAACTCTCACCTGTTGTAAAGGACGAGCATGATCGCCCCTTAAGGTTCGAACCTCAATATCGGATGCCTTCAAATTGCTCGACTGTCTCAAAATTTCCGCAAGATGAATAGATTCATCGATAGAATCGTTATCAAATCGTACCAAAAGGTTGGGTTTCACTCCATAATAAGCTCGTGCCTGTAAGAATAATAAAAAACGGACTGACTATTAGTCACAAAATTTGAATAAACAATATGTCGTGTCACATGGTCACGTGTCGTGATGGGAGCAAAGAATATCGCGATATCACTGCAGTTACATAATGTGATTTGCAAACCAAGGAAAACAACAAAATGTACATCCCTGAAAAAAGGAGCAAATATCATCTGGTAAATAATAAACCAAAGACCAATTCCTATCGTTGCCCATATCTACATGCGGAACAATGACATGAAAACATCACAAAAAATATTCTTCAAGGACAAGAAACCTCCAGGTTTTGAGACACATTTCTTTCCATTTATTTTCTAATACTAAAAACAAAAGAAGTTACCAGACGGTCAGTCTCCGCAGGAGAAGGCACAAATTGGTCTTTCCCATCAGCCAGATCTTGATAAAGAGGAGGGAGTTGTTCCAGGAGGGGAAGGATATCAGATATAAAGGGGGGATTGAAGTTTTTTAATTGTTGCCAAGCAATACCAGCCTGTACAAAAAAAAAAAGCCCCCCAATTAAGGTACCCCGATTGCACAAATACCTGTCCGTTCCTGTGATTATTGGAATCAATTTTGGGTCAAAGAAACACGACAAGATTAGTGTTATGAAATTAAATCACGATGGAAGGTAAACATCACTCAACAGTATTAGTGTGGATAAATAGCTAACAGACTAAGTTAACAATACATCGGTCACTACCAATAGTGTGGGTTTTATTGGCAGGTTTATTGTCTCTATTGCCTTATTCCATAATCTACACAACGTGAAACGATTCTCTCAAATTAGGTCCATTCCACATAACTTACGTTTCAAGACAACAGAACATTTACCTTTTCGGAATACCAACTTTTTCAAAAACAGTAAACACACATAAACACACATGAACCATAGTGTACACATAATTCATTACATAAGTCATAATTAGTGTGGTGAACACATAATTCATAATTAGTGTACTAAACACAAAAGTCATATTAGTGTACTAAATACATAAGTCATAATTAGTGTACTAAACAGATAATTCATAATTAGTGTACTAAACACATGATTCATTATGGTGATGAACACTAAATAGCCCACACTCAATCCCAAATTTGACACAAATAACAACAGTAGATTCTCGTTGTAAACATTATGCCCACAAAAAACAGCAGACGCTGCAAGCAACGGTGTTGGGAAGAAAAAAATAAATAACAGTGGATCATTTTTACGGAATCTCAGAGAAGCATGTAAACTCACCCCCATTTGAAAGGCAGGCAATGTTGTGAGCGTTTGAATAATGGGAACAAAACGTTGGGCCATCGGGACAATCGCAGGAGAAAAAAGAGGAATTGCAGCAGTTACTTCCTGAAAAAACAAAAAACGGCACATGATTATAAAAGAGATGAGAGGAATTGCAACAGTTAGTTCCTGAAAAAAAACAGAAAACAACACATAATTATGAGAGGAGAAGAAATGAAAAAAATCACAAATGAGAAAAAGAGAAAAAAGGAGAATTGCAGCAGTTACTTCATGGAAAAAAAAAAATTTAAAAGAAAAAACATGATTTACAGGAGAAAAGTGAGGAATGACAGCGTTTATCCCTGGGGGGAGACATAACCGAGAAAATCCACTAATGACTGCAACAAAAAAGTGAGAAATCATGGCAGTTTTTTCCTGATTTTTTTTTTTAAAGCTATAAAAAAAAAAAAAGAGAAAAGAAGGAAATTGCAGGAAAAATGCCGAAATGACAAAAATCACAAATGAAAAAAGAATTCTTTCATCGAAAAACAATCTACAATCTTCTTGACTCTATAATAACACAAAAAGTAAAGGTAAGACAAAGACAGCTGAACCATATTTCTAAGGAACAAAAACTGTGACTGTTTTATCTGTCCTCGGTTTGAATTTAATTCCCATTTAACCTTCGCGTAATGCATTTTTCCTAGTAACATTCAAGTTAAGATCGCAGAATATCACATCATTTCCCGCACTTTAAAACTACACCGTCTATCGTTATTAGCGACAATGGATTTTTTGCCACTTTAATCGACGTTTCTCCATCCACACGTGTCTGATTTTCCGTTTGGAGACCGCCAATCAGAAAGGAAATTTTCTTACCTTTCCATAGAAAATTCAACACGTGTGGAGAAAAGATGACTTAAGTGGGGACAAAATCATTGAAGATAATAACGATACACGTTGTACTGAACTAAAATTTAGCAAAACACAAAGCAGTTATTGACACAACTTCTCCACTCTCTAACAAAGTCAATTCTACAGCCAGAGAAAGAGTGAACTCAAAAATAGGAAAATAGAAGTTTAATTGATGAATGACATGTTTATCAACATTGATAGCGGGTGGGGTAAAAATTTAGCTTAAAATGTACGAAAAATCAAAGTAAACAAACCTTATTGTTGAAAGAAAGCAAAATATTTCCCTGTCTTTCAACCGCGTATTTAGAACCTGCCGCCAAAGAAGCACAAAAACATAAAAAAAAAATCATTTATTGAAAAATTCTTGTCCAGTTGTACATAAACCAATTGGAAAATTCTAAAAAGAAAAAGTCTATCTCTTACTTATGACTAAAAATAAACAGTAGGATGAGACTGCTGCCAGACGCGAGAATCTTTCGGCTAAACTTGCCCTGAATTGGGACTGTCTTTGTAACCTCAAAACTGGGAATCTCCTCTCCCCACTACGACCAGGACCTTTGCCCTTTAAAAATTCTGAAAACTGAGCTCTCCTCTCCCCTCCTACCTGCATCCAGGGGCTTTGCTGTCCAATGCCCTTTGGTCCTTTCTGTGTCAGAAGTCAGGCGCACCTATAAGCACATGTGTGAGGGCGCCCAGAGAATGACCCACACCATATACGGGGAGGCGACCCGTTAGAACTCGAGATCTGCGAGCGATCGACTTGCGTCAGGCAGATCCATCTCCATGACATGGAAAATATTCACTGGAGAGGACAGGGGGTCTACCTGTCCATTATTCAAAGCCCGTAAACATCTTTCGAATCTGAACTGTGCCTCGTCTGCAATTCGAGAATGGTCAAAACCGCTCGCAAATGGTGTGGCGATAACAGTTAGTCCCCTGTCCTCCCAAAAACCCACACCACAACTCATGTTCCTCCACCAACTTCGTCCTCAAACTCTTTGAATTGCCTACTTACTTCACAGAAACAGAAGTGATTTTGTATTATTTTGTCACTGAGCATACCTTTCTGAAAGAGTCTGCAAAAATAGTCGGTAAGTTAGTTGTGGGGCAGCTCCCACAAAGGCTCCACCAATAAAATGAACCACAGCCACAGATTCCTTTACAGTCGGTCTCAAAACCCAGCAACCCTGTCGCTCAAAGAGACAAAAAGAAGACATTACAAATCTCAATTTCACTTTAGAGAGCAATTCTCTAGGCTGGTAACAGTGATTATTTTTTAATGTTTTGCTCGTTGCAAGTCGATTAACCGCAAGAAAACCAATAATGAAAATAAACGACTTTTATTTTGGCAAAAACAAGCCTCACAGTCCCCACATTTGAAACAATGTGAAACTCTAAACTTTAAGCTGATAGCTTATGTAGGGTCATCCAAAAAAAGTGTGGCAAAAGCAAACGCATGGCTACCAGGGTAATTGACCCCAGAATTAACTTTTAATCAGAAACCATGTCTTAAGGTCCCAAAACTTAGTGAAGATAAATTATACATTCAATATACAGAACTGTAAATAACAGCTTATCATTCTACCAGTAACTGGCCCATAAAAGAATCTATAAAACATTCCTTCAGTCTTAAAACCTTTATGGTCCTAGTGCAATTTGAAGAAGAAGCACACGACAAGTGTGCGACTCACCTTCACACATTTTGCTGAACTTTAACACACTAATCATACTAGCATTCTTCGTAATTTTATGTACACTCACCTCCACCTGCACCCAATTTCCGGCTTCGCCCTCATTTCCTTGAAAATCTTTTGCGGATTCCACAAAGAGTCTATATTCAAGTCCCAAATCCCCAGTCCAAGTCAAGTCCAATTCCGTCCCAAGTCAGTCTACCTACAAACAATTTGAGGTTGCAGGCATAGAAAATTACTAGCCACAACTATACACCAAAATGTGACCCCTGAAAAAAGATGACGAAGAGTCCGCTTTTGTTATAGATGCGGAACAATTTTGATTTCAAGATATAGTGCCAAAGACACTGAAATGTTTGAAATTGAAGTGGACATATTTTCAACATGCCATGCAATCTCAATTTTCAGCCAACCCTGAAATAAGAACAAAGAAAGGAGCTCTCACTATTTCCATGCGTGCCACATTAACTGTGAATCAGTATTAGACAGAAAGAGCTGCTGGATCAATAACAAACATAAGCCACTTCACCCAGATGATGGAACATCTCGTCTTTCGATAACTGTTATGCAAAAGGTGGAATTTGATGTTGCAAAACAGATTTGTTTGAAAAATCAACAAAAAAATGAAAATTCCTAGTTGGGTGAAGTATGGTGGCTTTTCCAGATTTTCAAATTAATTCAAAAGAAGAAATGATAAAGCAATGAATAAATGAATCGTTGGTTTATCATACAGGCAAAAACAGTTGCCAGTTAGAATGTCCCATAAAGTAAAAACACATTCATAATGTAGATATATTTTAAGTTCCAAAAATATGTCACACGAGGTCTTCAAGACTGTTTTTCTTTTGGCACAGATTCCTCTCCGTTCACAGTAAGAAGCGTACAAAAGCAGCTTATCAAATCTCTTGCCGTGATACATTAGACCGCAATTAGTGTAAAAAAATATTTAAAATGAGGACAGTCTTAGTGTTAGAAATTATATTTTGGGTCATGACGTGAACGATTGTGAACTGCAAGAAGAGTTGGAGGGAAAAGATAAACAAATATGAGCCATTCGCGGTGTAGTAATCCATTCATCAACAGTATCCTCCCTTGACAAAAGTTTCGCAACCAATATAATACACATCATAATAAGACAAAAACGGCCAAAAAATAATATGTACAACCAAAAAATGTGTCACGAGAGTACATCAACAACAATACACAAGATTATGAAGCATACTGCAATTTACAAGTAAATAAATGCACTTTGAGAAATAAAAAAAGATTGTGACATACTTCTCTATTTTTCCGTACAGCTGTATTTTAGTTTCCTTCTCGTCATTTCCATTCGCTCCTCCCCCTTCTCTCGCATATATCCTCCCTCCTATTTTTTTCTCTTCCAATTTAAAACAGCTGTCAGCCGTTTGAATAATTCCACACCGCCCAAAAAAGCTTTTCCTTGAGTCTAAAGACAATAAAGTATTACTGGAAAATTTTGGCGATTTCGGAGATTGCAAAGAACTAAACGGGCAAGAAATTCTTGCCGACAATATTTGGCAAAAAGGCAAACACACCGCTGTCGTCAGCATGACGGCTAGAAGTAATTAAAGAAATTGAATAAATAGTGATAAATAAACTAATAAAAAAAAAATGGAGACACGTTTGCAAACGGAAGAGGAATACAACTGCAAGTTTCAAAAATCAAAACCGTATTTAAAACAGACACGTGGTTTATAACATCCAATTATCGAATTTAAACTAGAACACTTACTAATCACTTAATAAGTAAATACAATTTTACAAATCCGTTAAAGCAAAGTGACAAGTGAAAATAAGAATAGCAAAAATTATTTTGTCGATTCGGATGCTCGTCACGCCCCAAATGGTCGAAGAAAGCTATGGCGCCTGAGGCTCCTCTCTTGTAAAGACAAAAGAAAAAAAAAGTGTTAAGGAGAGTAAAGGAAAGATATTAGATGTTTGTATTTGAAGTTTTGAACTCTTCCTTCTGATTCAAGTCACAGACGTGGCAATCGTTACAAGTGCCATTCATTGTATCTCGGCGTGTATCGCACAGTTCTTGCCTTCATTTACTGTGGCCCACACTATAGGTTTACTCAAAGGGAAAATTGTAAATCCTATATACTTTTAGTTCGTACAGTACTCGTACTGCATACTTTACGGGGATACAATATAGCGCGTATCAAATTAACTTCGCACCATAGTTGTTCAAATCGTGCGATTTTTTCCTTTTTTCCGATTAAAACGTATAAATCGTGACTTTTGAATAAATCGGAAAAAAACGCGATGTACTTTCTGTCCGGTAAACTGAACGGCTAATTCACGGAAACTGTACGGTGTTTTACTAGTGCTGTACGGTTTTGTACGGTAAATGTACGAAATTTGACGAAAAGATACGTTGCACTTCGTAGTACTTTCTGTCCGATAAACTGAACAGAAATTTTACGGAAATGTACGAAAATGTACCAAAAATGTACGGACTATTATGAAAAGATACGGAAATGTACGAAAATTGTACAAACTGCGGTATATGTGAAATTTATTTTTGTTTGCATGTACGGAATAGTACGGACGAAAATTCATTAACGATTTTTACGATTTTTTGAAAAGGTTCAATGCGTTTGTTACGTATAATTCGTCGCGATTAAATCGTTCGCACTAAACGCCGTGAACAACTATGCTTCGCACACAGGTTGAACCGTCGAAGCCACAAAAATGTCGGCCATCCGTTTTACAGTTCCTAACTTCATATAATTTAGTTTTAACGGCGCGAGAAACATAAAACTGACTACGATTCTGTAGGGTAGCCAAAGAAAACGTACGGTAAGTACGTAACTGGTAGAGTAAGTTCCGCAATGGAACATGTAAACCAGCCTTGAAACCAAATAGCATGTCACCGCGGTGTTGTCATCACCCGGTTAAACTAGGAAAACGTTCAAACGTCTAGACGCCGTTTAGACGATCGGATCAACATTTATGACTTTGAGGGTTTAAACCATGTAGTTTCAACGGTCACACAAGTAAAGGTACATAAATTTGTTAAAACCGAGATACAGCTGTCATACAATTTTCATTGCAAGCCTTGTTGTTTCATTCAAATGTCCACCAATGTTGTAGTCAAACTTAAAAAGTCTACGCTAAAAATGGTATATCAACAATATAAATGTTAAATTCCCATTCTACCGATTGGCCTTTATTAAAATCTAAAATTCAATGAACAATGTTCAAACCATAGTCACAACATTCCTTAGACGGGAAAGCGATTGCAATTTTTCTTTTGTAAATCCATACATGTCAAACCGCAAATGTATATCTGAATTTGCACCAAGGTCAGGTTTCATCCCACAACCCGAATTCGGTTATAGGGCTAGTCCCGAACTCGATTCGGGTCCCAGCTTGGGATCCCAAACATTGTTAGATTAATGATCATCGAATATTGTTAGTTTAATGACCACCAAATATTGTTAGTTTAATCATCACCAAGTATTGTTAGTTTAATGATCGCCAAATATTGTTAGTTTAATGATCACGATGAATCACCCGCGGAAAATGTAACCCCATTTTATTATATTTTTCTTTTTTCATTGCGTATAGCTTTGTCCCTGGGTCGCGCCGCTTGTCAGGGTGTAGAGTAGTTCTTATTGCTGGTTTACTTTTGTAACTTTTCTTACTCTTCTTTGTTCGTTCCTTAGTGTTGCTTAAAATTTGTCATAGTACACCGCGAATCGTAATTAGAGTAAATTACTCTAATTTGGTCGCTCGAAATTTCGACTCTATCACATGAAATAGAATAAATGATTATAATTTTTTCATTATTCTATTTAAGGTAAAGTTTAATTAGCGTTTTTAATTCTAATATAGGTTCGTTTTAAATAGTCTGGAGTAAGGACGACCTCCGACCGTGCAAAATTGTACTTTATTAAGTAAAAAAGTACAAATAATGATTTAATACAGGTCGTTATCATGTAAATGCGTTTTAACAAACCGCGTAGTGCAAACGTCATAGTGACGATAAACTGTACGTTTTGCCAAATTCTGTACGAATACATTATTTACAGTAGAGGATATTAGCGTGCCGAATTAGAGTACTAAAATAAATTAGAGTAAACTTCATAGTTGAAACAGCTCTATCACACAAATTAGCGTTCATTACTCTAATTATTTTTTTTAGTTTTTGTACTCTAATTTTTTCACTACTCTAATTACGATTCGTGGTGTACTGAATTAAAAAAAAAAAAAAAAATTGCTGGTTTTTTTTTTTTGTTTTTTTTCTTGTTATCTCATATTTTTACGTACAGAAACATTGACGTATAACCTTTAATGGTAATCATTTTTTTTCATGAAATATCTCATGCTTTGTAAATAGAAGGTCCGACCATCTCAATTTTAGAAACAAAATCTCTTTCCCGGGCTCCAAACAACCAGAAATAATGCATAGCGTCATTTTTTGCCGAGTCTGGTATCAGATGCCATCGACACTGTTAACAAAAAAACAAGACATACATTGCTCACACAATTTTTTACAGCTATTACCGACTTAGCTACAGGAACAGGTGGCATTACTCTGGGAATCGTTTTCTTAGTAAATACATTATTAGCTTTAAGGTTTATATTATTGTCATTGACTGTAATGAAGCCTCAAATGATGTGGCTGATTAACTGTTTAGATGATTATAACTAAGAAAAAAACAATTGATAACACTATTTTGTAATGCGAGGGGCAAAAGTTGCCGGCACCAAATTAGCATTATCTATGCTAATGACAAAAAATAAAAGAAAGAGCTTTATAAAGAAACGGCAATGGTAAGGCATCTGAGTAGCATAGGAACCTAGGAAACAAACAGCCAAAAAGAAAGAGAAAAACCGAACACAGGGAGAAGCAAACCAAATTTAAAAAAAAGAACAAAACCAAGTGCTCAATGAACACACAGAAAGCCGAACTGAAAAAGTACAGCAAACGTAAAACCACCAACAGCAGAATAAAATACAATAACAAAAACCACCCAAACAGACCGAAACGCTCGACAGAACTAAAAACCCTAAAAACCCTAAAAACACCCTCATAGATTCCCCAAGCCTTGCGGAGCACTCTGGGGGGATCCGTGGAGCAGAAAATGAATACTTGGTATGTAGGGTTTCTTCTACACGGTAAAAATACAAGAAACAATTATCATCAAATAGAAGTTACCAAGAAAAGATAAAACAGTGCAAAAAAAATGATCAAAAACAAGACAATACCGAGCATTTCTTATGAACAAAACTTTTTCCTATGAGCAAAAACATTCTTAAGCAGATATTCTAAAAGGTTGACAAGAAGGTGAGATTTATGATGCATCATCATAACTGTCAATATCTATAAGATTATAATATAACTCGCCTTAAAGATACCATTGTCACATGTGAGGAAATATGATATTGCGATGAATATCAACATCTTCAAATAAGGTACCCACAAAGACATCAAGGGAAAAAAAAACAGATCTCCAACATACACAAACAATATTACGATGCTCTTGCCCCCTTCCACAACTGAAAGAAAAGAGAGAGAAAGAGGGACAGAGAGAGGGGGAGAGGGAGAGAGGGGGAGAGGGAGAGAGAGGGAGAGTGCGCGAGGGAGAGACCGGGGAGAGAGAGGTTGGGAGAGAGATAGGGGGTGGGAGAAAGGGAGAGAGCAAGAGAGCGGGAGAGAGAGTGACAGAGAAAGAGAAAGAGGGAGAGGTCGTTGAATCAAAGACCTCATTAACACAATGACTAGCACTCGACCAGGTTTTTGCATTTAAAGCACATTCGAAATACACGTTAATCTCACAACACAACCTCCCAACATGTTAAGCTCGGAAAAGGTAACACCTAAAATAAGGTGGCTAAAACATGGTTTAGCTTACACCTAAACTAAATCTTTACAGTACTATAAATGTATTTGAGTATCATAAAAAAAGGGGAGATGGATGTTACGCATTGTAGCCCAATGAACATGATTGACCGCCCGGTCCAAGTCCAAATTTTAACAAAACCTACGATATACTTTGTCATTTGATGATAGATATACGATCCTCTCTAACACAATCCCTAGATGATAACTTTACTGCTTCTCCATCACCGACTCACCTGTTATTGCTGCCCATCCTCCTCCTCCTCAACTTCATCTACCTCATCTCCTTCACTTTCCTCCTTTTCATGCTCTCTCCCACTCGCATACTTGTGTAAAAAAGTTATAATGGCTGACCAATATGTGTCTCCACCATGGAGCCATGTGTCCATATGCATTCCTGTTTCTATAGCCACAAATTGACAGTTGGAGTTTTTCAGTGAAGCCGCATACAAACGACGCATGTGTTCCGGAGGCACCATTTCGTCACGTAACCCCGAGATGAACAAAATGGGTGTCTTGATCTGTTCAAAGACAATTAAAAAAACACGTCTTTACAATCATCTGCTATTCGATTGACAAAACAACTTTTAGATAAAGAAAAAACGATGCAACAAAAGAGGGAATGGTTTCCACACCAAATAAATAGCCTAGAAATCCTCTCACCTTGCCAACAGTATCAATTGTTCGCCATTGAGATCGGACGAGGAAATTCAGTGGCTTGAAAGAAGTGGAACCAATTACTGCTTTCAACCATGGGACCATTTTACCGGCCATGTCAAGAATGGAAGTGAAAGTGTTTTCAAGAATCAAGCCTCCAACCTATACACGGTCACAGAACTTGAATGTGAATTAATTAAGAGTAAAAACAATTGAAGAATCCTAAGTTTTCATATAAAAAATCTGGTGTAGATGTTGCAGTCAGGTGCAAAGAAACAAAAAATGAAACAGTAAATGAAGCATTTCTGGACACAGTCTATTAGCTTGTGTTTCTGAATGTTTCAATCCCAAAACCTCAAGTCAAGAGAACACATCTATGTCCAAAGGAAAAAGCGTAATGATAAAAAAATGAAGTTAATCCACAAAGGCATAAAATGGATGACAAACATCCAAACAGATGAACAACGCCAATTTGTTGCAATAGAGAACACTAATGAAAAAAGTTGAGAGCTTTTCCAATAACTATTACACAAAACTCTCGCTTATCTGCCTGGATTTCTTAGTTATTCTGCACCACACAAGCATCAACAATCTCTGTATACTACTATCTTATTCACAATATGTGATTGACACCACCTCTGTGGGAGGGAAAACACAAGCACCGTTCAGTTGCAAAAAATATCCTTCATTATAAAAGTGAGCAACTTTGTTTAGTTTATAACCCTGATAATAAGCCAAACCGGCCCCGCCTATTCATGACCTACATGGAGAAAGTGAATCAGTCATCAAATGTACGTTATCTGTTCTTTGCGATCAAGAGTAAAATAATCATTCGTGCTGATATGGAATTATGACACTGATTGAAGGCTAGTTTTATTGTAGGCTAAGTGACATGGGGACTACCTGTCCACTCCTTTGTAATTATCATAATTTTCGGTTAGAAAACAATTTCATTAACTCTGGTAGCTACTAACAGACAGTAAAGTGAATGGTGCATTAAGCACGAGTGCTCACGCAATCTCACAACTAGCCTCTCCAGATGTGCTACAAGAAAAAGAACAATTTGCTTTGAAAATACATTGTGTGAACAACCAAGAGCATACCAAATTTGATGTCCGTTGCTGCCAGAGTTAGAAAACGCACCTTTCCGAAGTTATCATGGACCAACTTGGCCCCTACAGCCCCGCCCAAAGATCGCCCAAACACCACTATTCGATTCTTATCCAAATCCGACCGCGATCGGAGGTAATCCAGTGATGCCTGCAGAGCACCGGCAAAGGAGAATCCCCCTTGGTTCAGGGAAGTAGACGAAACGGAAGAAGCAGGCGAAACGGAAGGCCAAGTGCTGCAGAACCCTGCAGAGCACCGGCCCACAAGAGTGCGAAAATTCAGGGAAGGATAAGCGGGCAGAAGAGGGGAGAAGAGAGCCGGTCATATGCGGGCCAATCGAGAAGTACTAGAAAACGCAGGCGCTGGAAAAGTGAAGCCGAGGGATAACTAAAAAGATGGTTAAAATTGTGGGAAAATTCGGAACGGCGAGGGTCGAATGATGAAACTCACAAGAGAGTCAAAAAGTGTAGACACGGAAAAAAAAAAAAAATAGGGAAACAGTGGAAAGATATATCATATACTGATCTCGGAGGGAAAAAGCAGGCAGAAGGGCGGGAGGAAGATGCAAGTAGCATAAAGAAACAGTGAGAAGACATGCTTACTAATCTGTTGATCCGTTACTGGAGATTAGAAATAATCGTATTCATATGCCAAAAACAACATCATTAAATCGATACAAGAACATAAGTTATCTGCCTTACCTGATTGGCCTTAATCTGAATTGAGCTATACACTCTCAACACAAGCTCACACTCAGATGTCAGTGTTTCAAACAAAAAAAAACACGATATGAGAAAAACAAGAGCAACATGATACATTTTTACCCTATTTATATCACCCTCATTGAGCTAAATGGGCTTGTATAGTTATACGACCTCACACACTTTCTAAGCTAGGCTTGACAACTATAGTAGCTGCGTGGTTGCAACCAAAAGAGGTCAAGGGGCCAAGAAGGAGAGGGGGAACAGGGATAGAGAGAGAGAGAGGGGGGAGACAAGCAAGGAGTGTGTAACAAAAAGATTCACCACCTAGCTTTCCCTCCTTTTATTAAGGTAGTATTGACATATTGATAGGTTCTTACAGAAAAGCCTATTGCCAACGAAATTTCAGCTAAAACAACTGCAAAATTTTAAAAGTGTGTTACTCACTTATTGAGTAAAACAACCTTCTTAGCCAATAAAGTAAGTCAAAACTAACAGAACCCAGGAATACACAAACAAGATCCCATAATAGATGAGATCTCCCCATTCTTACTCTAGCGACGATAAAAAAAGACACAACCTTTTGAATGATGAGACAGATATTTTCCTTCGTGTGATAACACATCGACTGATTGAAAAAAGGGACCAATTAAAAGCTGTGAATTTACCTGCGCATCCATAGAGATACCTTGCTCTGTTGGAGTCCCCTCACTTGCTCCATACCTGGAAGCGAAAAATAAATGAAAATAAAGTAAAAATGGATACATGTCCAAAAACATTAAAATGCTTCAATACACTGTTGATTTCAAGACAATTCGGTTCATTGTAATCACATGCAGATGACGAACATGAGCGTCATCCACCGATAAAAAATAAGTCTTATTAAAGTGAACCACACCTGCAAATTTCAAGACTCCCTTTTTCTAATTTACTGTAAGCCACAAATACGGCGGCCTGTCACCTAGAAAAGTCCATAATGGAGTACATCGTGCATTAAGAGACTGGATTCAATGCCTATCACTCTAAAGAATGAACTGAAAAACATTAAAACCACTTAAATGTTGTCTCTGACAACAAGCTCGGATTATATAAAATTGTAAAAACCTAAGGAGTCCAATAACAAGAGAGGAGAAGCTGGTAATCAAGGAAAGAAGGAACCATTCTCACCCTCGGTAAGAAAGCATGAACACATTGCATCGTAGACGGCTCATCATATCAGCTACAGATTCTAAACGGTGTGCAATATCTGCCAGAATCCAGAATCCAGTTAAGGAAAGCCTGGTTAACTTCCATGTGACTTGTTTGTCCTTCAAGATGCGATGGTTCAAAAGTTAGTCAAATCCTCTGCAGTCACTAAATTTCAATCCAGCCTTGCTGCCTGGATTGCATTAAGAAAGACAATAACCTCCTTTAATTCATCCAAACTAGTCTCTCTTATGTTTAGAAGTTTCACTGAGTTTAATCATCTAACCAAAGCCTGCCCATCAAAGACAAAATCCCAACACCGTTGATAAGTTCTACTCTATACATAGCAATGATAACACAAAATTTGACCGAAACCTGTATGGACAACCCGAGACTGGCTTGGCCAGGTGAGTACTTGCACCGAAGCCACAGAGTTTGAATTAAAAACTTAGTTTAACAAGAACTCAAAAAAATCAGCACAGTGGTGTTCTCACGAAAAGGATACTGCCGGCATTTTCCTGGAAAAAAAGAATGGTTGGTCCTGCATCCAAAAACGTCGCATTTTAAAATCAAAATCCTAGACTGCCAACTTGAATATTTTGAAACACCACTAAATGGAGCTGTTGGGCCACGGCGAAAAAACCACTGCCCATTCAACCGACTCTAACATCATCAAATGTCAGTAATTGACCATGCTAACCTATGCATTTCGTTAACTATATTAACCAATACTGTCTCATTCAATTTTCAGGGATTTTATAATAGAAGAGAAATAAAAAAAGCAAATGACAACTGAACCCTAAGAAACAGAAGTGAACAAATAACAACCTCCACTTGTGAACGAAAAATAACAGCGTCACACATTTATCTTATCCCGAGACACAAAATGACTTCCTTAACCTTTATATTCATTGATTGAAGACAGCTTACCGGGTCACATCAAGTGTGAACTGTTCGCTACCTTCACCACAAAAGAGCTGAGAGCTTTCACAGTTGACGTTAATGGATATATCCTCACGTACATGAAACCAAGATGAACTTTTTTAGACATATCCATATAAATTACAGTAAAAAGCAACTGTTCGAGATGTTCTACACCTCTTCCCATCTCCCTCTCTCCCCCTCTTCCCCTCTCCCCCACCAGTAAGCATATTTTTGTCCATTAAAAATAGGAATTATTGGAGACAGGCCCATAACCTATTTTTCTTTGACAACTGGTGTAGGTGGAGCTGTAGCACTAGTTGTAGAGGTAGACATAATTAAGCAGAAGTTTGACAAGAAATCCTCACAAACATTGATCTTTAACACACGATAAAACTTGACTCATAGGTTAAATTTACCCAAAACTCAGCATTCAAGATAACGAGCATACACACCGTCAACTCCCAAAGTTACACCAAAATTGACTGAGTAAACCATAAGATATATGACCCGCAAGTTTCCCAAAAACTGCCTTTAGAATCCCATTATCCCATAATTGAATACAAGAATAATTCTTAGTCCTAAACTTTTTACACTGAGTGAGTATCTACTGCTCATTGACTAATCAGATGTTTGCACTTGGAATAGTGGTACTGTACAGTAGTACGACAGGGTACCTAAAGTACTTCCAAAAACCAATTCGCAACTAGCCTAAATCTAAATAGTAAAACACTATTTTCAAATGCGTTACACAACAAAAACATGTTTCATGAAGTATTTCAATTTGGCGCCGTACACATAATGTTGCTACTTAGTCACCAACACCCAAATAAGTCCAACCGACTATGGTTATCTTTGTACAAATATCTGGAGTGCTTACAAGGCAACTCGTCAACCGTGGTCCACACTTGAATCGTGATCGTTCGTATGATTGAAATCTCCATCTGGAATTTATCCGAAACAATTGATTTCCCAGATGTTCAGTTCGCTTTTCGTCCGCCGATTTTCAAATATCACTCGCCATATGTGTGACATGTGTCCTGAGTCATTCCGCAATACCTGCGTTATTCTCAAACGCTGACGCGTGTCTATGTGACCGTACCATACACCCTAGAGCTACTTTTTCACTGTCACGCTATTTTAGATAAGTAGTAGAACAAAGTTATCAAAAAATATTCTAAGTCATAAAACCTCCCCTCACAACTCTATGTACTGAAGATAAAGCTTTCAAACCGACATTAATGACGTTTTTCATTGCAAGAATTCTGAGATAGATGCAGTATTGGTAGAGGGAGAGAAAGAGAGGCGTTTTCACGGACATCATTTTCGCGAAATGGCGTTTGTTGGTCGAGACCCCCTCCACGGCCCTTGTACGGAAAAAAACGCACGGAAAAAAGTCACGGCACGTGTTGGAAACTTACAATGGGTTTCTTTTTTGGTACACCGCGCACAAAAATTGTCAAAAACCTCCGACACGTGTGATAGCATCTACCTATTCGTTCACCTAATGGAATATGATGTAAAATCACCTTATGATGGCATTTTATAACAAGTTTGAAGATGAGCTGGAAAGATGCGAAAGTGGGTCGAAACGCACTAGATAACAAACTGCATCGCGCTAGATGACAAACTTTAGTACATATGAAATTTTAAAGGCAACGGAATTTGTACGGTGGTAATTTCAATTTTTTGGTACGGCTGCAGATTTTCACGTTTTTTTCTAAGTTATGGAGGAAAACGACATAAAATAACTGTAACTTTAGCACATGCGAAAGTACCCTAAGGGACTGTACAGCAGAGGTCGCAAACAGTCAACCGAAACCGTGACCGACCGTTAACCGACCGCCCGCGCCGGATCCGGAACGGATTCGGTTGCCAAATTTGGAGGGTCGGGCGATTGCGGTCAGTTGATCCACCAGAAAAAAAAAAACGGTCGGTTACAGTCAGTCAACCAAAAAACCAAAAAAAAAGAAAAAATTGTACTGTCCATAAAATCCAACATTATTGTACTTTGTACTCTTTGGTATCGTAGAAGTACGTGACATCATGATTAGCGTCGCAAATCTGATACGGTAGTAAGGGTGCGTCTCCATGTGCCTAAGTAAGGGTTTTTTTCTGTCGTTTTCCTCTAAAACTTAGAGCAGTACCGCGTAAGTGTCAACCGTACAAAAAAATAGAAAAAGGGAGAAGTACATTTTGCGTCATCGTCAAATTTAAAATGTATTACATGTTGTCGTCTTGTGTTCTTGACCCACGGCCACGCCTAAAACGTCATCTTCAAACTTTCCTTTAAAACACATGCGCGATGTTTTTTAAAACAAAGTATTTTCGTTGAACAAATAATAACACGTATTCACACGTGTATAATTTTTTCTAAAAATAATCAAATGAATTTAAGCGACGACGAAAAATACACAATTTGGTATGTTTTGTCCGTTTGCGTCCATCAAAGTACATAATTTGTTTCGTTTTGTCAGGTTTCGTTCAGTACATATTTTTTCATTTCAGGGGATCTGAAGATTGCGATGCCATTTCACGAAAACATGAAAATCTCTGAGGGCGCCCCACCAACTCGCACTCGCCGCCTCTCACCGTACAATTATGCGACGTCACAAAAAATTTGAAAAATCACAGATTTCAGGCGTTAGCAACCGTCACGCGCATGTCGGCGTATACGATCGTAACACCTTTAAGTTTTAATTCCGTTTTTACACATAGGGACACTTGAAATCCGAGTCCGCCAGATCTGCGCTAAAAAACAAAGTAATTTCTTTAAGTTACAAGCACACGGAGACGCACCCTAACACTATTTTTTTTTCGCAAATCTTAGGGAACGCGACAAAGCGTCGCAAATCTGACATGTTAGTAAACACTATTCATTTCGCAAATCTAAGGGAACGCGAAAAATCGTAATTATTCGCTTATTCACACGTCGTATATTAGATAATTATGTATTTTTTCGGTTACAAGCGGGCACGGTTAGTCGCGAGAAATCGAGTTTCGGTTAACTTTATTTTTCGTAAACGCCGGTCGGTTAGCGGTTAACAATTTTGGAGCGTGACATAACCTGGTCGGGCGTCCGTTACTCAGATTTTGACAAAAAAAAAACGGACGGTTTCGGTTATGTAAAATTTTGACTTTTGCAACCTCTGTTATACAGCTATAGTACAGAAGTAATGTACTAAAACATCGTAAGGAAAAAAAATCGCGGGAGGGAAAGTCAGCGTCCCCTGCGACGGACAGCAATAGTACAGAAGTAATGTACTAAAACATCGTAAGGAAAAAAAATCGTGGGAGAGAAAGTCAGCGTCCCCTGCGACGGACAGCAGAGGTCGCAAAAGTCAAAATTTCCGCTACCGAATCCGACATTGTTTTTATTTTCAAAATATGAACACCCGAAATCCAGTCGGGTTATGTCACGCTCCTAAATTGTTTCCCGGTGCCCGATACACGCTTACGAAATAAAAGGTTAACCGGAGCTCGATTTATTGCGACTACCGTTACCCGCTCGTACCTGATTAAGTACAAAATTTATGGTAAATATCTTTTATACCTTCCACGATTCCAAGAGTACATAGTACAACAATGTTGTATAGTATGGACACTACACCGTGAATCGCTATTAGCGTTATGAAAATCATTAGGGTTAAACAACAAATAGCGTTATTAGCGCTAAATACGAATTTGGGGATTTTCAATGAAATCATTGACTCTAATTAGGATTTTGGGGTTTTCCAAAATAGAATTAATAATTCTATTTGAGAATTTCGGTCAAAATTTTCGGGCGGCGAAATAACGTTCGGAACGCTAATAGCGATTCACGGTGTACTATACTGTACAGTACTCTACTGTAGTAGAACGTACCTACAAAACCTTCAATTTTCTTCATTTTTTGCGTACTCGGCCTTACCCAAATTTATTTTTGTCTTTTTTAATCACCTGGCCGCATCCGGCCGGCCCCCACTATTTGGCACCCTAATCCGTTCCCGATTTGACGTTGGCTTGCGGTTAGGGATCGGGTACAGATTCGGGTACCCGGTTGCTACCTCTCACAAACAAGGGGACGGGGGCTTTTGATTTTTTATTTACAGCCCAATGTTGCTTTGATATATCACGATTTAGATATATTTCCATATTGAGCATATATACCGAGAAATATCGTGATATCGAGCTTTTTGAGATCAGGTACTTAAAAAAATGAACATATCGATTGATGATAAGGGCTCTACTGCTTTCACAAAGAGGAAAAACGTCAGATTTTTGTTATATTCCAACCCATGAGCATGTTTTTCTACATAAATGATACAAGTGTCACCATTAGCAAAAACAATTGAAGCCACGCCACGCCACTTAGATGTGCAATAGATGTTAAGGCAAAACTTCTATTAGGCGGTCCCAATTAATGTACAAATACGTTTATTGGCAATGATATCGTGCACAATCCTCTAAACTCCTTTATTAGGACCTGTCATTAACGAACCTTTCAAGTGTTTGGCTCATTTTGGCCGGTGTTGTTAAGTATCGGGTAAAAACTTATGTAGATAAATTCGATATTCAATATATTGAACATCAAACGGTTAAAGGGCTAAATATCTTTCGAGACGAACAAAAATTATCTCGATATACTTGGTGGGAGATGGGTGTCCGTAATAATTTAGTATATAATTGTAATACAATATGTCATATGGAATATCTCACCCCAAACACCCCCCAAAGAGGTTAGGGGGTCGTCACTTGAGGGGGGGGAAAGCCATTTGATTTTTTTTAACCCAATGTCGCTTCAATATATCGCGGTTTAAAGTTATCGCAATAATCGACGAGTATCACGATATTGAGCCTCTCGATATACGGAAGTGATACATCGATTATCGGGTATCCAAATTAGGTGCATGTCAAATATCGCAAAGGGCTTTCGGTGCACTACAGTACTAACTCATGTCACGTACGTTATTATTCGTATGTTGAAAATCTACAAAGATTATTCAAACCCAAAGTTTGGGGGTAACAATTGTACAATCGGAGGTAATTAATAATTGACATGACTTTACTTTGATAATGTACTATTTGTACGTTCATATTTTATAATGAAATGTTAAAGTGAATTGTAATGACAAACTTTCCTCCTCATAAAACTTAATGGATGACAAAATGAGCTTGAGAGTGTACTTTCGTTGACTTGCATTCACCTTGGCGGAAGGCACATGGCTCATACGACATAAGGTTTGTAAGGTTCCCACCGTGTGTTGACCGTGGATTTTTTTTTTTTCCAAGTGTGCCAATTGTACACGTCCAATATGGACTGGATAATTTGAGTGTTTGCGGTGCGGATTTGAAATGCAAAAATAATGACGGTTAAGGTTTAAGCCCATGATATAAGAGAGTCCATAAATATCCACAATAAAAATGTTCTCCAAAAATAATATAAAATGGTATGGTGTGGTACGAAAAAACAACGCATCAAGTGAGAAACAACTTTTTTTCGTTAATGGAAGTCCACCCTAATTCAAAATTAAGGTCTGGGTACACGTGTCGTGGTACACGTGGTGTTTTACAAGCTAGAGTAGATATAACTAATTGTTGGTTTTCTCCCAAATTTTTACAGATTGTTAGTCATTCGCTTACGATTAGACCGTAACGATGGACGAAATAACTTATGTTTGTATTGAAACTTTTTATAAGAGAGCGGTTTTGGCGGAAACTTTGGAAATTTATCCTCCAACTTTCAACCGCCAATAAGTGGTGAGCGGAGTGAGCTATGTATACACTAAATTGATGTTATTTTAGCATGTGAAACAACCTTTAAGCAGTTTAATTTGCGAAATAATGTAAACACTTTATACATCTGATCCGTATTAAAAACATGTTTAGGGTGCAGTATTTCAACTATTAATAAATCAATATTGGACTAAATGTATTATTGGTGTTACAGCTTAAAAACCCAGCCCGCAAATTAGGTGGGTGCATTTGAACTGTTTAACTAGTTAAAAAGTCAAATTAGTGTTATTAATACTACTTTAGGTTCAAGAGCCAAAATTTTGGGGCTTTAACAAAATGTTATTATGTGGCTGCATTTTAGCCTTTCGAGTTAGTTATAAAAACAAATTAAAGGCCAAATATTAGGGGCGACGACATAATGTCGTATATTATCATAGGTAATTCGCCATATATTTTACATATGTATGATACGCATGACCATAATGTGTTTCTATGCATATTATCACATTAATGTATCGAAAACAATAACAAATAATTTTGTGTATCGTTAAATTTCCTATCGAGGTACTTTCAATAATCTCTTAACGGTTGTCAAACAAAAAAGGGCCATATATATATCCCTCCGTGACAAATAAATATATTAAGGCCAGTATATAAACAAGTGTATAAAGTTATTTTGTGTTATTTTTGTATATTACACAATATTTTATTTTATATTCTATAATGTATCATGTCACATATAACTATCCGGCCCGTATTTGTACACTTGTAGAACGAGAGTACAGTACAACGTTGGACTTCGAATTATACCAAATGACGAATATTGAGATGCATGCTTTTTTTTGTCTCGTAGTTAAAATTTAGTTTACTTTGAATTATACCATATGAATAATACTGCGATGGATGCCTTTTGCTTTCTTGTAAATACAATATATTTTTTGTGGATTTTGTGGTTTTTCAATATTTAATAACAATTTCCGATATGCATGAAGTGGTGGCATGAATTGAATGTCTAACGCGAACGTTTATTTTTTTCTAATGTTCCGAACAATTAGATACTAAACCACAAAGTCATGCAAAACGGTTTTTGTTGTTTTTTAATATTTAGTACAATACAACAATGTTCGATATGCATGAAGTGGTGGCATGAATTGAATGACTCTTGTGAATGTTTATTTTTTTATAAGGTTTTGAAAAAATAGCTACTAAACCACAAAATCGTATAAAATCACTTAAGCTTTGACTTTTAAAGGTAAAACATAAAGCACCAACATTACGTTACTTACTCCTCACAAAATCGTACAAAACTACACAAACTTTTATTTTAAAAAGCAAATCATTTTTCATTTTGGGAAAAAAAATATAAGGTGAGCGAGAGAGAAAAAACAAAATAGTTGAACGTTAATGTAAAAATTTGTGTAAATGATTGGGGAAAACTTCAAAACTAAAAAAAATCACAAATATAATATAAATTTGAAATATATGAGAAAATATACAACAAAATAAACAATAACTTAAATAACCTACAAAAAAAACAATATTTGTTTGTTGAAATGAAATACATCATTATCATTATAGTATACTAACAATTTTAAAATTTGAACCGTATAACACGGTTCTAATGTTGCGCTTACAATGTTAAAAAAATAAAAAACATAGTTATAATGTTGCGCTTATAATGTTAAAAAATGAAAAAATATGGTTATAATGTTAAAAAAAAAATGAAACTTTCTACGTGAAATATTGAAATAAAAAATTTGAGTACATTTTTCCATGTAAAGGAACATGATTGGCCAAAGTCGTTCGACATCCTATGTAAGAATATAAGAAGGAAGATAGTAAATTTTGGGAAGATGGTAATTTTTTTACTACTTTTGGTAAAGATGTTTTTTTATTTTTTGATGTTGTCTTTTCAATTTTATTCCATAAAACTGTGCATTTGCAAGTGCATCTAAAAATGACATGTTAGTAATTACTTGAATATATGAGCATTTGTAGTTTTAAATTTAAAAGTTTCAAAAAGATAGTTAATTTGAATCTTAATTTATCGTTGTTGTTTTAACGTAAATCGTTTGAATTTGCGATTGCTACATATTCGTACGCAATTTGAAATCACTTACGAAAAAGTTCCATTTTAGATTTGAAAGTTTCAAAAATAATGTAAATTCGAATCTTAATTTGGCGCTCTTAAGTCGTTTGAATTTACGATTGCTACGCATTCGTACACAATTTCAAATCACTTAAGAAAATTGGGGCGACTACAGTCTTTTTTACTTCAAAAGTTAAAATCATTGAATGTAAAAATTGCATGATTGTGATTCGTGTTTTTAATTTTCCCAATTTTCTAACCCGGAGTGAGATTGTAAATTTTTTCCTACTTTTGGGAAAGATGTTTCTATTTTTTGATACTGTTTTCTTAACTTTATTCCATAAAACTGTGTAGTTGTAAGTGCATCTAAAATGACATGTTAGCAATTGTTGGAATATGTGAGCCTTTGTAGTTTTAGATTTGAAATTTTATAAAATAATAGTATTTTGAATTTTAATTTGACGTTGTTGTTTTAACGTAAGTCGTTTGAATTTGCGATTGTTACGTATTCGTACGTAGTTTGAAATCACTGAAATAATCGCGACGGCTTCGTTTTAGATTTCAAAGTTTCATAAATATTGTTAATTTGAATCTTAATTTGACGTAGTTTAAAATCACATAAGAAACTGCGACGACTTTGTTTTAGATTTAAAAGTTTCATTAATATTGTTAATTTGAAACTTAATTTGGCTCTCTTAAGTTGACTGCTGTAGCTCCAATCTTTTCGACTTCAAAAGTTAAAATCATCGAATGTAAAAATTGCTCCAATCTTTTTGACTTCAAAAGTTCAAATCATCGAATGTAAAAATTGCAAAATTCAGATTCGTGTTTTTGACTTTTCCGGTTTTTTAACCCGGAGTGGGTTGATTTATTCCACACTATATTGAAATTACGAACATTTCGTACGCTGGTAGAAAACGTATTTCTCGACTTGTAAAGATTATGTTAAAATATAAAATAAGACAAATAAAAAAAACATAGGAACGGGTTAAAATCATTAAACTTATTAATAAAGTAAATTAGAAATAAATATTTTTTACAATCAAAAATTTAAAATTAAAATAAAAAAAAACTTACATTTTTTTATATTATTATAGTTTATAATGAAAAAACATACTTTAATAATAATATTATTAATAATGGCAATAAAAAAAAAAATCATTAAAAAAAATCATAATTTTTTTTTAAATATATATATATTTTTTTAATCATTATTGTTTTTTTTTCTCGTTTTAATTTTAAGTATGATACTATTTTGTTTTTTTTACAAATATACCTGTAATAATATAAAATAACAATAAATACCATTATAAATAATGATTATGAAAAAAAATGGAAAGCCGTTTTTTTTTTTAATTTCATTAATTTAGTTGTTTATTAATTATATATTTTTATTTTAATAAAACAAATCAAATTCTAAACAAATTATATGAATTAGAAAAATAATAAAATAATAAATAAAAAAAAAACAAAAAATGAAAGTGAAATTTTTTAAAAGAAAGTAAAAAAAAATACAAAGAAAAAGAAAGAAAAAACTAATTTATTAATAAACAACTAAATTAATGAAAAAACATAAAAAAAAATAAAAAAATATATAAAAAAACAATAGTAAAAAAATAACAATAAAATTAATCAATTTATTTACTTTTGTTCATTAATATATTAATTTTTGTTTTTTATTTTATTTTTTTGTTCGTTAATTTACTAATGTTCTTATTTTTATTTTTTTGTAAAAATAAAAAAATTACTAAAAAAAAAAAAAAAATAGAAAAAAATGAAAAAAAACATATATATATACATATAATAAATAGATAAATAAATACCTGTCGTCCGGAATAGTCCGTCAAAATGTGATCCAAAATTTTTTCCAAAGCTCCGTCTTTTGAAAGACACTGCATTGGGAAGGGGAGAGAGGAGAGAGAGAGGGGAGAGAGAAGGGGAGGGAGAGGAAAGAAAGGATAGAGGAGAGAGAAAAGAGAGAGAAGATCAGAGAAGATAAGAGAGAGGAAGGAGTGATAGGAGGGGCGAGAGAGGAAAAATGGGAGAGGACAGAAGAGAAGAGAGGACACAGAGAGTGATAGGAGTGAGGAGGGAGGAGTGATTGGAGAGAGAAGAGCAGAGGAGAGACGAGAGAAAGAGAGGGATAAGAGAGGTGAGACGAAAAGAAGGGTCAGGTTTGAGAAATTAGAAAAAGATGAGGGTAAAGACAAGAGGGAGAGGAAAAGAGGACACAGGAGAGATAACAGAGAGATAAAGGGAAAAGAAACAAAAGGTAAATTACATGAAAAAAACAAAACAGAGCGCGTGGGGAACATTTAGGACAGACGATGAAGTGAGAGAGAGAGAGAAAAAAAAGTGCAACAAATTACCAAGTAAGACAAACGAGGGAGAGTTGAAGAGATAGAGAGTATGAGAAGGGAAGAGAACATGAGAGGTTGAGAGATAAGGTAGACATTTACAGAATGGATAATTTCAAGGTAGAGCAATCAAGGGGGGAGAGAGAGAGAGAGAGAGAGAGAGAGAGAGAGAGAGAGAGAGAAAGAGATATCGAGAGAGAGAGAGAGATCCAGTGATCGAGAGATGGGGAGAGAAACCGCAAGAGCGAGAAAGGGATGGAGAAACAGAGTGTGTGAGTGAGTTAAGAAAGAATTCACTGACCTCTACCGCAAGGTCCACATGGAGAGAGAGAGAGAGAGAGAGAGAGAAGGGGAGAGAGAGAAAGGGGGGGAGAGAGCGATAGAAAGCAAAACAGAGAGCAAAAGAGAGAGCGAGAGAGAGGGAGAGATTTCACTTACCTTTACTGCCAAATTTGTTAAAAGCGCCACATGGACAGAAAGAGAGAGAGAGAGAAAGAGCGAGAGAGAGAGGGAGAGAGAGAGAGAGAGGGAGAGATTTCACTTACCTCTACTGCCAATCTTGTCAGAAGTACCAGATGAGGAGAGAGAAAGAGAAAGAGAAGAAGTGAGAGAAAGGCGGGGAGAGAGAGATAGAAAGAGAGACAGAGCAAAACAGAGAGCAAAAAAGAAAGACAGAAAAAGAGAGAGAGGGAGAGATTTCCCTTACCTCTACTGCCAATCTTGTCAAAAGTGCCACATGGAGACTTCCGGCTCCAGCTCCCAATACGGCCCTTTGCGCCCCAATTATTCGAAAATGTGCCATTTTTTTCATTTTGACTTTCTCCTCTAAACTTAACTCTAAAGGGGTTATTTCTAATCCCACTCCAGTACTTCTGATCGAGGAAGTTACCATCCACGGAGGCATTCCTACCTCTCTCCCTCCTCCTCCCCCTCCCCCTCCTCCTCCTCCGGTTAATCCGAGGTCTCCGTTTTCACCTAAATTTCCCGCGTCTGCTAATTCGTCTTCTTCCTGACCGGTTTCGTCTTCATCTTCAACTTTGGGGGTGAGGAGAGAAAGAGAGTTGGGAGTCATCGTGTCATCAGATATGGGTTCTGACTTGGAGAGGAGAGAAGGAGAGGGAAGTGAAGCGTAGAGACCGGAAAAGGCGTGAGGTCGAGAAGGAAATTTGTCATCTTGTGGGGTGGAGTGGGAGAGAGAGAGGTCTTCTTGCTTTATTTTTGATGGAGAAGATTGAGAGAGAGCTTCTGAGTTTGGGGGGAGAAGGAGAGAGCGTCGATTTTCTTGACGGCGAGGATCCTATAAAAAGACAAAAAGAATCGGATTTTGTAAGCAAAATTTTGAAACTTAAAAAGTCAACTGATTAATTAATCAATTCATCAGTAAGAGGGAGAGAGAGAGAGAGGTGGAGGGACGGAGAAAGACAGAGAGACAGCATTTCATAAGCGATTGTTAAAAGGAAAAAGAGGGAGAGAGAGAGAGGGAGAGAGAGAGTGAGAGAGAGAGAGAATGAGAGGGAGTGGGAGAGAGAGAATGAGAGAGAGTGGGGTGGAGGGAGAGATAGAGAAAGCAAGAGTGTGCGAGAGAGACAAAGAGAGAGAGACAAAAAGACGGGGGGAAGGGAGGGAGAAAAGCAGAGGGAGAGAGCATTTCATAAGTGAGTGCTAAAAAGAAAAAATAGGGAGAGAAAGAGGGCAGCAGGGAGAGAGATAGAAAAAGGAGGGTTAATCAGTTAGTTAATCAGTTCGTTAATTTCTTCATAAGTTAAAAAAATGGGTTACTTTATTAACCAGCTTGATGATCAATTATTCAGTTCATAAGATAGTGAAATTAATTAAGATTAGTTACACAAAAGAAAAAAAAAATGATAACGGTAAAAAATGGTAAAAACGGTGAAAAAAGGTAAAAACGGTAAAAAAAACATGGAAAAAGGTTAAAAAAACGGTCAAAAACGGTCAAAAATGTAAAAAATGGTAAAAACGGTAAGTATAAAAGGTAAATAAACAGTAAAAGTTGAACGGTAAAAATTAAAAGAAAAAAAATTACCCTTCGAGGATCCCTCCGAATCTGCGACGAATCCGATTCGCCGCCCGCTGGCCCTCCTGTGGCATCGGTAGACATGACATTGGTAGACGGTCCCACAGAAGAAGACGAATCGGGTCGAGACGGAGGTAAATGTTGCATATAAGTAATTACCACATCAGCTAATAGATCCGGGGGTAAATTATTGATTAAAAGCTCCACCGAAGGCATCGCTTTCTCTCCCTTCTCTACCATCTGCCCCAACATTCCCACCATTCGTTGGAGAGGAGAGAGACCACTATCGGCCCCGTAAAGAACGGAGGGATCTCCACCTCCTCCACCTCCTACACCTCCTCCTACTCCTACTCCTACTCCTACTCCTCCTAATCCCCCTCCTACTCCTACTACTCCTAATCCTACTCCTATTCCTACTCCTCCTACTTCTCCTAGTCCTAGTATTCCTCCTCCTATCCCTGTTCCAGTAACGCTCCCGACTCCTGAATCAGGAGGGAGAGAGAGAGGGAGAGAAGGAGGAGTAGGAGGAGTGGTTCCTTGTGGGATTTGCGGAACCGAGGGAGGAGGCCCCTTATTGGTTCCCTCCATTCCTCTCTCACTTCTTTGTTTTTTCTGAGAAGGTCCTTCTGTTGTATGTCCTTCTTTTAGGGTGGTGGGAAGGGAGGAGGAGATTGTTCCATTTTCTTGAGAGATTCCTCTTTTTCGATTACCCTCTCTCATTGCTTGAGTTGATCCTGGTTGACTTTGGTCATCCTGAAAAAGGAAAAGGACAAAAAGACAAAATATATAGATGATGGATCACAAAAGAGAGAAGGACAGAGAGGGGAGAGAAGAGGGGCGGGAAGTGAGAGAGAGAGAGAGAGACTTTCCAGCTTTAAATACCTGTACATGGAGCATAGAATTCGTTGGAAGCGTTGCAGAGGCGCAGAGAGAGAGATAGAGAGAGACAGAGAGAGAGAGACAGAGAGAGAGAGGGGGGGGGAGAGAGAGAGATGGAGAGAGAATGAAACAAAGACTGATTGAGAGAGAGGGAGACAAAAAAAAAATTGATCCAGAGATCTTTAGGGAGAGAGAGACAGAGAGAGAGAGAGGGAGAGAGCTGGGAAACTCACCTTCGCCGCTTTGAGCTCCTTAACAGATCCATTCCTCTCTTTCTCTCTCCCCCTCCCGGCCCTCTCCAGCCTCCTGAGAGCACTATCTGTCGCATCACCTGCCCCCATACTGCGCAGAGAATCCGCCAGACGGTCGCGCCACTGGGGGGTAGAGGGAGAGGAGAGGAAGCGAGAGGAGAGGAGGGAGAGGTGAGGCGAGGAGAGGAGAGGAGAGGAGAGGAAGGAAAAGGAGAGGAAAGGAGAGGGGAGGAAAGGAGAGAGGGGTAGGGGGGAGGAGAGAGACACATAAACAAACACAGATGTGTGAGAAAACAAAAAATCCATGTAAAGTAACATAATTAGCCAAAATATGGCTAAAATATAATTGGCTAAAATACGACTAAAATAATATATTTTAACCAATCATATTGTTTTTTATGAACGGATCTTTTTTTTTGTTGGCCAATCATGTTGCTCAGTCATGTTGCTTTACATGGTTTAACGAACTTTTATTTTCCTTACACATTAAGTGGAGTATATTTTTTCATGAAAATTGCTTGAAATGTGTTTACAAAGGATATTGATTTTACTTTGATCAATCATGTTGTTTTACATGAAAAATATAAAACAAATTTTTTTAATTTTTTAAATTTTAATTTTAATATTTTTTGTGTTTTTTTATTAATTTAATTAAGGTTTTTTTTATATATAAACGTTTACTAATTTTTTTTTTATTTTTTTTAATATTTTGTTTTTATTTTAATGTATTATTTTGTTAGTTTTTTAATTTTAAGCTCATGACGACTTACAGAGTATCAACAGCAAAAGATTGTCGTGGAAAAGACTAAAAGAGAAAGCTATATAGAAGGCTAAACGAATGCAAAATGCGGGCGGCTTGATAGTGAAATGACGTACAAAATCATAATATTGTTTCCGGTATATATATTCACTAAAACTGTCTAACGCGTCAATTTTGATTGGGTGGATGGTGATACTTTTTTGGCAATACAGTAAATGACTAAACTGCATGTTTAGCGCCAACATTGTTTAATGCCAGTACAACGGAGTCCCATCACTTCATACAAGTTCTTTTACAATTTTCAAGAACATTCGTGGCATACAGTTCGTAACAGTGGGCAGTGCAACGACTTAACCAAAAAACGGACCGACCGACAGTGGGGTTCACGAAGACGAGCTGGTTGCTTGCACGCAATTCATCATGCCTTCATATAGGACATGACTCAAGACAGACCGCCTTTTAAAACTCTTTTTTACACTGCGTGTTTTGTACGGCGAGCTTGGTACGACGTATAGTATACGATTTTTCACTTTTCATTTTTCGACATTGACGCCTTTCGCCTTATTGTAGCACACAGTGTTTCGCTCCACTTTGAGACTTTTAGGGTGAGACCGAATCGAACTACAACGATTTGTTTAAAATTTCATTTATTAAATTTTGAAGTTTCACAAAAAAAATAAAATAATAATAATAATAATAAAATAATAACAAAATGGACGTCGCTGTTTTTTTTTCTGACGCAATATGGAACATTCCCTTGACTAGCGTTTCCGCTACAGTTTTTTTTTCTCCGCTACAGTTTTTTGTTTTCCGCTACAGCCTTTTTTTTTCAGCTACAGTATTTTTCCCGCTACAGTTTTTTATATTTTTTCTGCTATAGTTTCGACATTCAATTTTATTGAATTTTCCGTACGTACGGTATCCCAGGCGGCGGCAGATTTTTGCGGCTGTCAAATTTTTCAACCGTACAGTACTGTACTATACTTTACTGTACTCATACAAAAAGTTTTTTTCTTTTTAAGGTTTTTTTTTTTAGGCTACAATCGTACGGCAGAGATTTGAAGTACACCGTGAATCGCTATTAGTGTTGATGTTTTTTTTTGCCGCTAAAAACATCTTTTCCCCGTACACACCTGTCAGATTATGGATCTTACGGTTGCGATTGAAAGGTAAGATTCTCAGCTTCCCATTGACGGCCTCCATGTAGAAATCGAGCAGGTGTGTACGAAGAAATATATTTTATGTGGCGAATTTTTTTTAACACTAATCGCAATACACGACTTCCTGTAGTTGTAGTTTTCCTGAAAGCAAGCTACAAGAACTGCCACGTGTCTTGGAGTGCTGCTACAGGCTAATTCAGGCACTGCAAGAAACGTAAAAAAATATTATTTTTTGAACCAAGAGAGTTTCCCTACAGACACGGACTGCTACAGTGGAATGGAAGAGTAGCCGTACGGAAATTTTCCAGGCGGACATTTTTCGACATAATTTCTGCTACGTGGCAATATTTGGTCGGCCTTGGACCTTTTTCTCAGAAGTCATCTGCATAGATGCACACGTAGCTGCAGGCGGGACAGCTGTTGGAGCCTAAATGTTCGACACGTGTAGATTCTCATTGGAAATATAAAGCAAAAGTTAGGAGCTGGTGAAGCTTTTCCTAGAAGCTTTGACACGTGCCAGAGGGAATCTGCGTGGTCTCTATTGGGCCCCAAAAATGAAAGAAACAAATATAGTGGTCTTACAGAAAGTCAAGACTATAGTACAGTACCTTTATTTTGTTTTTTAGAGACGTACGTGGCGGAAGATTCACTACGTAAAAAAGCGTGGAGGTGGCTGTCAACGTAGATAGAAAATAACCTAATTTTTTTCTCGTATTATAAGTACGAGAAGTATTATATTTTTAGGGTTTTGGAATATTCGAATTGATAGGGCTTATCTAATCAATGCAATAGACGGCAATAACCACAATGACATTGAAATATTGAATGCTATTAACACTGAAGGACAAATTTACACTTTCAGCGCTAAGAATGCGTTTTGTCTAACCCGTCTTGTCGCGAAGCGCATAAATATCGATTTGAGAATTCCTCGAGGAGACAATCGACAAAAACTGCGATACATCGGTTCCGATTTTATGCGATACGGAACACTATCTAAGTTGTAAACGTATGGTCTATATGGAAGTCGCAGTCAGTTAATAGGGGAGGATCAACTGACTGCGACCGGTGCTAGCCGGCGGCTATCGATTCTAAAACGAATGAGTACTTTGCAGTTGAGATCCGTACGAAACCAAATTCACAACAAAGGTAGACTGCAGATGAAGCTTGCACGTGGGGAATATTTCAATATTCTGAGGATATTTGTCACGTAATCATTGAACTATTTTCTAATTCCATATTTCGTTCGACACGTAGGCGATGTTGACATTCCTGTTCCCGCTATTGGCGCGCTCGACAAGGACTTTTGGAATTGTCGATACTTCGCAAAACAGGGCGACCGCTCTCTGCACATGCAGGTGCGAATGTTAATCGCATCTTAGCCGTCGAAATTTATTTTTTGACGGTCAAAAGTGGATGAACTTTCTGCATGTATTATGTGAAGTCAAAGCTATGTCGTCGTCGCAAAAGGTACATTATGCTGGTATGCTTTGCTGACGATGATGTACGGAAGATCTCGTGATGATGCTGCTGTTATGGAGCTCCAATCATGTTTGCGAGTTTAACCATTGAACCTACCAATTTCTCATGACACGTCATCGAACTCAAATTAAGGACACCGAGCTTTTATTGCTTCCGCACTCAAATCTGATTTTGTGTACCTGGTTGTCAGCAATAAGTACGAACCATCCAGGTACTGACAATCTGTCGGAGATGCCAGGTTGCGAGGCTGTGAATGACGGCCGGCACATATTACTCTTTGTTCTATGGATCGGACGGCCAGGGTTCACATTTGAATGTACATTTGCCGTAAAGGTTTATACGATCGGACATTCCGGCGGAAACTTACACATTTACCGGCCTTCTTCCACAGCCTTCTATCCGGCATTTCCGACAGGTTGTCGTTACATTGGCAGGACCGTACTTACTTTGACTACCAGGTACACAGAATCAGATTTAGGTGGGGGAGCAGCAAAAGTTACCGCAATTTGACTTTGCTGACGGGGATATGGCTGGTTCACTGGCTAAACTCGCAAACATGATTGGAGCTCCCATAAAAACGACATCATCACGAGAGCTTTCGTACAGCATACTCAGCAAAGAACATCAGTATAATGTACCTTTTCCGGTACGAAGCTTCGCGAGGAGAGCTCCGGGCCGGTTAACCCTAAACAAGGACACCCGAGGAGGACATGTTGCGCGACGAGAGTAACGCCGGCCACGGGAGAACGACAGAGACTAAGGGTGCGTCTCCATGTATCTAAGTAAGGGTTTTTTTCTGTCGTTTTCCTGTAAAACTTAGAGCCGTACCGTGTAAGTGTCAACCGTACAAAAAAAAGAAAAAGGAGAAGTACATTTTGCGTCATCATCGAATTTAAAATGTACTACATGTTGTCGTCTTGTGTTCTTCGACCCACGGCCACGACAAAAAACGTCATCTTCAAACTTTTCTTTAAAAAACATGCGCGATGTTTTTTAAAACAAAGTATTTTCGGTAAACAAATAATAACACGTATTCACACGTGTATATTTTTTTCTAAAACAATTCAAATGAATTCAAACGACGACGAAAAATACACATTTCGGTATGTTTTGTCCGTTTGCGTGCATCAAAGTACATAATTTGTTTCGTTTTGTCAGTTTTCGTTCAGTACGGATTTTTTCATTTCAGGGGATCTGAAGATTCCGATGCCATTTCACGAAAACGTGAGAAATCTCTGAGGGCGCCACATCAACTCGCACTCGCCGCCTCTCACCGTACAATTATGCGACGTCACGAACAATTTGGAAAATCACAGATTGTAGACGTTGGCAACCGTCACGCGCATGTCAGCGTATACAATCGTCACACCCTTAAGTTTTAATTCCGTTTTTACACATAGGGACACTTGAAATCCGGGTCCGCCGGATCTGCGCTAAAAAACAAAGAAATTTCTCTAAGTTACAAGTACATGGAGACGCACCCTAAAACGGGGTTAGGTTCGACAGTCGACACACTCGAAATGCGACCAGGTGTCACCTGGCCAGGTAGACCTTCCTAGCAGGCGGTGTACGGCTGGTGTCGGGCGATGTTAAAGACTTAAAGCCATTCGATTTTCAGCAAACAGACTAAGGGCGTGTCCCCATGTAACCGATATTTTGAAACGTTATTTTGGAATTTAGCGCTGATTTTACGGTGTACTTTTCAAAGTGTGCCTATGTCAATCGTTACTTGGGCGTTCATTATTTTGAATATGTGGCAGTTGTACACGTCGCCAATACTTGCGACACCTGTAGACGCCGACAAACTGCTGACATTTGTAGAGGCGAACGATCTTCGAAGAAACTGCGGACATTTGTACGCCGCAAAGAGCTCTAGACATACTGGGACAATTGTCGAAGCCAGCGGTCATTTGTTGACGCCCACACGTGAACGACATAATCAATCGCCTACGTCTACAAATGGGCTGTACATTATAAAAGTAGTGAAATTGACATTGAATGGTCAGCGTGACATTGTAGACGTCACGCTTTCTTTCACTGCCATGAGCGTAGTTCTGGTGGATCTTGTCCGCCTGCCTGTTGGCATTTTCTACGCTTTTCTATTTAACGCAATTATAGCATTCGCCATTCGGACGAAAAAACGGGCAGCACATACGACCCTTCATTACCTCTACTGTACACTAAATTCTTTTTGAGAAAAACCGAATCATTTTGGTTGCCAACAAAATTGTTTTCATACAATTTTTGAAAACATCAAACATTTGGAAGCACTAAAGCGAAAGATGCTTGTGTAATAGGCTAAACCCCTTAAACTAGCACATTCGGGTTTGTTGAAATTCAAATTGCAATTAAAATGGGAAGTATACATTTAAAATTATTAGTCAGATTACAATTTGAAAAGCAAACAAATATTTCAATTCGGATTGAAAATAAACAAGGAATTTTAGGAACAAAAATAAGAATCTAACTTAAATAAAAACGCAATGTTACTGTAAATTGAAATCTACATTGATATCAAAATTTTTAGATTTTTGAAGTTTAAAATTGAAATTAAAAAACTCCACTTACAATTTGAAAGTTGAAATTAAAATTGAAATCGACATTTCAATGTGGCTGAAATTATAAAGAGAGTTGACAAATGATAACAACCTTCGAACAAGATAATAATATTGAAGGGGTAGGCAATGTGTTGTAGGATGACTCCGGAAAAAAAAAACGTTGTGCGGCAATGATAACTGAAAATCTTGTATTGGGTTTCTCGACAATTTTGCAAATGATATTCAAATTCCTCATACCACCCATGTTACACGATAGCCAAGCGAACAACTTTTTGAAGAGACTTTTGCGAAAGTTATGCCCGAAATTGCAAAAATAACCCTCCGACATTTCTCAAGCTTCCAATCTGATACAAATGGGGTTTACTACATCGAGCCAAGGTCATTACATTGGGCCGATGTAGAATTAGGACGTTATAGTGACGAGCGTTTTCGAAAAATGTTTCGATTGAAAAAAGATACAGTGGAGTTTTTGGTGAAAGAATTAGAGAGTGACCTCAAAACTAACCCTCCCTCAAGACTCCAAAACATCCCAAATAGAGAATTGAGCGCAGAAAAACAGGTTCTAATAGCCTTAATGAGGTTAGGACACCAAGGAGGTCTGATACGTACTTCAGAGGAATTTGGGATTGGACGTTCGACTGTTAGTACAATTTCTCGTAAAGTAGTGCTGGCAATAGTGAAAAAACTACGTCACTTGGGTAAGGTGGCCAACTGAAGACGAACTCAAAGAGACGAAAGATTTCTTCGAAAAAGACAAAGGGTTACCCAATTGTGTAGGGGCTATCGATTGTACTCACATACAAATGACACTTGGAAAAAATATGTTACCGATCGATTATTTTGACGCTAAGCACAATTACTCCACAGTAGTACAAGCAGTTGTAGACCACAAAATGAGATTTATTGATCTCAATGTAGGATCTCCCGGATCAATCCACGATTCACGGATTTTTCGTAGATCAAAATTGGGTCAAGATTTTCAAAGGCGTATGGAATCAAGTGGGAATGTTTTCCAATGGGAAAACAATAATGTTTTTCCGTACCTCGTTGGAGATGCGGGGTACGCACTACACCTGAACCTTGTAGTGCCGTACCCCGGTGCGAGACTTACTGCAGCTGAGATAAAATTTAATTTTCAACATTCGGGGTTGAGGATGGTTGTTGAGAGGGCTTTTGGGAAGCTAAAAGGGCAATGGAGGTATCTCCAAAAAATTTACCATCCACGGATAGAAACGATGTTGACTTTCATCATCGCTGCTTGTGTATTACACAACATTTCCATTGCGAGGAACGAGGTGGATATCGATTGGGAGTTGGAGTTTGCGAAAGAACAAGCAAAGAGTGTAACTGGCATTGAAGAAAGGGCCTCTCGCTTGTCTGGAGCTCGAGAACGACTAGCACGAGCAAGTGGAGATGTGGAAAGACGACCAACTGCTTCTCGCTCCCATAAACTCCGGGGTGTTGGAGTAAGAGACATTTTACGTGATTTTGTCATGAGGGGTGGGGCGAGTGAACATAACGATACCGGCGTTTATGTTCCTCATGCGGATGGAGAAGGGGATGTAGATATGTTGACTGACGACAACGACCACAATGGCCACGAAATGGACATCGACGATTAGTAAAATGCGTATTTTGTGATTTTCGGACAATGGTGTCAAGGTTTTCTTTCGTCTTTTAGGAAATCGTGCTAGCACATAGTTGCCCAATAGTTTATAAAGCAATTTATTTTCAATATGAGTTATGGGCTTCATTAAAATCTATGTTTCAATAATTTTATATATTTCCACATAATTTTTTTCGATATTCAAATTTGTATGACATTGTTTTTTTCAGCCAATGTTCGTTTTTGAAATCTTGTGCTTCCCCAGTGTTGGTTGTCATATACATCCTATTCCATTCTTTATGTACCTGGTGCTATAAAATACTTGTTTTCAATGAATGATTGTTTGAAGGATATTTTTATTTATCCATTTGATTTGTGTTCATGCATATTTTTTATATTTTCTTCTTATGTTTACTTCGGTGCGTTTTGTTTCAGTCGATGTTTAATAGTTTTGTGTATCAAACTTTGAATTCACTTAAAAAAAACCAAGAATTTAGAATTGTCAATGTGAACACGATATTTCATGAGTCATGATGTGAAAACAAATTTTAAAAACTATTTAGCACCTAAATACAAAATCATGAAACAGAAAATACAAAAAAACAAAAACGGAAAATAGAAACAAAGAAACATATTAAAGGAAAAAAAGGTTGCAAAAAAAATCGAAACATAAAAAACAAAACAGAGATCAGAAAGTAAAAACAAAAGACAGAAAACAAAGAAAGAAAACATGAGAAATAAAAACAAAAAACAGTAACATAAAAACTGTAAAAAAACATAAAACAGAGAAAATGAAACAAAATAAAACAGAAAACACAACTAAAAACATAAGAGAGAAAACAGGAGAAAGAAAAACAGAAAACAGAAACTACAAAATTAAAAAACCTGCTAAAAAAACAGAAAAAAAAGAAAAAAAAACACAAAACAGAAAATAGAAACAGAAAAAATAATCACGTTGATTAGTTTTGGTTTTCCAATTTTTATCATATCTCAAACCAATTAACCATATGCTTGACGCTAAGTCCCAAAAATCATTTTTTTTTTTTTTATAATACATATTTGATGTTTTTACTATTTGAAAAAACTCAAAAAATCTAAGTATTTGGAGGTACATTACTATATTCAAAAAACTTAACTATTGAAAATATTTTTTACATTTGTTGCGATTGTCGTCTTCATTTCCTCGATGACCCCCTTAAGAACATTCTCCACGGAGCCCAGGAGTTCTTTATGCATGCTCACAATCTCTTTTTGTCTCTCAAACTGTTTTTTGCCCGAGTTATCCAACATTTCTTCGACTTCTTTTACCGCATGTGACGAATTTTCTTGATTACCTTTGCGCACGACTCGCTTTCGTTTCCGAGTGGAGGCGAACTTATCCCCATTACAAGGCGAATGAAATCCCGTGCCCTTCTCATCATCTCCTTCATCCTCTCTCTTCTTCTTCTCCCTTTTGTCACATACATTTTTGTCAAATCCATGTACTTCCGCGAAGTTTGCACTCGTAGTTTCACCACCAACGTTACTTTTTTTTTTTTTGGATTTTCCTGAAGAATAACTGTATCTTCGTCATCGTCTAAATCTTCATCCACCTTTGGGGGGTCATCCCCGGTATCCCACGTAACCTTGGGGTTGATAGCGTCTCGCATTGGCAACCATAATTCTAATTCATCAAAAATTGCTTTAGGAAATGACGGTGGCAAACCATGTGTCTTCCTTTCTTTTTTTCCCATTGTAAAATAGGTGGCAACACCACTTCTCTCGTTATGATCTCTGATTTTTTTATACTCACTCATTACATTATTCCATTTGCGTTCGCACTCAGGCCAAAGTCGATGAACCCCACACTTTTCCATATTTTTGGCGAGATCCCCCCATTTTTCAGCCTTGCTTCCGAATTTAGCCTTTGCACTAATCTCTGGGTTTTGAAGAAACTCTTGTTTTTTGGCCTGGCACAACACCTCTACCTCGTCAAATTCCCACTTTTCGCCTTTAGTTGAGGGGGTTTCCGTGTTTTTTTTACGTCTTGGTGGGGTCATTACGGGTTTTTACAGTAGATTTGTGGTGGCTACTACAGGATTTGCGGAGAGAGGAGTAGTTAGTGGAGAAATTGTTGGTGGCATTTGCGCAGTATGCATAGAACAGGATGAGGTGTAAGAGAATATAGGATTAGAAGAGAGAGGATGTGTTAACGGATATAATGTAGGTGGCATTTGCGGGGTGTGCATTGAAGAGGGTGGGGTGTAAGAGAATACATGATTAATAGAAAAAGGATTTGTTAACGGATGTATTGTAGATGGCATTTGCAAGGTATGCATGGAAGAGGTTGAAGTATAAGATGAAAGATTGATTAATGACTCGTTTGTGTTAATGATATTATTATGAGATGCATTCTGCTTCCCTTTTTTGGACATGTTATCTGTGAGGAGAGCTGTCAAAATTGAAAGACACAAGTTTGATTGTAGTTAGAGAACCATTTCACTGTTTTCCCCTCTAAGTGAGCACCTCCCTCTCACTCCCTCTCCCTCTCCCTCTCCCACTCCTACTTTTTTTTCCTCAAAATACTCCCCTCTCCCTCTCCCACTCCCACTCTTGTTACATCAAAATCTGCCCCCCTCTCCCTATCCCTCTCCCTCTTCTCCTCCCTTACTTTTTCCCTCTAAATCTGCCCCTTTTTTCTCTCCCTCTCCCTCTCCCCCTTTTTTCTTTTTTTCTTTAGTGCACCCACGACCACACCCTATTATGGATCCCCCTTTTTCCCTCTAAATTTGCCCCCTTATTCTCTCCCTCTCCCTCTCCCTCTTCCCTTTTTTTCTTTTTCCCTCTTAATCTACCTCTTTCCCTTCTTTCCCTCTCCCTTTCCTTTTCGTTTTCCCTCTAAATTGCCCCCCCTCTCTCTCCCTCTCCCTCTCCCCCTCCCGCTCTTTGACCCTCTAAATATGCCTTCTTCTCCCTCTCCCTCTCCCTCTTCCTCTCCCTCTCCCTCTCCCTCTTCCTCTCCCTCTCCCACTCCCACTCCTTTTCCTTCTAAATCTGCCCCCCCTCTCTCAACCTCCCCCCCCTCCCACTCCTTTTCCCTCTAGATCTGCCTCCTTTCTTTCTCCCCCTCCCTCTCCTTATCCTTCGCCCTCTCCCTATCCCTCGCCCTCTCCCTCTCCCCTATCCCCCCTCTCCTTGACCCCCTCACCTGATATGATCTCACACAAAAAATCAGAGTGCAAGACTACAACGGAAGCAAAAAAAAAAATTATCACACGAGAACGAACTGTCCACAAAAGCCAATATATTTCATAGACATTTTCTCCCATAAAAGATTACTTCCTACTCCCTCTAATCTGCAGTATATAGTACAGTTACTGTGACGTCACTACTTCAAACTACAAATCAACCCAAATCATATAGTGCGCACTAAGTGCGTACCTGTCAATTTGCGTCAACAGCGAAACACAAAGAACTGCCGGTACAACTCACACGTACAACCAAAATTAACTAAAGACAAAACATACATACTAACCGTACACACCAAACTCAACATAACGTGGTCTTCGTCAAACTGAATCTCCGCGAAACCACGAAAACTATAATCCACTACACGAGTAAATAAAACCACCCGGGACCACTAACTTAGCGTAACGACAAATTAGCCCACTAACTTAACGTAACGATAATTTAGCCAGCCGGGCGACAGACCGCGACGGCCGACTACAACTTTGACTGAAAAAGACAGAATAGTCGGCCGCGCGACAGACCGCGACGGCTGATTACAAACTTTGACTTAACAATCCCCCTCTCAAACTTGTAATCATCACATCAAACCTAATTTAGGTCTCCCCCTCAAAAGTACATCATAAGCCGCGGCTTTCGTCAACATATCCGCAGCTTCCTCCAACGTCGAAACATACAAAAATTCAACTTCATTTGCCGTGACCAAATCGCGTACGAAGTGCCACTGAATCCTAATATGTTTTGTCCTTTTGTGAAAGACATGATTATTCACCAATGCCATAGAACTCATGCTGTCAGAAAATATTTTCATACAGCCAATTGAAATCCCCAATTCTCCAAGTAGTTCCTTAATCCAAATCGACGCCTTAGACGTATGACACGCAACCATATATTATGCTTCAGTTGAACTTAATGCGACAGTTGGTTGGAGTCGTGAACTCCAAGAATGTGCCGCGCCGCCAAAGACAAAAGCATATCCAGACGTTGACTTTCATGTATCAAAATCTCCACCCCAATCTGCGTCACAATATCCCACGCACTCCAAAGATGTCCGTCCAGATCGGAACAATAAACCAATCTCGACCGTACATGCAAGGTAACGAAATATCCTCTTCACGGCCTCCCAATGAATCTTTTTAGGAGCTTGACAAAATCGGCTCACGACAGAAACTGCGGCTGAAATATCCGGTCGCGTGGCCACACTTAAATACATTAAACTTCCAACGGCCTCATGATAGGGCACGTGGACAGTTTCCTCCTCCTCAAATTTGCGATATTGTAGTTTGGAATCTAGTGGTGTCAAAACCGGCTTAGAGTCCAACATAGCAAATTTAGTTAGTACTTCTTTGCAATATTGCGTTTGCGACAATTTAATATCTCCATTATCGTACCTTAAAACTTCCACTCCAAGAATATATCGTACGTCCCCCAAATCTGTGACTTTATAATGTAGACGTAGGTACTCCTTCAATTCCGCGATTCGCGTCAACTTGTCACATATCATCAAGAAATCATCCACGTAGACAGAAAATATAATTTGATCTTCCCCCTCACCATTTACGTAAACTCCAAAGTCTGAAACTATTCGGACGAATCCAAATTCAGTAAGGACCTTGTGTAATCCTAAATACCAAGTCTGCGGTGCCTGTTTTAGTCCGTACAAGGACTTTCGCAGCCGCCATACCTTCCCCTCCTTCGACACTACTCCCTCAGGAACTTTCATATAAACCTCCTCCTCTAAGTCACCATTCAAGAACGCCGTCTCTACGTCCATTTGGTGAATGTGTTTTTTGCCGGCAGCGGCAATAGCAATAATCATCCTCAAAGAATCAAACTTAACAACCGGTGCATATGTCATCGTATAATCTATCCCCTCCCTTGTCGAGCGTGCCTGGGAACCGGGAGGTTCAGGTAAGATGTCCAAGGAGGTGTGCATGAGAAACCTGGAATCCACCCCAAATGCTGATGCTTCCCTGGATCCGTGACAATGCCCATCTCTGTCCATTTACCCCCCCCCCCCAGGGATATGCATAGATAGTAAGGAGGAATGGAGTGGAAAAGAAAAGTACCCTGTACCCCCTTAGATTCGTGCTACTCCGCTGGAAGCCCACTAAATGCCACACTCCCAGCTACTCTCCAAAGAACAGGGAGGAAATGAGAGTCGTCCGATCCTTTCCGCAAAAACTCCGGACAAACCCAAAGATGACCACAAGAGTGTGCAAATAACTCCCACGCAGAAATATAAAAATAACAAATATCGGCTTTTCAGATTAAACAATATCACCTTGCCCCAGAGAATGGAATTAAAGATAGAAATAAATGATAATGGTGAAGCGAATTCTCATACCCCGGATTGCAACGATGACCAAACTCAGTAGAAGAAAACCTCTCCCAATGGCCCCGATGACAGGTATGAGTCTCCCTCACCCCTCTCGGTTCCACGGCAAGGATCCGACAAGACTCTACTTAGTTTCAAACAGCGAAAGTCCAAACCGCCCAAAGAGGAGATAGTGCCAACTACCCACCCGTGCTACGGTCTCCACAAAAGACAATCCAAAACAAAGATGGCAATAGAGTCAACGACACAATGCAACCGTTCTCAAACAGAAAGATTGATTTAATTCTTTGAGGTTTTCTCAAGAGACAGTACTGAAAAAGCAACTTGTCTCCTTCGGCCCCAAGTGCCTTATACAACCAGAGTTTGTCCTACTGCAAGTTCCAAAGTCAAAACAATGTGACAGGCCAATCAGCGGCCAGCAATTGTTATCGTCCTGACATAAAACAAAACAGACTGTACTACACTCAGGGCTAAAAGTTAGACGACTGGTTCCGGCTGGATTAGCGGCCGAGGGTCCTCCTATAATACACAAAATGGAAACAAAGTTCTGACTCGACGTAAAACCGCCTAACTTTGACCCAAACTCATTAATGCTTTGCCCGGATGTAGGGCCTAAACTAACATCCTACTGACAGCTAACAGTAGGATCTACGGGATAATCCCAAATGTTACGTGTCGTTCTCTAATGTATCCCTCTACTAGAGCTACATAGAACACACAATATAATGGAGCAGACACTTTGCAACGGACTAACTCCGCCGTTCGGCCTCCGTTTAAGGTGAACTAAATTGCGTAGGGCTCCAGAGTGAAAATATAAAGACCTGATCCGGCTAGTTTTCCTCTTCCTTTTCTGAACGCTAGAGTCCGTACAAAGTGGAATGAGGCCCCGGAACTCCTACGAGTGCAAATGTGCCGAAGATGCACACGAGCTTGACAACTGTCGAGCGTGCCTGGGAACCGGGAGGTTCAGGTAAGATGTCCAAGGAGGTGTGCATGAGAAACCTGCAATCCACCCCAAATGCTGATGCTTCCCCGGATCCGTGACAATGCCCATCTCTACCCATTACCCCCCCTCTAGGGATATGCATAGATAGTAAGGAGGAATGGAGTGGAAAAGAAAAGTACCCTGTACCCCCCCAGATTTCCCCCCCCATCTTAGTCCCACGTGACTAAGAGGATTAGACAGATTAGCCGCCAAACTCGCATTCCCCACAGAACCACGGATTTGCGGGTTAAGAGAGGGGCTCCCAATTCAGAGGTAGGCAGCAGTCATGCCACCCCTGGTGACAGCGTTCACACACCAACAGGAGGTTGGGTACGAAGGACACATGGCAGGCAGAGGAACAGGCTGGAGGGTTTGCAAAGTAAGTGAGGTGGAAAGTGGGTTCATCCTCTAACCCTCGCAGATGGCAAGGGGCCACATTGATCTGATTTTCTTTAATTTTGCGGCCATCCTTCCCTTCCTAGGTAAGATCCCCTTTGTTTGAGACCTCAACAACTTTCAGAATCACTCGTCCGGCCGAAATGTCCAAAGTATCCTTCTTTTGTTGCATGCGATACACAAAATCCTCGGGCACAAATCGACGTTGCCGGGGGACATAATTGCCGCTCCTTCGTTGGGAATACCAGAGTTGATCTCTATGCTGAGCAACTTGTAAATTGCCCATGGCCAGAGGTATTTCCCGCTGAAATACCTTAGCCCGGTCGGCAATCAGTTTCTCTACAGTACCCTGGTGGTCCATCTCCGGAAGAACAATCGCTTGAGCCGACGCAGCCCCTGGTAGGATGGGATGTCGGCCGAAGAGAATGAAGTAAGGGCTATAGGAGTGGAGAGATGCTTGCCTGCTGAACCTGTACCCCATGGCAATCCAAGGCACCCGTGTGTCCCACTCCCCCAAATCCTCTTCAACCGCATATTTCCGTAGTGACCGCTTCACTATCTGTACGCACCTCTCGGCCAAGCCGTCGGCTTGGGGGTGGTCTCGGCTGGTTAACCTGTGGTCAATGAGGCACTTCTCCAGAAGGTTAGAAAATTCTCCGGCAAACTCAGACCCCTGATCCGTCAGAACTTCGGCTGGGGCTCCAAATTGAGAGAACAATCTCTGCAAGAATGCGTCTGCGATTGCTTTGGACTCTTTACGGGGAAGAACCACCAATTCAATCCACTTAGAGAAGTGTTCAATCATGACCAGAACAAAATGGTCCCCCCTCTGGCTAATGGGAAGTGGTCCTAGCAGATCCAGTGACCATCTGTAAAACATCCCCCGGATGGGGAGGGAGTGAAGCTCAGTCCCACCCTTTTTGTCAAAAACTGCTTTTACCCGGTCAAAGGAAGGGCACGTCTGCACCACACGATTGACCTAGGCCCGCAACCCATGCAACCAATACGACCCTGTGACTAGCGAGGTGGTTCGTTTCTGTTCGAAGTGCCCGCATTGCTGGTGAAGCCGAACAATGAGCGTTTCCTGATCTGCCGGAGGAGGAACCACTTTCCTCGTCCCATCGGCCCATTTTCGAAGAAGGATGCCTCGGTCCCATTCATAAGCCGCCATTCGGTTCTGAACACGGGACAATTGACTTCCCGCAAGGTGGGATAGAGGAGAGCCCTTCTGGATAGATTGGAGGGAATCGCTCTCATTCCATATATCGTTCCGGCTGGCTCCAATGGGGGCATGCCCCTCTACATCTGCAGCAAAAGTTGACAGTTCTCCTTCGGCTCGAGGCAGCAAATAAAAGCAGAGGAAGCTCGGATAAGTCCCAGGCTGAGCTCAGGGTCCTCGTCATGTCGCGCGCCTGTAGAGTCTCTGGTGGAAGGGTCCATATTCCTGCTGAGTCCGTCGGCATTCCCATGAATCACCCCGGCTCTATGGATGATGCTGAACTCATATTCCTGTAAAATGAAAACCCATCTGGCCAGCTTTCCAGTCAACTTACTGTTCTCCATGATCCATTTGAGGGGCTAGTGATCCGTAATAAGGGTGAAGTGTACTCCATAGAGGTAAGGCCGGAAGTGCTAGATGGCCCAAACCGCGACGAGTAATTCCCCAAGGTAACTGTTGTAATTCCCTTCGGCTCTGTTATTACTCCGGCTTGCGTAGGCAACTACATACTCAGCCCCTGCGTCGTCCAATTGAGCCAAAATTGCTCCGAATCCAAACGTGCTCCAATCTGTATAAAGGAGAAAAGGCCGCTGGTGATCGGGCATCCGGAGCACAGGATGCTGTTTGAGGGAATTCTTCAGGAATTGGAACGCTATCTGCTGTACTTCCTTCCACTGCCACTCCTGGTCTTTTCGCAACAATTGATTCAATGGCTGAGCGTGGCTACTAAATTCAAGAATAAACCGCTGGTAATAGTTGGCAAGGCCCAGGAAAGTACGAAGAGCAGAAATGTCATGCGGGGTGGAAGAGCGTCTACGGCTGCCACCTTAACCATGTGGGGACCCACTGTCCCGGGGGTCACCTCATGACCCAGATAAATAATTTTCTGCACCCCAAAGATGCCGTTCCTCGGGTGACACTTCAAGCGCACTGCTTGGAGTGCCCGGAGAACGATCTGTATGTGCTCCAAGTGTTCTTCGAATGTCTTGGAGAAAATGACAACATCGTCGATATAACACCGTGCGAAATCAATTCCCCGGAGAGCCTCGTCCATGGCCCGTTGGAATTTGGGAGGTGCATTCTTGAGGCCAAATGGCATGTACAGCCATTCATATAGCCTGGATACGGCCCAAAAAGTAGTCCTCTCTCGGTGTTTCGGCTCCATTGCAATCTTGTGGAATCCATTTTTCATACCCAAAATGGAGTAAATGGTGGCCGTAGTAAGAGAGTCGAAGATCTCTTCCGAGGTAGACATAGGATAACGGTCGGAGACAGTCGCCGCGTTGAGCATCCGATAGTCCCCACACATCCGGAAATCTACAATTTTTTTGGAGGAGTCTTTCTTTAGCGGGAGCACGGTTGGTGAGGCAAACCCATGTAGTCTTGTACTCTCCTGAACCAGCCCAACTTCCACCAAAGTCTACACCTTTGAAGTGATGAACTCCTTCTCCTTGAAACTGAGAGGGTAGTGTTTCTGCCAAACAGTAGCCGTCTCGTCGATCAGGTCAATCCGAAAAGGAGTCCCTTTATAGATCCCTACATCGGTGTCACACCAGGCGAACACCTGCCAGTTCTCTTCTAACAGCTTGGAGAGCCAGGCTTTCTGCTGTGGGTCTCGCTGTTCACCTAGAGTCCAGTCCATCTTCCCGGGTTCCACTGCCGCCAATGCTTCCGGTGGTCTACCCAAGAGAGAGATGTCGAAGGTCAGCTCTACCTGTGGGTCTGTCCCTTGTTCGGCTGTTAACACGCTGCTGCTAACAATTTCCTCTAAGCTGTCCTGTTCAGAGACTCCGTTCCCCCCCACTAAAGAAACTCCTGGGTCCAGTGTGCCATTTCTCCCCCCCACTGAGGAAGTGGTGAATGTGAATTTTTCCCTCCTTGTCTCTCTCCCCCCCTCAAGCTTTAGAGTTGCTTGCATGGCTCACAACTGTGGAGCTTGAAGGTATGTTGTCCGTGATTCTGGAGACTGAAGGCTTGAGAAAGCCAGAGAATGTTTCAGCACCCAGGAAATTGCATTTAAATCCATGCTCTGTCCGATTAATCTGCACCTTTTTAAGGCCGATACCCCTGGCGCAGCTGTGATTCCCTGTTGAAACCCCATTGCTAGTTCCCGTTCTGTAATATTCGGCGCTGTCCACGTGGCGGTTGTACTGTCAAAGATCATTCCTGGTGCGCCCTTTCGGTAAGCGTGGCTGATAGGAAAAGATACCAGAGTTGGTAGGGCCCTCCGTGGATATCCAGGCTTATTACAACAAATGAAGGGTGCTTTGTCGGCTGTGATCGCCGGTGTGGCCATTCTCCCCGGTCCGAGGATCTGTTGGACCGTGATGTTGGGATCTGGAACCTGTGTTCTCAACAGCTGTTGGAGGATTGGAAGAGGAACCAAGTTGGTCCAATATGCCCGAACTTTGTGGGCTCTCGATCTGATCTGAGCTGCATCAAAAACTATGGGAGTCCCTAGAACCTTGGTCACTTGGTTCCAGCTGTTGACTACCTGTTATCTCTTATCATCTGTGGGGTGAACGTTCTCCAAGACGTACCCCACTGGTGTGTCCTGGCGTTCCTGTAACCCTGTTATTAGTCTGGTCATTTGAAAGAAAGTTCTGCTACGGACGTCCTGGTGTCCTCGGCCCTGTCCTGCTAACGAATATCCCTGGCATGGCCATCCAGCGACCACTAAGTCTACCCTTCCGAGCTTTTCCAAATGGGAATCCGTGATATTATCCACATTTTGGGGAAGCGTGCAATGAGAGTTAGACATGGCGGACATCGGGAGTTGCTGTGGGTAAAGTTGGTGCAGCTGTTGCAGGAGGTACTCACTGACTGCACGGGCGTCGGGGTCAATCTCGACTGCCGAGTAAGTTTGTACTTGGTATCCAGCTTTCAGGACAGCTTCCAGATCGGAACTAATGCCAGAAAATAGGGATAGGATCCTAAGTCCTGAAAGCGGGATTTGTAGTGACACCATTTGTCGATTAAAGTCTTTCCCTTTGTTAGGAACCATTGGAAGTTCCGACCGGGGGACTTTTGCTGCTTTGGGTGATATTGCAGCCAAGCTCCTGTCCACTTCCCACCTCCCGCCGAAGTGTGGCCATCTGTAGCAATCGGTTCTGATACTCCCTTTCCCACCGCTAAGAAATAGGGAATTGCTAGATAGAATCAGCGATATCGTTAGAGTATTTGAACAGCTCCGAGGGGGTTGAGGCAGAGTAGACGGGATAGCATCCAGACACCGGAACAGTCGTTTTTCCCCGGTTCCACAAATCTAAGGGGACCACCACTTTTGTGCCTTCCGGATCCTCAAGGTCTGAGACTGTAACTTGTTCCTTCCATACGCTCAACTCCATGTTCAACCTTGTCCACGTAGCCATACCCAACAAAATTTCAAATTGCTTACCTTCAACCACTAGGAAGGGAAGCCGAATCTGCACATGCTGGCCTGCGTCGTCAGCAAATTCGATTTCCATGGCTTTTATGATCCCATATACTGGTTGGCTGCCACTGCTGACTGTGCTTAAGCATATGTCACTTGGACTAATTTTTGGCCGGAGTTGCTGATGTAGTTATTAAGTTTGGAAGAGCTCCGGTATCCACCACTGCATCTTGGTACACGCCGTATCCATTAAGTTTAAAATTTCCCGTCCTGTTTGTTGTTCTACAACCACCGGTGCAGGTGGAGGAGCAGCAATAGTAGTAGAAGTAGACATGATACACTCTCAGAAGCTATCAAGAATCCTACCAAACAGCTGTTCTTAAGCGCTCACTGTAACTCTGAGACCTCCATAAGTCCTCAGAGTGGACAGCTTCCAAGAAGCCTCTAGGATAATCCTGACCCCTTTGTGTTTAAGCAAAGATAACTGCCACCCTGGCAGACAAAAACGCTGACCAACTGCCACCAACATCTTGTTGTTTGTCCTGCCCTTTAAAATTTGAATTACCTATGCCGCACATGGTTCTACGTCACCACCTATGGCCTCGAGAAGGTTTGAATTATTGATGTAGTCGTTGAGGCCGG
>JBBHKE010000303.1:49118-101003 GCA_037447655.1 Zygnema cylindricum | reverse complement strand
GGATCCGTGAGGGTGGGCCTGTGACCTGTTGTTTTGTGACTACCACACCAACTGAAGATGAAGATGATGCTCGAGTAGTCATCACAGAATTAAGATAAGCAAGAAGCTCTCACAGATGCTCAAAAAAATACATACAACTTTGGAACACAACCAAAGATAATTTAGGCAACCAAATGGCCTACAAATCTGACACAATGCAAATAATATACAAAGGAACACAAGCGCAAATTTACACAGAAATCTGCAAATAGATCTGAGATATATTCTCAGTTAGAGGATATCAAAAATGTCACAGTATAATTTTGATACAACAAGTTCCTAATTCTGAAATGGCTAAGTCCTATTCTTATACCTAAAAGATCCATTCTTCCAAGAGCTAGTAGCAACATACTGCCCTAACTAAACAAAGGAGGCATACCAGCCATGCATCAATAATATCTACTATCTAAAAGAGGATACCTGAATGTGTCAAGGTATGTCATATAGAATGAATCTGAAATGAGACACTAATCAAACAAAACAAGCTTCTGTACAAACTGGAGATAAGTAACGTCACAGTACACCGTGTACAAACACGTCAGATAATTACAGACGTGGTCCCGGATGACCACCTTTCGTCGGCAGCAAATCTTCACCGTCTTTCATTTCGAAATTTCATCCAAGATGAAACTTTTATGTGACACTTCGGTCTTTATGGTAAATCTGAATAGTGCGAACGGATCATTGTAGAGTGTCTCATTTACCGACGCGTGTCTTGAAGTGTGTCACACCGTGAACTCCCTCACTGTTCACTGTAACATTAATTCTGGTACATACTGAATTAGACTTTCACAAAATATTCTAAGTAATGAGAAAACACTCCCCTCACCTATGAAGCTTAGTGAGGACTAAAGCTTTCAAAACAGCAGACCTTTGCCCCTACACTGGTGTATCTTGATCCTATTGGGGAGTTTGAAATTTGGATCACTACAGATGCATGTGATAAAGGTCTAGGTGCATTGAATAATCAAAAATTCGGCAAACATTTTCATCCTATTGCTTTTTAGTCCAAGAAATTCAATGATGTTGAAAAAAACTATCTGGCACTGGAAAAGGGATTACTTGCAATAGTTCATGCATTGGTGAAATGGCTTTGTTATTTGCATAATAAAAAATTTACAGTTCAATGTGATAATTTGGCACTCTCCTATCTACAAAGATTAAGTGATGCACATATTATGATTGACAGACAGGTTAGGTGGATGCAGATATTGTCACATTTTAAATTTAATGTCAAACATATTCCTGGAAAGACCAATGTACTCGCAAGCCCTTTAAGTAGATGTTTTGAAATAAGTGTGATGTTTCGGGATGAATTGGTTTTAGATGCTGTTAGAAATGGTTATGATAAAGAATTTTATTTTGCTGTGATTTGTAAGATTATTTTGTGAAGGAATTTTGACACATTGAATGTGAGGCATGTTAAAAACTTTAGAATAGAATATTGTTTACTGAATTTGCAAACAGATGAGAGATTATGCATTCTTGAAGTAGGAGACTTAAAAAAACAACTTTTACGGGAAGCTTATGAGCATTCAGGACATCTAAGTCGAGATAAAACTCTTAGTCGGTTGAAGAGTAGATTGTTTTGGCCCGGGATGGCAAATGAGGTGTCGAAACACGTGGAATGTTGTGTCCCTTGTCAGCAGATTAAACTTAGTAACCAGAAACCTACAGTTCTCTTAAAACCTTTAGATATCATCAAAAGACCATGGAAATGTGTCAGTAGGGATTTTATTATCTTGTTGCCAACCACATCTAAAAGAAATGACATTATCATGGTCGTAGTAGATAGGTTCAGTAAAATGCCAATGTTTATCCTTTGCAAAACTACTCATCCACTTGTAGTTATTGCAAAGTTATATTTTGACAACGTGGTCAGATATCATGGGGCTCGACTCTCTATAGTCAGTGATAGGGATACTAGATTTACGTCTGCATTTTGGAAAGAATTGCAGCAAAATTTAGGCACTGAATTAACAATGAGTACCTCTTATCATCCTCAAACAGATGGACAAACACAAAAGATGAACCGTACACTGGAAAAAATGCTAAGGACTGTTTGGAGTGGAGTTCAAAACAAGTGGGAATGTAAACTACCATTAATGGAATTTGCATACAATTCATGTAGACATGCTTGTACAAGATTCTCACCGTTTGAAGTTGCATACGAATATCAACCGAGAGAAGCATTAGACTTAATAACATGGGTCACTCAAGAGAGTAGGGGTTTTGGAACGAAGTTTTGTGAATGCATTCAAAAGATTTGGAAAACAGTTAGGGATGCATTAGTGGAGGCACAAAGAAGAAAAGAATAAAATTCTAACCCTAAACGAAGTGATTGGGTGGTAAGTAAAGGTGACAAAGTTTGGCTTTCAACAACTCATTACAGGTGCAAGATCGAGGGAAAATTAGATCTTACGAGGAAATTCGCTCCTAAAAACTGTTGTTCTATTACCACCGGTGCAGGTGGAGGAGGAGCAGTAGTAGTAGAAGTAGACATGATACACTCTCAGAAGCTATCAAGTATCCTACCAAACAACTGTTGTTAAGTGCTCACCAATTCTTATATAAGCATCCAAACCTCACAAAACTCTATCAGAATATAGAGTAGCATAAACACTGATAACTCCCAAAGTTTCAGCAAAATTGACTTGACAACACTCAAGATATATTACTTAAAAGTTTCCCAAAAACTGTCAGCAGTTTTACTACTTGGAAGTCTGGATACATAATATGTTATGAGTCCTAAGTCTTATGCTTGTGTTGAACTGGCAACACCAGTGTACTTGAGAGGTACATCAAACCACCAAGCTACCACTAATCTGTCAAGCTACCATTGAGCTATCACTAAGCTACCACTGAGCTATCATTAAGCTAACTAGAATAGTATCTATCGCAATTGCTCTATCCTATACAAAATCACATTAAGAATATCAGACGTTGCGTTGTCCTGTCTGTGTTGCAGCTTCGCTGCTCTACTGCTGCGCTGCTCTGCTGTATAGCAGCTGCTCTGCTGTATAGCAGCTGCGCTGCTCTGTTGTATAGCAGCTGCGCTGCTCTGTCTGTAAAGCAGCTGCGCTGCTCTGAGACTGAAAGCTTTCCAAAAAGACAACACTCCCCTAAAGCTTTTGACTCAGTATCCTGGCGCAGCTGCGGTGATAAACTAGCGCAGCATCGCAGCATAACAATATAGCAATTAGCAAGTCACCCAGTCCCATTACCTCAAAATAGTGGAATTATCGCTGAGTGACAGTATAGCAGTGCAGCAATTCAACTATTCACTTAATCCCACTGCGTCCCTACAATACTTCAGCTTAGGAGCAGGAAGGGCTTTAGTGAGCATATCAACAATCATTTTTGCATCTGGCAAATAACATAATTTAATCACTCTAGAGAACACCTTCTCTCTTACAAAGTGTAATCGTACATCCATGTGTTTGCTTTTGAAGTGATGACTCGGGTTAGAAGCAATGGTAATGGCAGCCTGGTTATCACACCAGATTACCTGTGGATCAAGTAGCATGTATCATAGTTCTTGTAATATGGATTTTACCCATAAGAGTTCTTTGAGGGCCGAGCTTGCTGCCATATATTCTGACTCCATTGTCGACTGTGGTGTAACCTTTTGAAGTTTGCTGCTTCAGCAGCAAGTACCGTTCCCAATTTGTAGAACGAATCCCGTGGTGGATTTTCGGGTTGGCATGTGGCCATAGTTTGCATCACTCCATGTTAGCAGCTTGACTTCTCCTCCGCCTAGAGTGAGTTTGAGATCTTTGATTCCTGCGAAATATCTTAAGACTCTCCTTGCTGCATCAAGATCAGATTTTCTCGGATTTTCTAGACTCCTCCTCAGTACCTCGACTGCTGCAGCAATGTCAGGACGGGTAAAGTTCATGAAATATATTAAGCTTCCCACTATCTCTCTATAAGGTATTATTGTCATATGATCATTCTCCCCTGACTCTAAATACTCGCTAACAATGACACCTGGTTCTATCTCTTCTCCCTCTAACTTTTGCCGAAACTCCATTGGAGTTAGACATCCTTTTGCCCACCGCATTCCGTACTCATCCAACATGTTTCCAATAGCCTCTTTTTGAGTCAATTTTATTATTTTCCTATTTTTAGCCCTCTTTACCTGGATACCCAAAATATATTTTGCCTCACCAAGGTCTTTCATCTCGAACCGTGAGTTTAGAGCAGTTTTGATTTTGTTAATTTCAGCCATTGATTTGCTAATTAATAGCATATCATCTACATATACTGCTATATACACTATCCCATTTTCACCCTTTAGAACGTAGACAGAGTGATTAGAACTTATCTTTTGAAATCCTAGACTAGTCAAGAATTCATCAAGCTTTATATTCCATTGTCTGGGGTCGTGTTTTAGGCCGTACAAAGATTTAGCAACTTGCATACTAAGTGCTCTTTTCCTGGTTCCACATACTTTTCAGGCTGCTGCATGTAAATGGTCTCTTCTAGTTCTCCATGCAAAAAGGCCATTTTTACATCCATCTGATGAATTTCCATATCTTCTATAGCAGCTAGGGACAGCAAAATCCTAACTGTTGGAAATCTTACAACCGGAGAAAATGTTTCTTCAAAATTGATTCCTTCCTTTTTATTGTACCCTTTCGCCACAAGTCTGGCCTTATAGCGTTCAATGGTGTTATCGGGATTTAACTTCACCTTGAATACCCATATGCTGCCGATCGCTTTTCGGTCTGGAGGAAGGCCCACGAGCTCTCATGTTTGAGCCTCCATGATCGACTTCATTTCGTCGTTTGCCGCCTCAATCCAGTGATTCCGCTCTGGTGATGAGAAGGCCTCTTGGATGGTCAAGGGCTCCCCTGAGACTGCCGCGTAGGCAAAGTGAGAGTTTGCTTGTAGGCGGCTTCTTGATCTTCTTCCCTCCGGAAATTCTGAGGCTGAGATCATCGGATGCCGCGCATTGTGCTGATTGCACTGATTGCGCTGGGGGCAATCCGTGTGTATTGACTGCTCTTGGTCCGTGTGGACCCGAAGTTGGTGAGGAACTTGGAGAGAGTCTGACTCCGGAGTCATTACCAGAGTTTGTGGAATCTGCGAGACAATTTCCTGCATGCAATCTAAGATGACATACTCCTGTACTTTTTGTTGCTTTTGTTGCTCTGTCATTTGAAATAAATCTATGGAGTCTAGTTCATCCTTATGATGTTTCTAGCTACAACCATTTTCTGCCTTTCAAACACAAAGACTCTATAACCTTTTGAGTGATCATCATATCCTAACAGAATACCCGGTAATCCCTTCGGTTCCATTTTCCATCTATCTATAGACGTATCCAATATAAAGCATTGACTACCAAAGACCTTGAATGGCTAACATCTGGTTTGCTACCTGTCCAGATTTCGTTAGGAGTTGTTTCTACTGATCTTGATCCTATCCTATTTTTAATATAAACTTCACAATTTAGAGCCTCAACCCAAAATTTTAGAATCACAGTTTTATCTGCGAGCATAGACCTAGCGCTTTCCGTGAGAGTTCTATTCAGTCTTTCCGACACCCCATTTTATTCCGGTGAATATGGAACAGTCAATAGATGACTAATGCCTTCCTCGAGTAAAAAGGTTTCAAATTCTTTCGATATATATTCACCACCATTGTCCGATCTGAGCAGCAAAATAGATTAATTATGAAGTTTTTCAGCCCATGCTTTATAGTGTTCGAAGTGACCAAACACTTCACTCTTCTCCTTCATGAAGTAAACTTTTGTAAACCTGGAGAAATCATTTGTGAAGGTGACCAAGTATTTCATCCCTCCGGCAGATGGAACCTTCGCCGGACCAAAGACATCCGAATGAATTTGTTGTAAAAGTTTCGTTGACCGATGCTCAGACTCCTTAGGAAATGACAACCTGTGGATTTTGCCTTAAGCGCAACCATCGCAAGTTTTGACCGGCCCATCTGTGATTGATACACCCTCTTTTTTTCTTGCAATGACCATTTTCCTCAAACTATCATAATTAACATGGCCTAATCTTTTATGCCACAACTCATCTGAGTGCAAAACACCAGAGTACAAAACATCATTCTCTTTTGTATTGGTTAATCCATGCGATACATCTTGCTACTATCTGTAGTACCTGTAACCGCAACCTTGCCATTTTTGCTAACAACCTACCGACCATTTTTCAAATTAACCTGAAAGCCTTTGCTCTCTACCAACGACGTAAAAAACAAATTTTTCTTAAAGTCAGGCACAAATAAGACATTGTGAAGAGTCATTTCAATTGCTTTTCCTTCTACATCAACTAGTAAGGATACATCACCCACAGCACGAGTTTGGACACTCATTCCACAAGCATAATAAATATTTTTCTCCGGCGTTGCTTTCAAATTTTTGAAGATGGTCTTGTTCCAGCACATGTGGGCTGACGCTCCTCTATCCATTATCCATCCGGGGTCCTTGGCGCCCTTCATTCCAGCCGCCATAGCGAATAGATCCGTATCGTCCTCCGTAGAAACCGTCAAAGTCTCGTCTTGGAGAGACGAAGAAGTTGAAAATAGTGCATTTCCACGAGGTGTAGTCCCCGTGAAGCCTTTGTAAAACTGGCTTTGTTGCCATCCCGGCCGGTATAAACCTGTATCGTTAGCTTTTTTAAGCTTAGGACAAAATTTGTATCCATGACCTCTCTCACTACAATAAAAGCATGCATTGTTGGATTGTCTATTTCCACTTTGATTAAAATGTCTGAACTGATTAAACTGATTCTTTTGCTGATTAAACTGTCCTTTTCTCTCAAAGTCTGAATTAAAAGCCTCTACTTGCTCAGCATTGAGAATATTAGATGTAGCTTCCTCCTCTAGTAAAATATTGATGGCTAACTGTAAAGTCCAGCTAGCTTTTTTTTTTTTGTTTGAGCATGTCAGATGCTCCTTTCATACTACGAGGGAGACCCCTCATGAGCAATGCCGCCTATTGAAAAGGAGGAAACACCCCACCTGCACAAGCATGTGCATCTACAAGGATACGAAATTTGTTAGAATATTTAGCCATTGTACCGCCAGTGTACTTATAGTCCCAAATTTTTCCAGCCAATAGAAGCTCTTCTTGGACATTGGCCTTTTCATAATCACTTTTAAGAGATTTCCAGATATCAATTGTTTTTTTCATCTTTATCCGAGACATAGCTAAGTCCTCAGATATACAAAATTTCAGAATAGAACGAGCTTGCGTATTTTTCTTAGACCATGATGGATCAGATTCATCCAGCGAACCATCCAATATATCCAAAAGATTGACATTTTCAAAATGTGTTTCCACCATATCCGCCAAGTAAACATACTTATCCTCGGAAAAGATAGGAATTCTTGATGTCAGGCCCATAACTTGTTGTTCTACAACCACCGGTGCAGGTGGAGGAGCAGCAGTAGTAGTGGAGCAGCAGTAGTAGTAGAAGTAGACATGATACACTCTTAGAAGCTATCAAGTATCCTACCAAACCACTGTTGTTAAGTGCTCACCAATTCTTATACAAGCATCCAAACCTCACAAAACTCTATCAGAATATAGAGTAGCATAAACACTGATAACTCCCAAAGTTTCAGCAGAATTGACCTGACAACACTCAAGATATATTACTCAGAAGTTTCCCAAAAATTGTCTGCAGTTTTACTACTTGGAAGTCTGGATACATAATATGTTATGAGTCCTAAGTCTTATACTTGTGTTGAACTAGCAACACCAATGTACTTGAGACGTACATCAAACCACCAAGCTACCACTAATTTGTCAAGCTACCATTGAGCTATCACTAAGCTACCACTGAGCTATCACTAAGCTAACTAGATTCGTATCTGTCGCAGTTGCTCTATCCTGTACAGAATCACATTAAGAATATCAGACGTTGCGTTTTCCTGTCTGTGTTGCAGCTTCGCTGCTACGCTGCTCTGCTGTTGCGCTGCTCTGCTGTATAGCAGCTGCTCTGCTGTATAGCAGCTGCTCTGCTGTATAGCAGCTGCGCTGCTCTGTTGTGTAGCAGCTGCGCTGCTCTATATGTAAAGCAGCTGCGCTGCTTTGAGACTGAAAGCTTTCCAAAAAGACAACAAGTACATCGTGTTGATATTTGGGTATTTTCTAGGTCTTTATTAGATAGAAAAGAGTAGAGGCAGTCTGCCCCTGACTCCCTTCTCCAAGCCCCCACACTTGTCGTAGTCACTGAAGGCTGGAGAGGGAGCTAGAGCCATGGCTGCCTAAGCTCTCCAGAGAGACAGGAATAGATAATATAGGTATGTTTACCAAAATGGTATTTGACGGACCTAGGAATTGATCCTGGTACCTACCGTCAGTGAATCGTCCCGTAGACGTTAGCTTTGTCCATTTAGTCTAGGACTAGTGCTATTATATGTAGGGTTTGATAGATATTTATATAGTTACAGGTAGGGAATTCCATTTAACTTGATTACGGTATTCAGGGCATAGAAACAGCTGTACTTTTAGCACCGGACGAAATAAATAGTACGGACATTTATTTCGACGGTCCGTTTTAGTTACGATGTAAATCGGACGGCCGTGGTAAGCGCCGACATCGCGGAAAGGAAAATTTGGCAGTTTGCAGACGCCGCCACTCCGGATGACACGTGGCAACATCGTACGGGATTACGGAATTTCCGGAACGGCAGAAAACAAATCCGGGAGTGACAAATGTCGCACTATGGCGACATTGTACAATGTACGTACAGAAAGTACTCCGGCACTTGTACTTTCTTGTACGGTACCGTTTTCTGACGCGGCATGACCTGGCGCCACGTGGAGAGATAAGATTTGGAGGCAGGAATTCCGGAGAATACAAGAGCGAATCCGGATAGGACATATGTTGACTTATTAGCCATGTCGTACGATGTCCGTACAAAAGGTACACCGGCATTTGTACTTTTTTGTACTATACAGTAATGTGATTGGTTCGTACCTCAGTACTAGAGGGTTTAGAGAGGGGTTTAGGACTTAGAATATTTCTGGTAGGTAGCTGCCTCTCCAAGAGAGCACCTTGTATAAATGGCAAACTTTGGCCAGCCATAACTATCAATTCAGTTGACCAAATTCAGTGATTCTTGTTGCTGCGGACTCAAGGGTGTCCAGGCTACACAAGGTTGTAGTCGGTTATATTATTTGCCTGCCTGGGTGGCTGCATTTCTAAGAGAAAGTCAAAGTGGGGAATGTTATCCTAAACTACTATTCTAACTTTGCATTCTGTAGTGAAACTGAGCACACAGAAAGTCTTATTTCACAAGGGTGAAGCTGTAATGGGGTTATGATTGTCAAGGGGTCAATCATTTGGGTTTATATTAACTTAGAGTCGGCACTATCTAAATTAGCTTCCTTTGGACCTACGAATTCTGTGTGGCAATGGAGCCCATAGAATTTCACATCGGACCATTTACTTTAATCGAGATGATATCGTTAGTTGCTGCCAAATTGGACTTTCTGCCTTTCAACAAAAAATCATCCAGTGATACACATCAGTTAGCTGAAACCAGCAAATCGTTGACCAAGAAACCTGAGGTCTACCGGTTGGTAATTTATTGGGTTTGTCAACGGTTTAAGGTCAGTGATATTGTCCATAGCCATTTCCAGCCATGGATTTACCCTCGGAAGCACCACAAACTACCCCAAAAACAACCTACTTTGAATCCACTCAGAATTCTACAGAATAAAAAAAAACATTTTAAACTACATTAATAGGTATTTTCTAGGCCACTTAGTATTCCCAGCAATTTTCATATATAAATACCAAGCTGACCGATCACATCACTCACTCAAATTTGCAAAAAAACAGTTTGCCAGAACTTTGATAAATTTGACCAACTTTACAATGAAGCCCCAGTTAAAATAGACACACACTAGGTCTGCAAATTTGCATTAATATTTTTAATACAATGAGGAACACACATGCAAAATATCAGATAGTTCGGCTGATAGATGTGTGAGCAATTCTCAGATGAAATTAACAAAAATGACCAAAAACAGATTTGGTACAGAAAAGTTCCTCAGTCCAAAAATGACTAAGTGTCCTACAAATAGTGTTGGGTATCGAGAACCACTTGCCGATGTTCGATATGTACCGAATTTTAGGTACCCGATAATCGATATATCGCCTCAATATATCGATTATCGAAATATCGCGATATTTAGCTGATCTATCGCTGATATAATATATCGCGATATATCGAATGAATTTCGAGTTTTATTTTTTTTGTAGTCTGCTGCCAGTACTACTGCTTCTGTAGCTAGTAGTACTGGCGGCAGGTGCTAGTACTAGTGTTGTAGCTACTACCAGCTGCAACACTAGTATTAGCATCTGCTTCTAGTACTAGCAGTTGCTGCACTAGTGCTAGCAGCTACAGCTAGTACTACTTGTTGTAGCTAGTACTACCAGCTGCACCACAAGTGCTAGTAGCTGCTAGTGTTGTTCTACAACCACCAGTGCAGGTGGAGGAGCAGTCAGAAGCTATCAAGAATCCTTCCAAACAGATGTTCTTAAGTGCTCACCAATTCTTATACAAGCATCCAAACCTCACAAAACTCTATCAAAATGTAGAGTAGCATAAACACTGATAACTCCCAAAGTTATAGCACAATTGACCCGACAACACTCAAGATATAATACTCAGAAGTCTCCCAAAAAATGTCTGCAGTTTTACTACTTCGAAGTCTGGATACATAATATGCTATGAGTCCTAAGTCTTATACTTGTGTTGAACTGGCAACACCATTGTACTTGAGAGGTACATCAAACCACCAAGCTACCACTAATCTGTCAAGCTACCATTGAGGTATCACTAAGCTACCACTAAGCTATCATTAAGCTAACTAGAATCGTATCTATCGCAGTTGCTCTATCCTGTACAGAATCACATTAAGAATATTAGATGTTGCGTTGTCCGTACGGACCATATCAAACATAATCATGGTTGCCTTGTCCTGTCTGTGTTTAAGCTTTGCTGTTGCGCTGCTCTGCTGCTGCGGTGCTCTGCTGTATAGCAGCTGCTCTGCTGCTGCGCTGCTCTGCTGTATAGCAGCTGCTCTGTTGTATAGCAGCTGCGCTGCTCTGTCTGTACAGCAGTTGCGCTGCTTTGACTGTAAAGCAGCTGCGTTGCTCTGAGACTAAAAGCTTTCCAAAAAGACAACAGCTAGTACTACGAGCTGCAGCACTAGTAGTTGCAGCAGCTGCTAGTACTACGAGCTGCAGCATTAGTGCTAGCAGCTGCAGCTAGTACTACAAGCTGCAACAGTAGTGCTAGCAGCTACTAGTACTACGAGCTGCAGCAGTAGTGGTAGCACCTGCAGCTAGTGTTACCAGCTGCAGCACTAGTGCTAGCAACTACGAGCTGCAGCACTAGTATTAGCAGCTGCTGCTAGTACTACAAGCTGCAGCACTAGTGCTAGCAGCTGCAACTATTACTATCAACTGCAGCACTAGTGCTAGCAGCTGCTGCTAGTGCTACTATTCTACGAGCTGCAGCACTAGTGCTATCACTTGCAGCTAGTACTACCACCTGCAACACTAGTACTAGCAACAGCTGCTAGTATTACCAGCTGCTAGTACTACCAACTGCAGCACTAGTGCTAGCAGCTGCAGCACTAGTACTAGTAGCTGCAGCTAGTACTACCACCTGCAGCACTAGTACTAGCATTAATAGCTACTAGTATAACTGCTAGTACTAGCTGCAGCTGCTAGTACTAGTGCTACTTGGTAGTATTACCTACTATTCCAAATTTGTGATATTACACTTCTAATTATAACATCAATAAAATTAAAAATCCAATTTTTTTACCATTCAAAAAATGCAATATAATTCGAAAACCAATTCCAAATATATAATATAAATCAATATGTGGCCACAAGTAACCCATATTTTCACATTAATGTTAATTATTTATTTTCCCAAATTTCAAATCTAATTCCCTAAATGAAAAATATTCAAACTCGCAAATATTTCAAAATTCGACATGTCTAAAACATTTGTTTAGTTTGACATCTCTCACATTCAAACATATGGTTATTTTATAATCCCAAAATCCCAAATTTTATACTTTCCCAAGTTTCCAATATTTGAAATCCAAATGTAAATTACACAATGTTTCTAAAAGTAATAAACTGAAATTCAAACTCTCATAACCGTGCACCATACAAATCTTCTAAAAAAAACATAATTTTGCATAATCATTTTTTGTTGGGTAAATTATTCCACCAATCTCCAATTTCTTTTCCCGTTTCGTTCTGATGTTTCTTGGAAACAACCTTATTGTTATCGTTGTCGTTAATATCTCCCTCTTTTTCAATCTCCTTTCCTTTGTCATCATGAATATTAATGAGCGATTCTGTTGCTTGCCATGATCATTTCAAGAAAACAAGTATTTCAACCGATTCCGGAGTCAACTGGTTTCGCTTAATCGAGCTTATTTGACCGCCATGAAAAAAATTCGCTCGGGAGGAGCCGAAGTGGCCTGTATAGCTAAAATGATTCGAGCCAAAAAGCTGAATGTTGGAAACAACTTTTTGTTTTTGGCCCACCACTTCAATGGGTTTGCCCGTTCGTGTTGTGAGTGTTCTAAAACACTTTTTCCTTTGTAAATTTGAATTTCTTGGAGCAAATGCTCCTTAAACTCATCTCGCGTGAGTTTCGAGGCCAAAAATTTTGAACGGTTTCGATAACCGAAGAAATGGGATGCTCTTTTTGTAATGGTATGAAAATGTCATCCTCATCATCATCTTCAACTTCATTCACACCTTTCTCATTTGAATTGTTTCCAATCTCCATCATCAACCCATCATTACCACCCTTCGAATGTCCAATTAATTCGGCATCCATGTCAAACTTTCCTAACATCATGTTGACAATTTCTTGCCATACCTTATCTATCTCTAAAGGTGTTAAAAATCCTAGGTTTTTCGTCCTAGGATCTAGTGCAAAAGCAATAAACATCGTCATCGGGAGAGTTTTTAACTCACACGTTCCAAATTGACCCTCAAAATCGGTTATCATCGTCTTCGCAATTGCATAAATTGCCATATCATCACATCCTCCATTTGATGTGTCATCCACTACTTTTTTTAGTCCTTTAAGTAGTGAGTGGACAATTACCGGCACCCAACTCAACGCTACATAACTTTCCCCTTCCAACACACGTAGGGCAACAATGAAAGGTTTTAAAACAATCGCACCTCTCTCAATGATCATCAATGCTGAAATTCTATACGCTCCATTGCCCACAAACTCGCAGATCCAAAAGAAGATAATCAAGATAGTGCCGACCCCAAGTTGATATAAACCCAAATGAATGATCCTTTGACAATTTGAACCCTAATAAACCTTCACCCCTGTGAAGAGAAGACCTTCTGTGTGCTCAGTTCCACCACAGAATGCAAAGCTTGAATATGTGTTTTGGACAATATTCCACACTTTGACTTTCCCACTGAATAAGTTCCACCCTGGCAAGCAAAGAATTTGACCAACTACACCCCTATGTAGCTTGGACTCCCCTGAGTTCGCAACAAAAAAAATCACTGAATTTGCTCACCCGAGCATTAAGTTATGACTGGTCAAAGATGACCTTTATAGTTACAAGCTCTCTTAGAGAGAGGTACCAAAATATCACTAAGTCTTAGTCTGCCTACTCATGACTACTTACTACTAAACCCTAGTCCCAGAGGAACACTATATAGTACAAGAAGGTACGATGGGCGATGTACTTATTGTACAGCCATTGTACGACATGGTCTACAAGGTGACATGTGCCAAATCGGGAGCCATGGTTCCTCCTCCCATCTTTTTCGGTGTCAAATAATGTGGAGCCACGTGGCACCGCGTGACGCTATCCCCAAAGGCCGCCGAAAGCTTATTGCGGGTGGCGGCTGTAATGGTGGCTGTCCGATCAGTTGTATTTATACGGCTTCGATTCGCTTCCATGTATGAATTGATTAATGCGCGTTTTCGTTAGTTTGCTGCGAATTAGTCCTTTGAATCAATAGTTAAATACGCGTGAAACGTTCCACGTGTATTGTTTCGTTAGTGACTTAATGGATAAGACGATGGTCTATTTAGTAGCCTACATACCCCGGTTCAAATCCGGCCAGCGGCAGTATTTTGCTAAAACTAGTAAAACACTTTCTAATTCATTCTGCCTCCTCTTAAATGATGCGCCAACCATGGCGTGCCTTTGGTCCTCTCTTTCTCTCTCTTTACATTCTAACTAAAATATAGAAGTGAACTATTAGTCACCTCTTTTTAACACTCTATTCATTTTTTCCAATACAGACCTAGAAAATACATAAATTTCAACACTCCCTTTATTTTCTAGTCTACTTTCTTTTCAACTCCCACTAATCACAATTTTTTTTTTCTTCTTTTTCTTTTTCTTCTTTCTTTTCTCCTCATAAAATTCTAAGTGAATACCCTTGTATTTAAAGAAGTGTATGAGATGAACCGAAATAATAATTACATCACACATTTTATTTTGCATGCCATTTTTCATAAATCCGAGAAAATACTTTATCCACCTCATTTCTTTTCCATCCCCAATAAATCCAATTTCCTCTTGCAATTCAAATAGCCAGCCCCATCTCCAATCTGCAACACACAACAAGATGCTAACCTTTTTATAGGCACACTTTCATAAATGCCATCCCTCCCATTAGTGATGTCAAATCCATTACCCCCCAAAGTTTCCCAAAAAATAAGTGTCCCCACTAAGTTCCTCATAAGATCTACGTCTTCCGTACTCATATTTTTATCCATGATACTCACCCCATTTTCTGAACTTTCCTCACTCTCTCCCATGGAATTCTTTCCACAATCACTTTCTATTTTTATTCCCAATAAATATTTCTCCTCCCCTAAACCTTTCGTTAAATATTCATCTTCTCCCCTATCTTTTAAAACTCCTTCTTTATTTACTTCTCCCCTTTCCTCAAAAGCCGTTGAAGTCCTCCTTTCCGATAAGTTTTCTATTTCCAATTTCCAATTTTATTTTTCCCTTTTTCAATTATAGATTCTTGATTTGACTTAATATACTCATTGACATCCACATCATGTCTAACTCCTTTAAATACCTTGTAGAAACTAATGGATTTATTAGTATTTTCTAGGTCTAAATAGAAATAGAAAGAAGCCGAGGCAGTCTACCTCTAACTTCTCTCTCCAACTCTCAAACTTGTCGCAGTCACTGAGACATTGGAGAGGAAGCTAGAGCCATGGCTACCATGGCTATCCTAAGGTTTACGGGAATTTTATTTTAGGGTTTATTTATTTATCTAAAAGATATGTGCCGGCGGCAGGATTTGATCACTGTACCTACCGGCCGGCAGATAGGAAGTAGCCGGTAGCCTTAGCCGTTAAGTCTAGGATTAGTGTTACGTACTATATAGTTTGATAATAATTTAAAGATGTATACGTACGATAAATTCATTTAACTGTTACGGATTACGGGATACATAGATCCGGTACGGATGACGGTACGGATTACAAATCAATACCGCGCATTTGTTTCGGAAGTGAAATAAATACCGCGCATGTATTTATTACGGCTACGATTAAATCTGAATTTAATCGGACGGCCGGAATTAGCGCCGAGATCGCGGAGGAAGATTTCGGCGGTTTGTGGCCATCGCCACATCGGATGACGCGTGGCGAAATTCCATTGGATTGCAGAATCTCCGGAGATTATGGCACCGAATCCGGATTTGACATGTGTTGACATTTAGGCCATGTCGTACAATGTCCGTACTGAAAGTACACCGGCGGCTGTACTTTTGCGTACGGAACTCAATTCTGATTGGTTCCGTACATCAGTAGATAGAGTCTGTGAGAGAGATAGGACTTAGAAAAATTAGAAGATAGGACCCTCTCTCCCAGAGAGCTTCTGTACAAAAGGTCAACTTTGACCCTCCATAACTTACTGCTCAGGGGAGCAAATTCAGAGATTCTTTTTGCTACTGACTCAGGGGAGTCTTGCCTTCACAAGGGTGCAGGTTGTCAGGGTTTTTGTTTGCCAGGGTGGCAGTTATTTTTGCTTAAACACAAAGGGGTCAGGATTATCCTAGAGGCTTCTTGGAAGCTGTCCACTCTGAGGACTTATGGAGGTCTCAGAGTTACATACCTCCCTTCCCTTTACTTCCCTTATACCTCCAAAAGCACACTGTTGCTTTCGTGGAATTTCTGTGTACTTTTCTCTCTTCTCCATTCTACCAATGTGGAGAAGCTCTAAGATTTCTTTATCCTCTTTCTGCTCTTCCCTTTCTTCCTCCTCATCCACATTCCAACTTCTAAGTTCTTCCAAACAAGGGCATTCCTCCATATAATGACCCGGTTCCCTACAAAAGAAGCAAACACCCTTTTTCAAAGCTCCCCTTTCTTTTCCTCTCCCTCTTTTTCCACCAAAGTTCCGATAAGGTTTACCTTCGTCTTTTTTCCTCTCATCTCGCTTCCGCTCGTCACCGCCGTACCTCTCTGTTGTCTTTTTGGAAAGCTTTCAGTCTCAGAGCAGCGCAGCTGCTATACATATAGAGCAGCGCAGCTGCTATACAACAGAAAAGCGCAGCTGCTATACAGCAGAGCAGTTGCTATACAGCAGAGCAGCTGTTATACACCAGAGCAGCTGCTATACAGCAGAGCAGCTGCTATACAACAGACCAGGTGCTATACAACAGAGCAGCTGCTATACAGCAGAGTAGTTGCTATACAGCAGATCAGCTGCTATACATCAAAGCACCTGCTATATTGCAACGCAGCAGGAGAGCAGCGCAGCAGCGAAGCTGCAACACAGACAGGACAACGCAACCACGATTATATTTGATATGGTCGGTACGGACAACGCAGCATGTGATATTCTTAATGTGATTTTGTACAGGATAGAGCAACTGTGATAGATACGATTCTACGTAGCTTAGTGATAGCTCAGTGGTAGCTTAATGATAGCTCAGTGGTAGCTTAGTGATAGCTCAATGGTAGCTTGACAGATTAGTGGTAGCTTGGTGGTTTGATATACCTCTCAAGTACACTGGTGTTGCCAGTTCAACACAAGTATAAGACTTAGGACTCATAACATATTATGTATCCAGACTTCCAAGTAATAAAACTGCAAACAATTTTTGGGAAACTTCTGAGTATTATATCTTGAGTGTTGTCAGGTCAATTCTGCTGAAACTTTAGGAGATTATTATTGTTTATGCTACTCTATATTCTGATAGAGTTTTGTGAAGTTTGGATGCTTGTATAAGAATTGGTGAGCACTTAAGAACAGCTGTTTGGTAGGATTCTTGATAGCTTCTGAGAGTGTATCATGTCTACTTCTACTACTACTGCTGCTCCTCCACCTGCACCGGTGGTTGTAGAACAACAGGTTATGGGCCTGTCATCAAGAATTCCTATCTTTTCCGGGGATAAGTATGTTTACTGGGCGGATATGGTGGAGACACACTTTGAAAATGTTAATCTTTTAGATATCTTGGATGGTTCGCTGGATGAATCTGATCCGTCATGGTCTAAGAAAAATACGCAAGCTCGTTCTATTCTGAAATTTTGTATATCTGAGGACTTAGCTATGTCTAGGATAAAAATGAAAAAAACAATTGATATCTGGAAATCACTTAAAAGTGATTATGAAAAGGCCAATGTCCAGGAAGAGCTTCTATTGGCTGGAAAAATTGGGACTATAAGTACACTGGCGGTACAATGGCTGAATATTCTAACAAATTTCGTATCCTTGTAGATGCACATGCTTGTGCAGGTGGGGTGTTTCCTCCTTTTCAACAGGCAGCATTGCTCATGAGGGGTCTCCCTCGTAGTATGAAAGGAGCATCTGACATGCTCAAACAAAAAGATAAAGCTAGCTGGACTTTGCAGTTAGCCATCAATATTTTACTAGAAGAGGAAGCTACGTCTAATATTCTCAATGTTGAGCAAGTAGAGGCTTTTAATTCGGACTTTGAGAGAAAAGGACAGTTTAATCAGCAAAGGAATCAATTTAATCAGTTCAGACAGTTTAATCAAGGTGGAAATAGACAATCAAACAATGCATGCTTTTATTGTAGTGAGAGAGGTCATGGATACAAATTCTGTCCTAAGCTTAAAAAAGCTAACGATACAGGTTTATACAGGCCGGGATGGCAACAAAGCTCGTTTTACAAAGGCTTCACGGGGCCTACACCTCGCGGAAATGCACTATCTTCGGCTTCTTCGTCTCTCCAAGACAAGACTTTGACGGTTTCTACGGAGGATGAGACGGATCTATTCGCTATGGCGACTGCAATGGAAGGCGCAAAGGACCCTCGATGGATAATGGATACAGGAGCGTCAGCCCACATGTGCAAGAACAAGGCCATCTTCAAAAATCTGAAAAAAACGTCGGAGAATAATTTTTATTATGCTAGTGGAATGAGTGTCCAGACTCGTGCTGTGGGTGATGTGTCCTTACTAGTTGATGTAGAAAGAAAAGAAATTGAAAGGACTCTTCACAATGTCTTATTTGTGACCGACTTTAAGAAAAATCTGGTGTCTACGTCGTTGGTAGAGAGTAAAGGCTTTGAGGTTAATTTGAAAAATGGTCGGCAGGTTGTTAGCAAAAATGGCAAGGTTGCGGTTACAGGTACTAGAGATAGTAGCAAGATGTATCGCATGGATATGGCTAATACAAAGGAGAATGATGTTTTGTACTCCGGTGTTTTGCATTCAGATGAGTTGTGGCATAAAAGATTAGGCCAAGGACTCTATGATAGTTTGAGGAAAATGGTCCTTGCTAGAAAAATAGAGGGTGTATCAATCACAAATGAGCCGGTCAAAACCTGTGATGGTTGCGCTTAAGGCAAAATCCACAGATTGCAATTTCCTAAAGAGTCTGAGCATCGGTCACAGAAACTCTTACAACAAATTCATTCGGATGTCTTTGGTTTGGCGAAGGTTCCATCTGCCGGGGGGATGAAATATATGGTCACCTTCACAGATGATTTTTCCAGGTTTACAAAAGTTTACTTCATGAAGGAGAAGAGTGAAGTGTTTGGTCACTTCAAACACTATAAAGCATGTGCTGAAAAGCTTCATAATTTACCTATTTTGCAGCTCAGATCGGACAATGACCCTGAATATACATCAAAGGAATTTGAAGGCTTTTTACTCGAGGAGGGAATAAGTCATCTATTGACTGTTCCATATTCACCGAAACAAAACGGGGTGTCAAAAAGACTCAAAAGAACTCTCACGGAGAGCTGTAGGTCGATGCTCGCAGATAAAAATGTGGATTCGAAATTCTGGGCTGAGGCTCTAAATTGTGCAGTTTATATTAAGAATAGGATAGGATCAAGATCGGTAAGAACTACTCCTTACGAGATTTGGACAGGAAACAAACCAGATGTTGGCCATTTCAAGGTCTTTGGTAGTCAATGCTTTATATTGGATACTTCTCAAGATAGATGGAAAATGGAACCGAAGGGATTACCGGGTATTCTGTTAGGATATGATGATCACTCAAAAGGTTATAGAGTCTTTGTGTTTGAGAGGCAGAAAATAGTTGTAGCAAGGAACATCCTTGTTAAAGATGAACTAGACTCCATAGATTTATTTAAAATGATAGAGCAGCAAAAGCATCAAAAGGTACAATAATATATCATTTTAGATTGCATGCAAGATATTGTCCCGCAGATTCCACAAATTCCGGTGATGACTCCGGAGTCGGACTCTCTTCAAGTTCCTCAACAAATTCGGATCCAGACGGACCAACAGCCGTCAGTACACACAGATCGCAACCAGCGCAATCAGCGCAACGCACGGCATCCGACGATCTCAGCCTCAGAATTTCCGGGGGGAAGAAGATCAAGTAGCCGCCTGCAAGCAAACTCTCACTTTGCCTACTCGGCAGCCTCGGGGAGCCTTTGACCATTCAAGAAGCCTTCTCATCACCAGAACGCAATCACTGATCGAGGCAGCAAACGATGAAATGAAGTCCATCATGGAGGCTCAAACATGGGAGCTTGTGGACCTTCCTCCAGACCGAAAAGCGATCGGCAGCAAATGGGTATTCAAGGTGAAGTTAAATCCTGATAACACCATTGAACGCTATAAGGCCAGACTTGTGGCGAAGGGGTATAATCAAAAGGAAGGAATCGATTTTGAAGAAACTTTTTCTCCAGTTGTAAGATTTCCGACATTTATAATTTTGCTGTCTTTAGCTACTATAGAAGATATTGAAATACATCAGATGGATGAAAAGACGGCCTTTTTGCACGTAGAACTACAAGAGACCATTTACATGCAGCAGCCTGAAAAGTATGTGGAACCAGGAAAAGAGCACTTAGTATGCAAGTTGCTAAAATCTTTGTATGGCCTAAAACAGGCCCCCAGACTGTGGAATCTAAAGCTTGATGAATTCTTGACTAGCCTAGGATTTCAAAGGATAAGTTCTGATCACTCTGTCTACGTTCTAAAGGGTGACAATAGAATAGTATATATAGCAGTATATGTAGATGATTTGCTGTTAATTAGCAAACCAATGGCTGAAATTAACAAAATTAAAACTGCTCTAAACTCACGGTTCGAGATGAAAGACCTCGATGAGGCAAAATATATTTTGGGTATCCAGGTAGAGAGGGTCAAAATAAGAAAATAATAAAATTGACTCAAAAATAGGCCATTCGAAACATGTTAGATGAGTACGGAATGGGGGGGGCAAAAGGATGTTTAACTCCAATGGAGTTTCGGTAGAAGTTAGAGGGAGAAGAGACAAAACCAGGTGTCATTGTTAGCGAGTATTTAGAGTCAGGGGAGAATGATCCTATGACAATAATACCTTATAGACAGATAGTGGGAAGCTTAATATATTTCATGAACTTTACCCGTCTTGACAATGCTGCAGCAGTCGGGGTACTGAGCAGGAGTCTAAAAAATCCGAGAAAATCTGATCTTGATGCAGCAAGGAGAGTCTTAAAATATATGGCAGGAACTAAAGATCTCAAACTCACTTTAGGGGGAGGAGAAGTCAAGCTGCAAACATGGAGTGATGCAAGCTATGGCCACATGCCAAGCCGGAAATCCACCACGGGATTCGTTCTACAAATTGGGAACGGTACTTGCTGCTGGAGCAACAAACTTCAAAAGGTTACAGCACAGTCGACAATGGAGTCAGAATATATGGCAGCAAGCTCGGCCCTCAAAGAACTCTTATGGGTAAAATCCATATTACAAGAACTATGATACATGCAAGTTGATCCACAGGTAATCTGGTGTGATAACCAGGCTGCCATTACCATTGCTTCTAACCCGAGTCATCACTTCAAAAGCAAACACATGGATATACGATTACACTTTGTAAGAGAGAAGGTGTTCTCTAGAGTGATTAAATTATGTTATTTGCCAGATGCAAAAATGATTGCTGATATGCTCACTAAAGCCCTTCCTGCTCCTAAGCTGAAGTATTGTAGGGACGCAGTGGGATTAAGTGAATAGTTGAATTGCTGCACTGCTATACTGTCACTCAGTGATAATTCCACTATTTTGAGGTAATGGGACTGGGTGACTTGCTAATTGGTATATTGTTATGCTGCGATGCTGCGCTAGTTTATCACCGCAGCTGCGCCAGGATACTGAGTCTAAAGCTTTAGGGGAGTGTTGTCTTTTTGGAAAGCTTTCAGTCTCAGAGCAGCGCAGCTGCTTTACAGACAGAGCAGCGCAGCTGCTATACAACAGAGCAGCGCAGCTGCTATACAACAAAGCAGCGCAGCTGCTATACAGCAGAGCAGCGCAGCTGCTATACAGCAGAGCAGGTGCTATACAGCAGAGCAGCTGCTATACAGCAGAGCAGCTGCTATACAGCAGAGCAGCTGCTATACAGCAGAGCAGCTGCTATACAGCAGAGCAGCTGCTATACAGCAGAGCAGCTGCTATACAGCAGAGCAGCTGCTATATTGCAGAGCAGCGCAGCAGCAGAGCAGCGCAGCAGCGAAGCTGCAACACAGACAGGACAACGCAACCACGATTATATTTGATATGGTCCGTACGGACAACGCAACGTCTGATATTCTTAATGTGATTCTGTAGAGGATAGAGCAATTGCGATAGATACAATTCTAGGTAGCTTAGTGATAGCTCAGTGGTAGCTTAGTGATAGCTCAGTGGTAGCTTAGTGATAGCTTAATGGTAGCTTGACAAATTAGTGGTAGCTTGGTGGTTTGATGTACCTCTCAAGTACACTAGTTTTGCCAGTTCAACACAAGTATAAGACTTAGGACTCATAACATATTATGTATCCAGACTTCCAAGTAGTAAAACTACAAACAATTTTTGGGAAACTTCTGAGTATTATATCTTGAGTGCTGTCAAGTCAATTGTGTTGAAACTTAGCGAGTTATCATTGTTTATGCTACTCTATATTCTGGTAGAGTTTTGTGAAGTTTGGATGCTTGTATAAGAATTGGTGAGCACTTAAGAACAACTGTTTGGTATGATTCTTGATAGCTTCTTAGAGTGTATCATGTCTACTTCTACTACTACTGCTCCTCCTCCACCTGCACCGGTGGTTGTAGAACAACACTCTCATCACGCTTCCGCCAATCACCACCAGTTGTAAATGCATTCACCCTGTCACTTCCCCTACGAAGCTCCGAACTTCTTTCCCTCACAAGAATTATCCCCGCGGTAAAGCTCCAAGTCCATGAGGAGCCACCCATTGCCTACATACAATTAATGATGTTTTTCGTACTCCTCTGGGAGTTTCATGAGTAGTGTATTTATCTTTCTCTTCTCAGTTTCTACATATCCCGCACTAGCAAGCTTAACATATAACGCAGCAACATCATTGCAAAACTCTATCATGTTAACGCCTTTATAAACATAGGCCTCTATTTCTTGTTTTACTAACTGTTGCCTCTGTATAGTCTCACCCTTATAAATTTGAGTTAGTGTTTCCCAAATTTCTGAAGACTTGGTTAGATTTAAAAGAGTAATAGCAATAAACTTAGACACGTATCTAAGTGTGAGATGTTTTGCTATAGTGTTTTTGTATTCCCATATTTTCTTGTCGTTTTCTTCAATTTTTGGTTCAGTTATAACCCCCACAAGTTGAATTGTAGCCAAGAGCCTAGCTCCCCTCACCATTGGTGTCCCTTTATCCTTCTCCCCTATATCCCCATCCACGGAAATGTTTTTCCTTTTACCTTTCGTTGCATCTGAACTCCAGTTGATATTCTAGGCAGCCTCATATGGTTCTCGATAGTAAGCTCCTCCAAAGCCAGGTGGCAGACATCTCACTTGTCCCGAAACTATTCCCCATAATTGCTTCTCGAAAAGCAATCCCTCCATTCTAAACTCCCAATAAGTGAAATATCTTCCATCGAACATAGGCACCATAGATGGTGGGCCCATAACCTGAACTTCTATAGGCTCTATTGCCCACAGAATCGCAGATCCAAAAGAAGCTAATCTATATAGTGCCGACCCCAAGTTGGTATAAACCCAAATGAATAATCCTTTGACAAATAGAACCCCAATAAACCATCACCCCTGTGAAGAGAAGACCTTCTGTGTGCTCAGTTCCACCACAGAATGCAAAGCTTGAATATGTGATTTAGACAATATTCCACACTTTGAATTTCCCACTGAATAAGTGCCACATTGGCACGCAAAGACTATGACCAACTACACCCCTGTGTAGCTTGGACTCCCCTGGGTCCGCAGCAAAAAGAATCACTGAATTTGCTCACCCGAGCATTAAGTTATGGCTGGTCAAAGATGACCTTTATAGTTACAAGATCTCTTATAGAGAGGTACAGAAATATCACTAAGTCTTAGTCTGCCTACTCATGACTACCTGTAATTCTGTGTCCTCCATTATACTACAGAATACAGAAAGCCTCTAGATAGTTTTTAACTAGCCCACTTTAAGCCACAGCCACTGCTGCCCAAGCAATCAAACTGACAATCTAATTGCACCCTTCTGGTGCATAGACTCCCCTGAGTCCGTAGGAAAAAGAATCTCTGAAAACGCCCAACCAGGCGATAAGTTATGAGGCATTAAAAATTCCAATTTTTACAAACTCTCAAATGGAGAGGTGACTACCTACCAAAACTCTCTAAGTCCTGATTCCCTCTAATAACTTCTATCTACTCAAGTGCGGACCAATCAAATTACTGTAGCGTACCAAAAATTACTACTGTCGATGTGTACCTTTTGTACGGCCTTGTACGACAAGGCTATTAAGCGGACGCGTGTCTGCTTTTTACTTGTCCGTACATTCCTCGGAATTCCTATGACCGAATGTCATCTCTCCACGTGGCTCCAGGTCATGCCACATCACAAAACGCCAAGGTGACCACTTCAAGATTTCGCCGATGACGTGCGTCGTCGGATTTGTAATGAGACGTAATCTTAGCCGTTATAGTTACTTGCGCGACATTTGTTTCGCTTTCAAATAAATGCGAGGTATTCATTCTGAAATGATGTCGTACTAAAACTGTATCTATGCACGCCGTATCCAGTTTTAGTTAAATGGATTTGTTCCTTCCTAAATGTATATACATCTATCACACGCTATAGCATTTGGCATTGATTCTAGTCTAATAGGATAAAGCTGAGCGCTATCGGGCAATGTGACGAAATGGAGGTAGCGGGATTAAATCCTGGGTCGGCAGCTAAGAGAGTGCTTAGGTATTTGATAGGAAATAGGGATCTATAGTTGCATATGGGTGGAGGGAATACTGACATCACTACTTGGAGTGATGCTAGTTATGGTGATGCTCCGATGAGGAGATGTACTTCCGGATAAGTATTATATGTGGGTGATGAAGCTTCTTGCTGGAGTAGCAAACAACAAAAGGTTATTGCTCAATCCACCATGGAGGTTGAGTATTTGGCCTCTTGCTCTGCAGTAAAAGAATGAATGTGGGTGAAGTCTTTGCTTGGTGATCATGGTCACCTTAAGATCTATGACTTAACCTTTTGGTGTGCAGAAACGTTTTTGTGATAATAAAGCAGCAATCGCCATTGCTGCCAATCCTAAACATCATTTTAAAGCCAATCACATGGATACAAGACTCAGCTTTGTTAGAGAGAAGGTAGAAAACAAAATAATCAGTTTAGAGTATAGACCATATAGCGAGATCGTAACAAACATGATGACCAAATCTGTGCCTTCCCCTAAGCTATTATTTGGCAAAGAGAAGGTTTTGAAATTGAAGAGTCACTAGCAAATAAGGTGAGTGTAGAAACTAAAGGTTTTTAGATTTTCTAGATAAAAAGCAAAAAAGAAGTAGAGGCAGATTGCCTCTAACTCCTCTCCTTCAACTCCCACACTTATCGCATTCACTAAAAGTTGAAAAGGGAGCTAGAGCCATTGCTGCCTATGGTGTCTAGAGTAAGACAGGTAGCAGTTTTGTTAGGTTTACCGAAATGGGACTGGAAGAACCCGGGTTTTCGTCCTAGTACTTGCCATCTGTCAAGTTCAGCCGTAGCTGATAGCTTTATCCTAATAGTCTAACATCGGTGCTGGTACATGTGGGGTCTGATAAATATTTAACAATGTATACGTACACAAGTTCGTTTAATGGTGGAACATATTTTTAGACATAGACACAGTTTTGTAAAGTACAGCCTACGTTACTCCGCAAAACGAATATTGCGCATTTGTTTCAACCAAAAAACAAACACCACACAACCAATCTGACGGCTATAATTAATTGTTGATCTAGATCGAACGGCCATGATAGATGTCGAGATTGTGGAATGGACGCTTTGGCGTTTTTCGGTCATCGCCACGTCAAATGACACGTGGCGCATGTTGTTCTACAACCATCAGTGTAGGTGGAGGAGCAGGAGTAGTAGTAGAAGTAGACATGATACACTCTCAAAAGCTATCGATAATCCTATCAAACAACTATTTTAAAGTGCTCACCAAATCTTATACAAGCTCCCAAACCTCACAAATTTATATTAGAATATAGAGTAGCATAAACACCGACAACTCCCAAAGTTTCAGCACAATTGACCCGACAACACTCAAGATATAATACTCAGAAGTTTCCGAAAAATTGTTTGCAGTTTACTACTTGGAAGTCTGGATACACTTTGTGTTCTGAGTCTTAAGTCTTATTTCTGTTGTACCGATGATACCAGTGTACCTGAGAGGTACGTCAAACGACCAAGCTATTACTAATCTATCAAGCTACCACTCAGCTACCACTAAGCTACCGCTGATCTAACTAGATTCATATCTATCGCAGCTGCTCTATACTAAACTGAATCATATTTCACTATCCGTAGCTGCGTCGTCCGTAAGGATCGTATCAAATGTAATCACAATTTTGTTGTCCTGTCTTCGTCGCAACTACAATTGTGTATGGGAGCTGCGTTGCTGAATCGCAGTTGCGTTGCTGTATCGCTGCTGCGTTGTTGTATCGCAGCTGCGTTGTCATTCCTTGATGTGTGATATGGACGTAAGTGTTAAAGCAAGATACATGAAACAGTTCTTTAGTTGATGACCAGTGTCCTCATACTAATTTATTCAGACTTAAAGATTTCCAAAAACAACACTCCCCTAAAGCTTTAGACTCAATGTATCAACGCGGCTGCGATGTCACACTTACCGCAGCATGGCAGCATAGCAGCGCAGCCATAGCAACGCAACATGGCAACATAGCAGCGCAGGAAGCCAACTAATCACCTGGTTCCACTACATCCTAAATTTGGGATAGTGCAGCATGGCAGTATCGTAGTGGAGCTACTTATCTATTCACCTAATCCTACTGCATCCTTACAATACTTCAACTTCGAAGTACGAAGAGCATTAGTAAGCATATCACCAACAATTCTTGCGTCTAACAGATAACATAATTTGATGGCCTTAGAGAACACTTTTTCTCTTACAAAGTGAAATCGCACATCCATGTGCTTACTCTTGAAGTGGTGACTTGGGTTAGAGGCAATGGCTATGGTAGCCTTGTTATCACACCAGATCACTTGCGGCCCAACCTGCATAAATCCTAATTCTTGCAACATGGATTTTACCCATAAGAGTTCTTTCAGGGCCAAGGTTGCTACCATATATTCTGACTCCATTGTCGACTGTGCTGTAACCCTTTGAAGTTTGATGCTCTAGTAGCACGTTCCGTTCCCAATTTGCAAAACGAATCCCGTGGTGGATTTTCCGCTTGGCATGTCGCCATAGCTTCCATCACTCCACGTTTGCAGCTTCACTTCTCCTCTGCCTAGTGTGAGTTTGAGGTCTTTTGTTCTTGCCAAATATCTTAATACTCTCCTTGCTGCATCAAAATCAGTTTTTCTCGGATTCTCTAGACTCATGCTCTGTACCCCGACTGCTGGAGCAATGTTAGGACGGGTACAGTTCATGAAATATATTAAGTTTCCCACTATCTGTCTGTAAGGTATTTGTGTCATAGAATCATTCTTTGTGACTCTAAATACTCGCTAACAATGACACCTGGTTCTGTCTCTTCTCCCTCTAGCTTCTGCCGAAACTCCATTAAAGTTAGACATCCTTTTGCCCCCCGCGTTCCATACTCATCTAACATGTTTCCAATAGCCTCTTTTTGAGTCAATTTTTTTACTTTCTTATTTCTGTCCCTCTCTACTTTAATACCTAAAAAATATTTTGCCTCACCAAGATCTTTCTTCTCGAATCCTAAGTGTAGAGCAGTTTGGATTTTGTTAATTTAAGCCATTGATTTGCTAATTAATAGTATATCATCTACATACACCACATTATACACTAACCCATTTTCACCTTTTAGTACGTAGATAGAGTGATTTGAACTTATTCTTTGAAATCCTAGGCTAGTCAAAAATTCATCAAGCTTCAGATTCCATTGTCTAAGGGCATGTTTTATGCCATACAGAGATTGTAGCAACTTGCATACTAAGTGCTCTTTTCCTGGTTTTGTATATTTTTCAGGCTGTTGTATGTAAATAGTCTCCTCTAGTTCACCGTGCAAAAATGTTGTCATAACATCCATCTGATGTATATCCATATCCTCTATAGCAGCTAGGGACAACAAAATCCTAATTGTCGAAAATCTTACAATCGGAGAGAATGTTTCTTCAAAATGGATTCCTTCCTTTTGATTATAACCCTTCGTCACAAGTCTGGCCTTATATCGTTCAATGGTGTTATTGGGATTTAACTTCACCTTGAATACCCATTTGTTGCCGATCGCTTTTCGATTCGCAGGAAGTTCCACAATCTCCCATGTTTGAGCCTATATGATCGACTTCATTTCGTCGTTTGCTGCCTCAATCCAGTGATTCCGCTCTGATGATGAGACGGCCTCTTCGATGGTCAAGGGCTCCATTGAGGCTGCGGAGTAGGAAAAGTGAGAGCTTGCTTGGAGGCGACTGCTGGATCTTCTTCTCTCTGGAAATTCTGAGGCTGAGATCGTCGGATGCCGCGCATTGCGTTGATTGGGTTGATTGCGCTGGTTGCGATCCGTGCGTATTGACTGTTGTTGGTCCGGTTTGAACTGAACTTGATGAGGAATTCGGAGAGAGTCTGACTCTGGAGTCACCACTGGAGAATGTTGCACATGCGGGACAATTTCTTGCATGCAATCTAAGTTGACATACTCCTGTACTTTTTGCTGCTTTTGCTGCTCTGTCATTTGAATTAAATCTATCGATTTTAGGTCATTTTTGAATATAATGTTCCTTGCTACAACTATTTTTTGCCTCTCAAACACAAAGACTCTGTAACCTTAAGAGTGATTATCATATCCTAACAAAATACCCGGTAAACCCTTCGGTTCCATTTTCCATCTGTCCGTAGACGTATCCAAGATAATGCATTGACTACCAAAGACTTTGAAGTGGCTAACATCAGGTTTGCTACCTGTCCAGATATCGTAAGGAGTAGAGTCTACTTATCTTGATCCTATCCTATTTTTAATATAAACTGCACAATTTAGAGCCTCAGCCCAGAATTTCGGATCCACATTTTTATCTGCGAGAATTGACCTGGAGCTTTCCGTGAGAGTTCTTTTTAATCTCTCCGATACCCCGTGTTGTTCTGGTGAATATGGAGCAGTTAGTAGATTCTTTGAGTAAAAAGGTTTCAAATTCTTTTGATGTATATTCACCACCATTGTTTGATCTGAGCTGCAAAATAGGTGAATTATGAAGTTTTTCAACATATGTTTTTTAGTGTTTGAAGTGACCAAACACTTCCCTCTTTTATTTTATGCAGTAAACTTTTGTAAACCTGGAGAAATCATCTGTGAAGGTGACCATACATTTCATTCCCCCAGAAGATGGAACCTTCGCAAGACGAAAAACATCCGAATGAATTTGTTGTAAAAGTCTTGTGGACCGATGCTCGGACTCTTTAGGAAATGGTATTTTGTGGATTTTTCCCAAAGCGCAGCCATCACATGTTTTGACCGGCTGATTTGTGATTGACACACCCTCTATTTTTTTCGCAAATACCATTTTTCTCAAACTATCATAGATTACATGGCCTAATCTTTTATGCCACAACTCATCCAAATGCAAAACACCAAAGTATAGAACATCATTCTCCTTGGTATTAGCCGTATCCATTCGGTACATCTTGTTATTATCTCTAGTACCTCTAACTGCAACTTTGCCGTTTTTGCTAACAACTTGCCTACCATATTTTAAATTAACCTCAAAGCCTTTACTCTCTACCAAGGACGTAGAAAACAAAGTTTTCTTAAGTCAGGCACAAATAATACATTGTGAAGAGTTCTTTCAGTTGCTTTGCCCTCCACATTCACTAGCAAAGACACATCACCCACAGCACGAGTTTGAACACTCATTCCACAAGCATAATAAATGTTTTTCTCCGACGTTGTTTTCAGATTTTTGAAGATGGCTTTGTTCCAGCACATGTGGGTTGACGCTCCAGTATCCATTATCCATCCCGGGTCCTTCGCGCCCTCCATCGCTGCCGCCATAGCAAATAGATCCGTTTCATCCTCCTCAGAAAATGTCAGATGCTCGTCTTGGAGTGATGAAGATGCTGAAGATAGTGCATTTCCACGATGAGGAGGCCCCGTGAAGGTTTTGTCAAATTGACTTTGTTGCCACCCCGACTTGTATAAACCTGTATCGTAAGCTTTTTTAAGCTTAGGACAAAATTTGTATCCATGACCCCTCTCACTACAATAAAAACATGCATTGTTGGATTGTCTATTACCACCCTGATTAAACTGTCTGACCTGATTAAACTGATTTCTTTGCTAATTTAACTAACCTTTCCTCTCAAAGTCTGAAATAAAAGCCTCTCCCTGCTCTACATTGAGAATATTTGATGTAGCTTCCTCTTCTAGCAAAAATTGATAGCTAACTGTAAAGTCCAGCTAGCTTTATCCTCATGTTTGAGCATATCAGATGCTCATTTCATACTACGAGGGAGACCCCGCATGAGCAATGCTGCCTGTTGAAACTGAGGAAACTCCCCACCTACGCAAGCATGTGCATCTACAAGGATGCGAAACTTGTTAGAATATTCAGCCATTGTACCGCCAGTGTATTTATACTCCCAAATTTTTCCGGCCAATTGGAGTTCTTCTGGGACATTAGCTTTTTCAAAATGAGTTTTAAGAGATTTCCAGATATCAATTGTTTTTTTCATTTTAATCCGAGACATAGCTAAGTCCTCAGGTATACAAAATTTTAGAATAGAACGAGCTTGCGTATTTTTCTTAGACCATGACGGATCAAATTCATCAAGCTAACCATCCAATATGTCCAAAAGATTGACATTCTCAAAATGTGTCTCCACCATATCCACCCAATTAACATACTTTTCCTCCGAAAAGATAGGAATTCTTGATGACACGCCCATAACGTGTTGTTCTACGACCACCGGTGCAGGTGGAGGAGCAGCAGTAGTAGTAGAAGTAGACATGATACACTCTCAGAAGCTATCAAGAATTATATCAAACAACTGATTTCAAGTGCTCACCAAATCTTATACAAACATCCAAACCTCACAAAATTCTATCTGAATATAGAGTAGCATAAACAGTGCCAACTCCCAAACTTTAAGCACAATTGACCAGACAATACTCAAGATATAATACTGAGAAGTTTCCCAAAAACCGTTTGCAGTTTACTACTTGGAAGTCTGGATACACTTTGTGTTCTAAGTCCTAAGTCTTATACGTGTGTTGTACCAATGATACTAGTGTACCTAAGTGGTACGTCAAACAACCAAGCTAATATTAATCTATGAAGCTACCACTGAGCTACCACTAAGCTACCGCTGATCTAACTAGATTCATATTTATCGCAGCTGCTCTATACTAAACTGAATCATATTACACTATCCGCAGCTGCGTCGTCCGCAAGGATCGTATCAAATGTAATCGCAGTTGCGTTGTCCTAACTTCGTCGCAACAACATTGCTGTATCGCAGCTGCGTTGTCATCCCTTGATGTGTGACGTGGACGTAAGTGTTAAACGAAGATACATGAAACAGTACTTTAGTTGATGACCAGTGTCCTCATACTAATTTACAAAGACTTAAAGCTTTCCAAAAACAACAACACAATCACTTTGGCTTGTGGCATCTCCGGAGAATACGGGAACGAATCCTGATGTGGCAGGCATCGACTTTTTGGCCTGCCGTAGGATTCTCGTACAGAAAGTACATCGGCACTTGTACTTTTTTATAAGACACAATAATCTGATTGGTGCCGTATTCTAGTAGTATAGGGTTTAGAGAGGGATTTAGGACTTAGAAAATTTGGTAGGTAGACCCCTCTCTCCCAAAGAGCTCCTGTACAAAAGGTCATCTTTGACCCTTCATAACTTACTGCTTATGGGAGCAAATTCAATAACTCTTTTTGCTATCGACTTAGGGGAGTCTTGTCTTGTCAGCGATGAAGTTGGTTTGAGTTTTCATCTGGCGGGGTGGCACTTATTTTTGGTGAAACACCAAGGGGTCAGGGTTATCCTAGGGGCTCCGTATGAGCTGCCTACTCCGAGGACCAATGGAGGTCTCCGAGTTGCATCAATCTATGGTGTTTTTAACGTAAACCTCTAAAATAACCATTTTGAGTAGCCAACACCAATATGGCTCGTCCGATCAAATGTTTGACTTTTATTTTCGTCCGTCCATCTATGCAGCGCACATAATGTTGTGTGCGCTCGTATACATAATCCGCTCCATGTGCGAAATACAGTTTCATTTCGTTAAATGAAATTTCTCTATGTTAACTCTTTTATTAAGGATTCACGCCCTATGTATGTAATGATTTTTCTACGTCAATTGTTTAAGGTAGGCGAATAGGGTGACTGGTATAGACTCTCTCAGGCCGATAATCAAATCCCGAATAGTCCACCTTTTTTGCTAAGAACTACTCTTATCTCTTTCCCTCCTCTTACTTTACCCTCTTGGCTATCAAGGCGACAACCATTGTCTCTTCCTCTGAAGATTTATACAGCTAGGCATATATAAAAGACATATAAATTTGTTACTTTTTCCGACGGGGCGAAGATGATTAACAATTTGGCCAACTACATAGAGACGACGAAAGTCATTGGTGATTTTATCATATCATAGATTCTCGCTTGTTTATCTTGTCCATAGCCATTTTGAGCCATGGATTTCCCCTCGGAAGCACCACAGACTACCCCAAAACAACCTCTTGATTCCATAGAATTTTACAGAATTTTCAAAACCGGCTGAAATCCACAAAGATAGTTCTAAGCCAATAAGTATTCCCTCAAATTCTCATAAAGATACCAACCGAATTCCTACATCACCAAGTCAAGTTGCAAGAAAACAAATTGCAAGAACTTTGATAAATGACCACTACAATAATTCCAAACAAACTAGACAATAAATAGGTCCAAGAAGTTGTACAATATTTTATTGACCAGGGCAGGTTCTGATAATTATGCCATTACAACTGAGAGCAATCCTTAGATGAAATTACCAAAAAATGAGCAAAACAGTTTTTGTCCCAAAAGTTCCTAAATCCAAAAATGACCAAGTCCTACACTTATATACTAGAGCTCACTACTTAATGTACGGAGGCATACCAGCCGTACGTAATCTACCAGCAACATATATTAGTGTTAGTATACCCGAATACTTCGAGGTATGTCAGAATGAGTAAATCGTCACTAATAACTAATACACATAAGACAAACCAATGTTGCAAATATTTACACATAATCTCACAAAATCGTATGTTGATTCATCGTAAGTCAACAAGACTCCGCGGATCTCGTCAAAGAATCTGGTACGTCCAATATTAAATATTGTGTGGTTGACGCGATTTCGTATCCCCACTACTAAGAAAAAAATAGCGGCGGGCTATGTCGGCGGCCGCCCTTCTTGCAGAAATAAAATCGTACAGCCGCAATCAATTCCGTATGTGCGCCGTATGCTTAGAGGTATTTCGAATAGAATATATCGGATCGCGAAGCGATCCGCCGTCCATTTCTTAATGCTTGTTCACGCCACTCATTTATTCACTTACGTCACTTTAGTTTTATTCATACGTTAGCTCCCCCAATCCGTGAATCTATTTGAACCTTCACATTAAATCCAATTAATACGTTGAATACGAAATTTTGCGTGCGCACAAAATGTCGCGTATGCACGAAACTAACTTTTCAAATCAACAGATCTTTTGTCAATGGATCAATTCCTATTGTGCATTCGACACTCTTATTCACCATTCCTTTGCCTATTTTTTTCCATGTCACGATACGTCTGGCCATAGGTTTCGACGTCGCATTTCTCCTCACGCACAACATGTACTATTGTTGCGGCTTGAGATGGAACAACCTCCATGAAACGCGTCTACGCACGTTGGAACCTTTTAGATGACGTCGTATCATTTGGCTTGGAGATTTTCAAGACCGTAGACCCTTTCTTCAACAAATTCCTACTTGATTGTGTTCGGCAATCTTTACAGTTTTGAGGACTTCGCAACCCTTTCGTAAATCTCGTGTCAACCTTCTACCGCTAATGTATCTATATCGCCTTTCAATGTTCCCAAACTCGACACTTACAAAATATTATACGGTGGTGCTTGATGGGTGACTGGCGGTCGAGGATTGAGAAACTTACTTCCTAGCCACCGAATGCATATAAAGACCTCATACCTTTAATGTGGCATAGTTTTTTGTGCCAATGGCTCCCTCTCTATTTTAAAACCAATTATAATGTAGTTTATGGTGCTTGTATAGTTTGGTATTTGGCTTTTTGATATGTTTTACTAACTTTCACTTTTAGGTTTTAGTGTTGTTGAGCTTTTTTATTGTTATTAGTTATCAGGGATTAGATTTTTTACCTATAATGTTTAAAAACAATTTCAATTGGCAATCATGGTTTTTGATGGTTTATCCATTGCGTTTTTGACGGTAAAATCCTCTTCTTATGCTACATACCACGATGCCTCTTCCATATTATAAATTTTGTTTTTTTTTAGTGACGTTGTAGTTGTTTAGTTTTTTGGGACATTGTAGAGCCTAGGTTTTTGTTAGATTACGAAATCGTGTTTACTTTTAACACCCTCGACGTTTGTAATTTTGGAATTTTTGCCATGGTTCATGTATTTTGTTTTTTGTATTTTTTTTCTCTCACTGACACCAATGTAAGAGTTGAGATAGTGTATTTTTTATTCTTTTAGAGCACTTCCATTCAATACCAGTAGGGTTTCATTCTAATAAGCGGAGAGGGAAGCGATACTGGGGTGGGAGGGGGAGAGGCAGTGACGACGTATGCTTTTGTATAGGACCCAATGACAAAGAAAGACTGAGGGTGTGTGCCCATGTAGCCGAAACTTTAAAACGTTACTTTGGATTTTAGAGCAAATTTTACGGTGTGTTTTTTAAAGTGTTCCTATGTCAATCATTACTTGCGCTTTCAATACTTCAAATTTGTGGCAATTCTAGACAACTACAAAATGTGCGACAGACTACGAAACGAAAATGTAGACTATTGCGAAACTTACTAAAATAAGGCACATCTACAAAAATGGTGACGATTGTAGACGTCCGGTTTTTTGTGACATTGTAGATGTTTAGGGTTTTGACATTGCGAAGTCACGCCACGCTGTGACTAAATCTCAATGGGGTCCATTCCCCCATAGAATTCACATATCCAAAGAAGCTTATTTAGATAGTACCGACTCCAAGTTGATACAAACCCAAATGATTGACAACGTGACAGTCAGAACCCTAATACAGCTTCATCCTTGTGAAATAAGACTTTCTTTGTGCTCAGTTCCACCTCAAAATGCAAAGTTAGAATATGAGTTTTGGACAACATTTCCCACTTTAACTTTCCCTTAGAAATACCACCACCTTGGCTGGCAAAGACTATGACCGACTACACCACTGTGTAACCTGGACTCCCCTGAGTTTGTAGCAAAAAAAATCACTCAATTTGCTCCCCTGAGTAGTAAGTTATGAAGGGTCAAAGTTGACCTTTTGTACAGGAGCTCTTTGGGAGAGAGGGATCTACCTACTATTTTTCAAGTCCTAAACCCCACTATAAATCCTCTACTACTCAGGTACGGCACTTGTCACAAGACTGTACTATACATAAAGTACATGTGCCGGAGTACTTTTTGTAAGGCATTTGTATGGCACGGCCATGACGTGTCATATCCGAACTTGTTATCCTACGCTCCGGAGATTTCGCAAACCCGTAAGATCTTGCCACGTGTCATCCGGAGTGGCGGTGACCGAAAACGCCAAACGCCCACTCCGCGATATCGGCTCATACCATGGCCGTCCGATCAAGACCAGATTTTAATTCTAGCCGTCGAAATAAATGTGCCACACATTTATTTCGTGCGGTGTCCTTATTCTTACTAAATCTAGCTGTATCTATGTGTTGAGAATCCTATTTGTTACGTTAAAATAATTATTCCACTTGTAAATTTTTAAATATCTGTCAAACCTTATATTCTCCAGCACAGGTTTTAGTCTATAGTCCAAAGCTTACGGCTACAAGTAGATTGACAGATGGCAGGTACCAAGATCAAGTCCTGTGTCCTACAATCTTCTTTTAGGTAAAACCACCAAAGCTACTCTCTGTCCGGCTAGAGTGCCTAAGCAGCCGTGGTTCTAGCTCCCTATCCAGCCTTCAGTGACTACGACAAGTGTGTGGGCTTGGAGAAAGGAGTTTGAGGCAGACTCCCTCTACCCTTTTCTATCCTAATATAGACCAAAAAGTACTTAAATTTCAACAATGACGTCATTAGTACGTAAACTTTCCGTGGCGTCCGATTTCTTTTCTTTATCTTTTATCATTCGATATGCCATCAAACTACGACCAAAGATATTCAAAAAAAAGTTAAAAAATATGCCTTTTATTTGAAACCATCATTGCCGCATTTCATTTAGTGAAGAGAGAAATAAGAGTGGTTGAATGAGAAAGACGAAGAGAGACGAGGACAAACTAAACTTTTACAAAGGACCCACCATGCAAAAATTGGGTCAAAACATGTTTGTCATTTTCTTATGTACATGCGCGTGACGAGCAGTGAAAAAAATAACGTGTACTTTCTTTTGTGCAAATTTTTTTGAAAACGTTTCACGCCTGCAATTCCGCTTTTTGATTCGTCAATAGGGTAGTATTCTAGTCAAAATCAGGACGCGATTTGATTCCAATACAAGTATGAAGATGAGCTGGCATGACGTGGAAGTGGGTCGCGAAGATAGTAACGCCAAATTGACGTACTATTTAAGTTCCAAGATGACGCAAAATGTACTTTGGTTTTTTGCCCATTTTTTGTATGGTGCATGATTTTATCGGTGCAAGTCCCATTTTCAGTGTAAACGACGGAAAAAAACCCTTACTTGAACACATGGGCACAGAGCCACACACCTTGAGGGTATGTCAACATTTTTTTGTAGCTTAGCGAGCATACTTTGTATTTTAGCGCGGATCTGCCCGACCCGGATTTCAAGTGTCCCTATGTGTGGAAGGACGAAATCGTAACTTACCATTATGACAATTTTATACGTCGACAATACCTGTGACGGTTGTCAACGTCTATAATTTGTGGTCGCACGTTATTTTTTGGAACTGCTTCTGACGTCGCATGTCTTACTGTGACATTGTAGACGTACCGCCTTCTAGCATGTGCCGTTTCACGATTGAAGACGAGGCGCTTTGCCTTTGCGTCTCCTATCTGGTCGACGTGAAATGATATCCGAATTTGAAGACCCTTGCAAAAAAGAAATTCGTACTGGACGAAAACGGACAAAACCAAACAAATTGTGTAATTTTTTTCGTCGTATTCGAGCGTTAACGGACAAAACATAGCAAATTATGTACTTTTCTTTGTCCTTGGAAATTGTATGAAAATCGAAAATTACGGCACGTGTGAATATATGTTCCTATTTGTTTATCAAAAATACCTTGTTCTAAAACACATCGCGCATGAGTGTTAAGCGTAAGGTTGAAGATGACTTTTTTTGTCGTGAAAGTGGGTCGAAAAACACAAGACGACAAATCTTCATACATTCTAAATTCGAGGATGACGCAAATTGTACTCTACAAATGTGTTATTCCTTTGTACGGTTGCAACCTTGGCAGTACGGCGCTAAGTTTTACAAGAAAAAACCCTTATTTAGGGTATGTCCCCATGTACTTGTAACTTAGCGAACTTACTTTGTATTTTAGCGCGGATCCGCCAGACCCGGTTTTCAAGTGTCCCTATGTCTGTAAGGACAAAATCTTAACTTACGTTTGTGACGATTGTATACTGTTGATATTTGAGTATTTTTTAGGTCAGTATTAGGATAGAAAAAGAGCTGAGGCGGTCTGCCTCTAACTCCCCTCTCCAAGCCCCCACACTTGTTGTAGTCACTGAAGGCTGGATAGGGAGCTAGAGCCATGGCTGCCTAGGCTCTCTAGAGAAGACAAGGGGTAAATTAGGTAGACTTACCAAAAGTTAGTTGACGGACCCAGGAATTGATCCTGGTACCTGCCGTTCGTCAATCCGCATTAGCCGTTAGCTCTAGCCGTTAAGTCTAGGACAAATATTACGATATATAGGGTTTGATAAATATATAAATCGTCATATGTAGATTAATCCGTTTAACGACTAATAGATACTTAGTACATAGATACAGTTTGATTTAGTACGAAGTACGGTATGGGGACAGAACGGATACCGCGCATTTGTTTCGATAGCGAAACAAATACCGCGCGTCGAATTTCAGCGGCTAGGATTATAGCCGGTTTTGATCGGACGGCCACGATAGCCGCCGCGATCACAGAAAAGGCATTTTTGGCGTTTTACGGTATTTGCCACGTCAGATGACACGTGGCGTGAACACATTGGACTACGGGAAATCCGGAGATTACAGGAACTAATCCTGATTTGACACGTGTCGACATTTTGGCCATGTCGTACAATGGCCCTACATAAAGTACACCGGCACCTGTACTTTTCTGTACGACACAGTAATTTGATTGGTGCCGTACTTCAGTAGATAGAGTTTTAGAGAGGGAATAGGACTTAGAAAATTTTGGGTAGGCAGCTGCCTCTCCCAGAGAGCACCCTGTATAAATGGCAAACTTTGGCTAGCCATAACTATCAATTTACATGACCATTTTCAGTGATTCTTTTTGCTGCGGACTCAAGGGAGTCCACGCTACGCAAGGGTGTAGTCGGTTAGAGTTTTTGTCTGCCAGGGTGGCTGCATTTCTAAGGGAAAGTCAAAGTGGGTGAATGTGTCCAAATCTCATATTCTAACTTTGCATTCTGTGGTGGAACTGAGCACACAGAAAGTGTTATTTCACAGGGGTGAATCTATATTGGGATTGTGACTGTCAAGGGGTTAGTCACTTGGGTTTATATTAACTTGGAGTCGGCACTATCTAGATTAGCTTCTTTTGGATCTGCATACACTGAGTGCCAATGGAGGTCTCAGAGTTTGAGGTTATGGGCCCACCATCTAGGGTGCCTATGTTCGATGGAACAGACTTCACCTATTGGGAGTTTACAATGGCGGGATTGCTTTTTGAGAAACACTTATGGGGAATTGTTTCGGGACAAGTAAGATGTCCGCCACCTGGCTTTGGAGGAGCTTACTATGGAGATTCATCTGAGGCTGCCCAGAATATCAACCGGAGCTCAAATGCAACGGAAGGTGAAGGGAAAAATCTTTACGTGGATAGGGAAATAGGGGAGGAGGAAAAAGGGACACCTATGGTGAGGGAAGCTAGGCTCTCAGCTATGGTACCACATGTAGGGATTAAAACTGAAGAAAATGACACAAAAATATGGGAATACAAAAACACTATAGCAAAACATCTCATACTTAGATATGTGTCTAAGTCGATAGCTATCACTCTTTTAAGTCTAACCAAAGCTTCAGAGATATGGGAAGCACTAATTCAGATTTATAAGAGTGAGACTATTCAAAGGCAGCAATTAGTAAAACAGGAAATAGATGCCTACGTTTATAAAGGCGGTAGCATGATAGAGTTTTGCAATGATATTGTTGCGTTATACTTTGAGCTTACTAGTGCGGGATATGTAGAATCTGAGGAGAGTAAGATTAATACAGTACTTATGAAACTCCCACATGAGTACGAAAACATCATTTGTCGTATGCAGGCAATGGATGGCTCCTCATGGACTTGGAGCTTTACCATGGGGATAATTCTTGTGAGGGAAAGCACTTTGGAGCTTCGTAGGGGAAAGGACAGGGTCAATGCATTTTCAGCTGGTGGTGATTGGCGGAAGCGTGATGAGAGGAACCGCGGTGACGAGCGGAAACATGATGAGAGGAACAGTGGTGACGGGCGGAAGCGTGATGAGAGAAAGAAAGACAAAGGTAAACCTTATCGGAACTTTGGTGGAAAGAGAGGGAGAGGAAAAGAAAGGGGAGCTTTGAAAAAGGGGGCTTGCTTCTTTTGTAGGGAACCGGGTCATTATATGGAGGAATGCCCTTGTTTGGAAAAACTTAGAAGTTGGAATGTGGATGAGGAGGAAGAAGGGGAAGAGGAGAAAGAGGATGAAGATATTTTAGAGCTTCTCCGGATTAGTAGTATGGGGAAGAAAGAAAAGCACACAGTAATTGCACGAAGGCAACAGTGTGCTTTTGGAGGTATAAGGGAAGTAAAGAGAGAGGAGGTACTTCAGGATGTCGAGGAGTGTAGAGTGTATGACTTAGAAATGAGAAAGTCAGTTCTAGGATCCATAAGTGAAAACGGGAAATATAAAATTAATATGGATAATTATATAGATAATAGGGAACCAGAAAACTGGTCGGAAAGGGAGACTTCAACGGATTCCGAGGAAAGGGGAGAAGTGAAACTCGAAGAGGTTTTAAAGGATAGGGGAGAAGAGAAATATTTGATTAAAGGTTTAGGGGAGAAGAAATATTTATTGGGAATTAAATTAGAAAGTAATAGTGGAAAGAATTCCATGAGAGAGAGTGAGGGAAGTTCAGAAAATGGGGTAATAATCATGGATAAAAATATGAGTACGAAAGATGTAGATCTTATGAGGAACTTAGTGGGGACTAGTGTTTTTTGGGAATATTTGGGGGTGGATGGATTTGACATCACTACTTGGTGTGATGTCACTTGTGAAGATGTGCCTGTAAAAGGGTTAGCATCTGGGTGTATGTTGCAGATTGGAAATGGGGCTGGCTGTTTGGATCGCAAGAGGTAAATCGGTTTGTGTGTGGATGAAAGAGTGATGAAGTGGATAAAATCTTTGCTCAGATTTATGAAAAATGGGATGTTAAATAAAATGTGTGATGCAATTATCATTTCAGTTCATTTAATGCACTGTGTTAAATACTTAAGTTTTATGAAAGGAAAAGGAAAATGGAAAAAGAAAAGGAAAAAGGGGAGGGGGTGTTTGTTTACTTCTTTGTGGAAGTTGAAAGAAAAATAGACTAGAAAATAAGGGGAGTGTTGATATTTGAGTATTTTCTAGGTCAGTATTAGGATAGAAAAAGAGCTGAGGCGGTCTGCCTCTAACTCCCCTCTCCAAGCCCCCACACTTGTTGTAGTCAGTGAAGGCTGGATAGGGAGCTAGAGCCATGGCTGCCTAGGCTCTCTAGAGAAGACAGGGGGGTAAATTAGGTAGACTTACCAAAAGTTAGTTGACGGACCCAGGAATTGATCCTGGTACCTACCGTCCGTCAATCCGCATTAGCCGTTAGCTCTAGCCGTTAAATCTATGACAGATATTACGATATATAGGGTTCGATAAATATATAAATCGTTATATGTAGATTAATCCGTTTAACGGCTAATAGATACTTAGTACATAGATACAGTTTGATTTAGTACAAAGTACGGTATGGGGACAGAACGGATACCGCGCATTTGTTTCGATAGCGAAACAAATACCGCGCGTCGAATTTCAGCGGCTAGGATTATAGCCGGTTTTGATCGGACGGCCACGATAGCCGCCGCGATCACGGAAAAGGCATTTTTGGCGTTTTACGGTATTTGCCACGTCAGATGACACGTGGCGTGATAACATTAGACTACGGGAATTCCGGAGATTACAGGAACTAATCCTGATTTGACACGTGCCGACATTTTGGCCATGTCGTACAATGGCCCTACATAAAGTACACCGGCACCTGTACTTTTCTGTACGACACAGTAATTTGATTGGTGCCGTACTTCAGTAGATAGAGTTTTAGAGAGGGAATAGGACTTAGAAAATTTTGGGTAGGCAGCTGCCTCTCCCAGAGAGCACCCTGTATAAATGGCAAACTTTGGCCAACCATAACTATCAATTTACTTGACCATTTTCAGTGATTCTTTTTGCTGCAGACTCAGGGGAGTCCACACTACACAAGGGTGTAGTCGGTTAGAGTTTTTGTCTGCCACGGTGGTCGCATTTCTAAGGGAAAGTCAAAGTGGGTGAATGTGTCCAAATCTCATATTCTAACTTTGCATTCTGTGGTGGAACTGAGCACACAGAAAGTGTTATTTCACAGGGGTGAATCTATATTGGGATTGTGACTGTTTAGGGGTCAATCACCTGGGTTTATATTAACTTGGAGTCGGCACTATCTAGATTAGCTTCTTTTGGATCTGCATACTTTGAGGGCCAATGGAGGTCTCAGAGTTTCATATACATCGACAATACCTGTGACCGTTGTCAACGTCTACAATCTGTGGTCGCACATTATTTTTTGGAACTGCTTGTGACGGCGCATAACTTTTTGTGACATTGTAGACGTACCGCCTTTGAGCCAGTGCAATTTCACGGTTGAAGTCGAGGCGCTTTGCCTTTGCGTCTCTTATCCGGTCGACGTGAAATGGCATCGGGATTTTGTAACAGTAATAGCGGATCGAACTTGTTTATAAAAGGGTATTTAGGTCTCATGATAATAGAGTACTAAATTTGGTAGACGTGCGGGAAAGAATCACGCTATTTGGAGTTATATTTTTAAAGTTATAGCGATGTGTGTGTTTAGGTGACTGCGTGGGGTCCAAATAACAAGTGGGTATCATTGAAACTTGTCAAGGGTAAAATTAGTACCGAAATTTCGCGTGTACGTTTCATAGAGTTCTAATGAAACGTTTAGTATGCACGCTGGTTTGTTTCGTACAAACTTTAGTATGAAACGTCACTTTCACTTAAGGGAATTTCGTAGGAAGTTTCGTGTGCGAAATTTGTGACGCACTATCGTGCGAAGTCGCGTTTCGTTTAGCGCGCACTTTTGTACGTAAATGTTACGTAGTGAAACGTAACGTTTGATTGGTTAGTAAAGTGCTAAGTTGTTAGTAAGAGATTTTGCACGTTTTTGCATTGGTCAGTGTGAGTCTTTGCTGATCAATGATTGGCCCAGGTAAAAGCCTGTTAAAACGGAGCGTTGACTCTGGCCTGGCGAGTCCAGGGCGATGATGGATAAATAGTGAAGTGTAAGAGGAGAGTAGATATCTTTTCCTTTGGAAAAGTTTGTGGAAATTCCAACTGATCTTGGTCCTGAGCGATTAATACCAAATTGGAGAAAAGGCATTTTTGCATTGAAATCTCTTACTAACTAAATAGTGTTTTAGTAGTTATGAGATAGAATTATAAAGAGTGGAGAGTAGTGGAAAACACTTTAATAAGAAGGATTGAGCCACGAGGGCAAGAGACCAAGCTAATGTTATGTGGACAGAAGCATCTTCTAATTTAAAGTTTATCCTTATGTGAGTGTGGTCCAATGTGGATATGTATTTTCCAATGTGTGGAATGTGTGGTTGGGATTGTTTGTAGTAATGGGATTTTCTGAGAGGTAGGAGATCTTGTTACATATGGTATCAAAGCTTTGGTTAGAACCAGGGAGAAGTTTCCTCACCCGAAAATCGATTGCCGTGACCGGTGAGGGTGCTCTAACCTGTGTCGGTAGAACCACAATGTGAAGTGGTAAGGGATTGGAGGGAAACTTAGTGATCACACAGCCAGCGGCTGCTGGTTAGATGTGGGGCGTGCTCGGGTCCTAAAGACTAAGGCGGGGTGGGCAGTGTAGCCACCGCTGAAGCTCACTCCAATTACTTAGAGGCCAAACAAACTTGCATTCTCCTAGCAATGATTCATGTGTAGAGGGAGGGCTTGGAGCCATGAAGGGTGAGGATGTGAAGTTTAGAAAGTCAAAGATCTTCATGTAGTGGGAAGTGGGAAATTTGCTAATGGAGGAGAAGGAAAATAGAGTACTTTAGTTCTTCAAGAGCAAAGGAGCCCAGAAATGACTCAAAACTTTTCAAACCCTAAGTTATTGCCTTTGATTGTTTTCAAGTTTGTTGTTGCAAATTTTGTGGTTAAATCTTACCTTTGAGAGCTTTCAATTTTGTTGTTGCAAAATTTGTGGGGAAATTCTTACCTTTTGTTTCAATATGGGGAAATTGAAATTTGATTTTGCACTAACTTACTGTCAATGTTTTTTTTTTTTTTCAGATTTTGACATTTTCAAAGGATTCGTTAAGGAGAAGAAGTCCTGGATTGGAACAATCTTAGGACTTCAAATCTGCAGCAAATTTCTTTGGGAAATTATATTCTTTCTTTCTTTTTGCTTGATTTCATTGTATGATAATGGCAAATTCTGCATAGAAACGTAAAATGGAGAATGCTTTGAATGTGTTGCAGAAGTGTACTGTGAAATTTGTTAAAAGATTTAATAATCATGCTGCCGCTGTGGATGAAACCATTTCCGAATTGAAAATTGAATTGAAAGTTGTTAAAGAAAATAGAAATGTTTCAAATGAGAAATTATATGAGCTTATTAATTTAATTCAGACAAATAATGATATGAATGACCAAAAGGGTGAGAGTAGCATAAGGAATGCCAGTTTTAGGGAGGATGATCATGATAGACCTAAGAAGATAAGAGATCTGAAATAGTCTATTAGTGTTCACCATCGTTTGATGGTAAGAAGATTGATGAGTTGGATGCTTGGATTTTTCACATGGAGTACTATTTGGAATCTAGAAATTGTGATCGTGATGATTACACTTCTTTTGTTGTTAGCTGTCTGAAAGACGATGCTCAGATTTGGTATTAGACTCAAAAAAGGTCTCAATTAATTCTTGATAATGCTGATTGGGAAAATTTTAAAACCGCGATCAAATCGCGATTCTTGTTTGTCACTTTTAAATCCAGAATGGAAGAAAAGTGGCTGAAATGTAAGCAGACTGGATTTGTGAAGGATTACATTGTGGAATTTGACTCATCTAGCAATCATGTCATAGGTTTGACTGATGAAATGGCTAAGTTGTATTTCTTAAATTATCTAAATCCCATACTGAAATTAGAATTGAAAACATCAAAAATTTAATAATTTGAAAGAATTACAAGATAAGGCATTGGAATTAGAGGATCACTTGGGGTATAATCAGGAAACTAGATCACTTAGGGGTAATTTGAATGAAGTACCAGAGTGGGATGAGAGGGAATTTGTGGATGAGGGTCTGAATGTTGGTCTAGTGAATAGGCAAAATATTTTCAGGGGAAATCAGAAGGGTGGACAGAGTGTTAATGCAAGAAACAAATTTAGCAATAGAGGGGGATACATTAAAAGTCATAAACCAAGCAGTAATACTCAGAAGCCTAACCTTACCATCCCCACATGCACTACTTGTCAAAAAAAGTAGCATAGAGCATTCGAGTGTGCACAACTGAAGAATATTAAATGCTATAACTGTGGAGAGGAGGGACATTTTAGTGGAGAGTGCACAAAATCCAAAAAGAAAGTCATTTTTTTCAAATGCGGAGTTCCACATCATTACGCTAAAGACTGTACAGATAAAGGTTCTCTCAAAACAGTCGACGTAAATGAAGGTCTCCAAGAGGATATTGCATTATACCTAGTTGAGCAGGAAGCCTAGGAGGTGGGAAACGGAAAGGACTAACTCAAAGTCCTCAGTTGAGTCAACCAAATCCAGATGTTAAAGAGTTAACTCTGGAGGGCAAATTAATGAAAGGAAAGGTTAGGATAGCTGAATTTATTATGATTCTCGCTACATTGCATAGTTTGAAGAATAATTCTGAAGAAATTCTCAACAACAGACCTATGTTAGAACAGTTAAATAATGATGACACCAGACATAGTTTGATTAGATTCGAGTCTTTAATGGAGGGAAAACCATTAAGAGTAATGGTTAATTCGGGTGCTACACATAATTTTGTTTCACATAAGTTTGTAGAGGAAAATAGAATTCCTACTGTTATAAGGGAAAAGCCTTTACATGTTCAAGTGGCAAATGGTAATAAGTCCACATTAGACTTACAAACTGACACAATTGAAGTGGATATTCAGGGTCATAAAAAGAAAGTTGTGTGTGAAATAATGAATTTGGGAAGTGAGGAACTAATTCTGGGAAAGACTAGGTTAACAGAACATAATTCTCAAACTTATTGGGAATTAACACTTTAAAAGTGAAGTCTGAAAATGGTTGGAAGGTTTTGAAAGCAGTACCATCTAAGAAATTGTATTGGAATCATATAAATAACATAAACAAATTGGGAGTGGAGGGTTTGATTTTTGCTAAGCAATTTAAAAAGCACTTAAAAGACAAAACGAATCATGTTTTTTTGTTATTAGTAACTGAGGCAATTACTGATGAAGAGGGGGAAGAAAACACTAACATTGATGTCATCACTAAATCAGACACCACTAAAACTTTGGAAAAACTAAAATCTGATTTTGTAACTGACATTAATACATCTAATGTTGTTGTTCAGGATTTGATTTTTGAATATCAAGATATTTTCCCAAGTGATTTACTCTCGGAAGGCCACTTTCCCGAGATGTAGAACATGTTATTAACCTTGAACGTGGATGTAATCCTCCTGTCACAGGAATTTATAAACACAGTTTCTTTGAGCAAGAGAAGTTGAAGAAACAGATACAATAACTCCTAGAAAAATGACATATTCAGCCCAGCAAGTCACCGTACGGAGCACCAGCTCTCTTCGTTAAAAGAAGGACGGAACGTTGAGAATGTGTGTCGATAATCGTAGTCTGAATAAGATTACGATGAAAGATAAGTATCCGTTACCTTTAATTTCTGATTTGAGAGATTGTTTAAAAGGTGCTAAAGTATTTTCGTTGATTGATCTGCGTAGTAGCTTTAATCAGGTGCCAATTAGAATTGAAGATGTTGATAAACCTGCTTTCAAGACTAGGGTGGGTCATTTCGAATGGATAGTGATGCCATTCGGCTTAACGAATGCACCGCCTACTTACCAAAGATTAATGAACCAAACCTTTTCAGATTACATAGATGAGCTTGTCCAAGTGTTTATAGATGATATCTTAGTTTACAGTGAATCTAAAGAACAACGTGTAATTCATTAAAGAAAAGTGTTAGAAAGGTTAAGAGAAAGAAAATTATATGGAAAATTGTAAAAATCCAGCTTTTTTAAAAGTGAACAATTATTTTTGGGACACACAGTTAGTGGGGAAGGTGTTAAAACAGATCCATCTAAGATTTTAGCAATCCAAAATTGGAAACAACCTACTAATGTCACAAAAGTTAGATCGTTTTTGAGATTGACCACTTATTACAAGATATTTATCAAGAACTTCAGTGTGATCGCCGCACCTTTGACGGATTTACTTCGGGAGAAGGAGATGTTTGTATGGGGAGTTGATCAAGAGGGAGCATTCGAGGAACTAAAAGGGAAGTTGACCTCTGCCCATATACTGGCGTATCCTGATCGTGTTGGGGAATTTGAAGTTCTGATCACTACAGATGCATCTGATAAAGGTCTAGGTGCAGTCATAAGTCAAGAAGTCAGCAAACACTTTCATCCTATTACTTTTGAGTCCAAAAAATTCAATGATGCTAAAAAAAACTATACAACACAGGAAAAAGAATTACTTGCAATTGTGCATGCATTGGTGAAATAACGTTGTTATTTGCATAATAAAGAATTTACAGTTCACTGTGATAATAAAGTACTCTCTTATTTACAAAGATTAAGTGATGCACAGATTATGTTTGGCAGACAGGTTAGGTGGATGCAGAAATTAGCATATTTCAAATTAAATGTCAAACATATTCATGGGAAGACAAATGTAGTCGGTGATCCTTTAAGTAGATGTTTTGAAATAAGTGTTTTGGTTTAGGATGAATTGTTTTGAGATACTGTTAGAAATGGTTATGATAAAGATCCTTATTTTGCTTTGATTTCTAAAAATATTTCGTGACAAAATTCTGACCCATCGAATGAGAGGCATGTCAATAACTTTAGACTAGAGGATGGTTTACTGTATTTGCAAATTGGGGATAGATTATGCATTCCTAAAGTGGGAGACTTAAGAAATCAAATTTTATGGGAAGCTCGTGGCATTTAGGACATGTAGGTCGAGATAAAACTCTTATTCGATTGCAAAGTAGATTATTTTGGCTTAGGATGGCAAAAGAGGTGTCAAAACACATGGAAAGTTGTGTCTCTTGCCAACAGAGTAAACCTAGTATCCAAAAACCTAAAGGTCTCTTAAAACCTTTGGATATCGCCGAAAGACCGTGGGAATCTGTGAGTATGGATTTTATTCTCAAGTTGCCTGCTACATCGAAAAGGAATGACAAAATCATGGTCGTAGTCAACAGGTTGAATAAATTGGCAATCTTTATCCCTTGCAAAATCACTCATTCAGCGGTAGATATTGCAAAGTTATATTTTGACAACGTGGTCAGACATTATAGAGTCCCTCTATCTATAGTCAGTGATAGAGATTCTAAATTTACGTCTTCTTGTTGGAAAGAATTACAACAAAATTTAGGCTCTGAATTGAAAATGAATACCGCCTATCATCCTCAGACAGATGGACAGACAGAAAGGATGAACCGTACACTAGAGGAAATGCTTAGGACTGTTTGCAGTGGAGTTCAGAACACATGGGAATCAAAACTGCCATTTATTGAATTTGCATACAATTCATGTAAACATGGTAGTACAAGATTCTCACCATTTAAAGTTGCATACGGATACCAACCTAGAGAAGCATTAGACTTAATAACAGGGGTCACTCAAGTGAATAAAGGTTTTGGAACAGAGTTTTGGGAATACGTTCAAACAGTTTGGAAAACTGTCCGAGATGCATTAGTGGAGGCACAAAGGAGGCAAGAATCAAATGCTAACCGCAAGCGGGGTGATTGGGTGTTACGCACAAGTGACAAGGTTTGGCTTTCTACAACTCATTACAGGTGCAAGATCAGGAGACAATCGGATCCTACGGGGAAATTTGCTCCTAAGTACATTGGACCATTTACTGTAATCGAGATGATATCGACAGTTGCTGCCAAATTAGACTTTCCGTCTTCAACAAAAAATCATCCAATGATACACATCAGCCAATTGAAACCAACGAATCTTCGACCAACTGAAGGAGAATTGGAATTGGATCCCTCAATAATTATAGAACCTGAAGTCCACAAATGAGTAATAGATTGGGTTAGTCAACGGTTCAAGGTCGGCGATACTATATTCTGGCAAGTGCATTATCTAGGAAGGCCTGAAGATGAGTTAACTTTAGAGGATAAAAATTTTGAGTTTTTACAGAGGTATTGGTGGGATAATAATGTAGAAGTTCCGTCTTGAGAATTAAAGGTGTTTTAAATGAGGTCAGCTAAAAATAAGGAGGGGATGATGTAACACTAATAGCGAATTCAATTTGTTTATAAAAGGGTATTTAGGTGTTATGATTATAAGGTACTAAATTTGGTAGATGTTCGCGAAAGAATCACACTATTTAGAGTTATATTTTAAAAGTTATAGCGATGGGTGTATTTAGGTGACTGCGTGGGGTCTAAATAACAAGTGGGTATCATTGAAAGGTTGATGGTCAAATTAGTACCGAAATTTTTGCGTGTACGTTTCATAAAGTTCTAATGAAACGTTTAGTATGCACAGTGGTTCGTTTCTTACAAATTTTAGTATGAAACATCACTTTCACTTAAGGGAATTTCGTAGAAAGTTTCGCATGCGAAATTTGTGACGCACGATCGTGCGAAGTCGCGTTTCATTTGTGTTGTTTTAGAAAGCTTTAGTCCTCTCTATGCCTCAGCTGTGAGGGAGAGAGAGCTGCTCAGGACTTAAGTTATTTTTGGTTGAGTTCGGTTCAGTACTTACCAAAATTAGTGTGACAGTGAAGTTTGGAGTTCACGTTTCATTCACACCTGGGACACGCGTCGTCACTTGAGAGAAAAGCGTGAGTATGTCCTCCGTGGACTTACGGAATTTTCGGCACGAGCACGAGACTTCGTGAAGTCAGTTTTGCGATTCCAAATCCTCTAATCGAACGGCTGACAGCCGCCGCCAACAAATACTGACGAGGCGTGACTAGATCACTATCACTTTACGTTGTCTTAACTTCGGTGTAAATATTTGGTACAAAAGAATTTTGTCTATAGTGAATTAGTTGTTTTGTGATGAGAATGTGATTTATAACATACCTTCTGTACACAAGTATACTCACAGTATTTGTTGTGTTAGAATGTTAGATGTACGGTTGGAATGCCTCCGTACAGCTTAGTGTAGTTTCGGTGTAGTGAATTTGATTCATTAGGAACAAATGATATGAAAACTGTACACTCAGTTTTGTGTAATTTCATTTCTGTATATCTCACAGATCTGTGAGCGGAATTCATTGAAATTTTGTGTGTGTCTTTTTTTGTATGTTATCTATACTATGGTTATATTTAAGAACCATTGGATTCCTGTACTGAAAGTTATACTGTGTCAAATTTGTTGTTCAGCCATCGGTCTTTGTGAAAGCTTCCTCTCTTGATTTGTTCTACAATGACTACTGCAGCATCTTCTTCATCTTCAATGCCAGCCAGCAGTTGTCTCAGAACAATAGTTTGGCGCGCACTTTTGCACATAAATGTTACGCAGTGAAACATAACGTTTGATTGGTTAGTAAAGTGCTAAGTAGTTAGTAAGAGATTTCGCACGTTTTTGCATTGGTCAGTCTGAGTCCTTGTTGATCAATGATTGGCCCAGGTAAAAGCCTGTTAAAACGGAGTGTTGACTCTGGCCTGGCTATTCCACGACGATGATGGATAAATAGGGAAGTGCAAAAGGAGAGTAGACATCATTTCCTTTGGAAAAGTTTTGGAAATTCGATTGATCTTGGTCCGAGAGATTAATACCAAATTGGAGAAAAGGCATTTTTGCATTGAAATCTCTTACTAACTAAATAGTGTTTTAGTAGTTAGAGATAAATTATAAGATGGAGAGTAGTGGAAAACACTTTAATAAGAAGGTTGAACCACGAGGCAAGAGACCAAACTAATGTTATGTGGACGAAGCATCTTCTAATTTAAAGTTTATCCTTATGTGAGTGTGGTCCAATGTGGATATGTATTTTCCAATGTGTGGAATGTGTGGTTGGGATTGTTTGTAGTAATGGGATTTTCTGAGAGGTAAGAGATTCTATTACAGATTTGAAGACCCATGCAAAAAAGAAATTCGTACTGGACGAAAACGGACAAAACCAAACAAATTGTGTACTTTTTTTTCGTCGTATTCGAACGGAAACGGACAAAACATAACGAATTTTGTACTTTTCTTTGTCCTTGGAATTCGCATGAAATTTTTCGAAATTTGCGACACGTGCGAATATATGGTTCTATTTGTTTATCGAGAAAACCTAGTTTTAAAACACATCGTGCATGTGCTTTAAACGCAAGGTTGAAGATGACGTTTTATGTCTTGGAAGTGGGTTGAAAAACACTAGACGACAAATTTTCATACATCCTAAATTTGAGGATGACGCAAATTGTACTCTACATATTTGCGATTCCTTCGTACGGTTGCAACTTAGACAGTACGACACTAAGTTTTACAGGAAAACGATAGATGAAAACCCTTAATTATGCACATGGGGACACACCCTTATGCACATGGGGGATTAGGGTAACCTTCCATCAGGCGTTCCCAGTAATCGTACGAACACGTTTACTGGCAGTAATATTTGTAACACCCTTCCATGAGGTCGTGCCAGTGAATGAGGTGTTAGATTGCAATTGGTACCACGTAGGACCTATTGAGCCGCCGGGAATAATTATCATTTCCAAAAGGAAAAAATCGCAGCTGCGTATGTGTACGGTCAGACGCCGACTCCAGGATGCACCATGGTTAACGTTAGATTGTGGAGTAAGTGACCGTGCTGGAGTACCTTCCCACAATGTTTATAATGACGGTCATTTGCACAAGCATGCTAATGACCCTTGCGGACTACCTTCCAATGGGATTAGGGGGTACACGTATTCCCACACAGGGGTACACGTATTAATTCCCAAAAGTAGATAGCAAAAGGACATTTTGAATCACAGCATGACAGATTCAACGTTGGCATGCTTCCTTAGCGTTTATACATCTCATGTTAA